>JARQOC010000007.1:35930896-35963952 GCA_033576535.1 Allobates femoralis | reverse complement strand
AGGAGGCAACAATAAGCTGTGATGTGAATTTATGTTTGGCTATGTGAAAATAAGAATAAACAAAACATAGTCATGATGGGCCATGATCATTGGAAAATAAACACCTCCTACACCGAAGTAGGCCCTCCCAACAACTTTCGCCATGACTACCTAGCTATTTAACAATGTGTAGTGCAGATATGTTTGAATGTAAAACACAATTACCACACTAAATACACTTCTACATGGTCCTCCCTGAACTGACTTACAATGCGTCTAAGCAGCATGTAGCAACAGCAACAGCGTCACAGAAAAACCTTTATCACGCAAATAAGATACCCATGCGAGGACACTTAATGTCGTTCCAACAGAGATATGAAGCGTAGACACTACTAGCTCAATCCACATTCCAGTCTGGACAGGGGCTAGCCGGCAACAGGAGATATTTATCCTGACATTGACCAATCATCAAACACCAATTAGGTACATTACTTTGCAACACCTGCGAACCCCCATGCGCCTGCTAATTACGTGACGACAAAGCGTTGTGATTGGTTGAATCACAGATAAAATGTGCTCACGCCGGATGGCCGTCACGCTTGCTGCCCAGAGACATTAAGTAAGTAGTTGTGTGCAAACATAGATGTTGAAGCGTGTTTAAATAGTAAGCCTAAAGACATTTGGTAACCAATAGTGTACTCTAGGTGACGCACGTGTGTTGTAAGTTTTGAGAAACCATGATTTTGACTAACACTAATGTGGTGTCAAATGCATGTTGGTCACCTACATTGGCACATTGTAGAATTTGAAGTAATGTTTTTGTTTCCATTTTCCATACAGGATCATGGCTGCAGGATGGTTGTTTTTGTTTGCGGACATGGACTAATTAGCGGACATATGATACTGTTTGGGGCAAACACACACTGGGACCTACATGGCTAGTATCAGGCATGGATTGAGCCTTGTGCCAGCACCTAATGTATAGAAGTGGAGATTCCCCCTTGCCAACACATCTGGCCCTTCACCACTCCATGATGTGCCATGAATACTCTTCTTCGTGGCATCTGAGATTACTCACCCACAAAGGCTGTGGTATGTCTTTACTTACAGAGTGTAGATGTGTAAACATATGGTATACTACATTATTCTACTGACATGTCTAGACCTGGTTTGTGCTGACACATGTACATTTTTGACACAGATATGGCCAGAAGCGTAATTATTTTTACGTCTACAAAGAACCCAAGGATGGACGGGGCTGATCAGTGAGTATGTTTCCTTTGTTTTCGGGCCACTGTGCTTGCAATGGTAAAAATGATGTGTGTTGCACGCACATGACTGTTTGTATATGCTGTTCCCTAGTGGCCAGTCCGAGTATTGTGAGGCTTACTTTATATGCAAACATGTGAATCAATTTTTCATTATACTTATATTTTCTGTTTATCATATACAGGTGCTGATACGTGAGATGATGTTTGACCCTGATGGAGATGCTATTGTGGCTCTTGCCTTGGTGGAAAAGCAATTGTGGCTGGAGGATAGATATGAAAGGTTGCGGCGTCGCAGACAACGGCGCGTGTGGAGTCGGGATTGGCTTCGCCACCGGGACACCCGGAGCCACATGCAGCTGTTGCGTGAGCTGGAGGATAATAATTTGCATGATTTCAGGAACTACCTCCGTATGTCCGAGGACTCTTTCACCTTCCTTTTGAATCGCGTAAGGCCATTGATAGCCCGTTAGTACACTATCATGCGTCGATCCGTATCAGCTGAGGAGCGTTTGGCTATTACTTTGCGGTTCCTGGCTACAGGCCGGTCAAGGACCGACCTGCAATACACCTCACATGTATCACTGTCCCTGCTGAGCCGCCTGATCCCTGAGACGTGAGAGGCCATCTGGAGTGCTCTGCTGCCATTCTATATGCAGTTGCCAGAAACACCCGCAGAATAAATGCAAGTAGCCTTAGGCTTTGAAAGCCGGTGGAACTTCCCAATCTGCGGTGGCGCTTTGGATGGCAAGCACGTGAGGATTACTAAACCCCCCAACTCAGGCTTTTGTATTATAATTACAAAGGGTATTTTAGTATAGTCCTCATAGCTCTGGTGGATGCGAACTATGAGTTCCTCTATGTGGACGTTGGCATGAACGGGCGAATCTCAGATGGGGGTGTGTTCGCACACTGCTCCTTGGCACAAGAACTAAGGAGAGGTGGGCTGAACTTGCCCTCAAATTAAGAGACAAGCCATCATCTCAACTTTGCGTTTGTGGGGGATGAAGCCTTTCCACTTCATGCACACCTACTACGGCCATATCCCCAGAGGACCCTTACTTCTGAGCGGCCCATTTTCAATTACCGGCTATCCCGGGCCCGCCGTGTGTTTGAAAATGCGTTCGGGATCATGGCGAATACATTCCGGGTTTTTCATATGCATATGCATATGAAACTGGAATCTATTGATGTGGTAGTGCTGGCCTGCTGTGTGCTGCATAACTTCCTGCGTCGTAGGGATTGAGCATCATACACGCCAGCAAGTTATGTGGATTCAGTGGACCCCACAACAGGGGAGGTCCGTCCAGGGGCTTGGCGTGATGACGACCATGGTGTGGCGCCACTCCAGCAGCTGACCCATGGTCGGACTCAGCAAAAGGCCAGGAACAGTAGAGAGGCATACTGCTCCTACATTAATGGCCTTGGGGCAGTGGGCTGGCAGCACCAGCAGGTGTAGTGTGGCTGGTGCTGTGAGGGCTGGACATGGTGGCCATGGTGTACACAGCAGGGTTTGTTCTTTTTAAATGTTCTTGTGTGCACGTGTTATTTAGTTAGGTAGTTGAGATTTCATTTGTGTTATGTGGGTGGTGCAATTAACATTGTTACCAAGTTTATTATGTATTGTCTTTCTGTGTTTGATTTATGTTTACAATGTAACATGATGTTTTAATGTCCATTGCATTTCCTTTCTGTAGCCTTGTCTTTTATTTGTCAACAAATAATACATATTTTTTTTTTGATCCAAATGACTATGTGTGAGACTGATTACTTGGGGGTGGAGGGCAGTCTTATCAAGATTTCTGTTGTGCCCAGTGCTTTGACACCCATTGTAACCTATGGCTGAGTACGAGACATATTATGTGTTGATAGGCATGAGCCAGGTTAAGCTATTTGGTCAACCGGGTATGTGACAAATGTGTGTACAGATCCATTGTGGTATGGTGTGGGCAGAGGGTCACCTGGACACAACACATTGATCCAGCACATGATATTGTGGGGCACGTAGGTTTACTCAATTAGTGCAGCACATGTACAGACACACACATAGTGTAGTGGTGGCAAGGCAGCTGCTCAATGTCATGGACATAGGTAGCAACATACGCTATCTGCATTGTGCCTATATTCCCACATTTAGCTACAGACAAACACATAGCAAACCACATAGTATGGTAATGCACTGACTGTGTCACTCCAAACCGCTCCTGTGTGACGCGTGAGCGTCTCCTAATTGGATATAGGCACACTTCGACACGCCACAAGCGTCTATTCCGTGTAACAAGCCAAACACAATTGCGTCACGTAGTCGACAGCCGCCCTGCGCACCCTCACCAATCAGGACGCTATTGTGTTGGCCAATGATTGTAGTTTGGGCGCGGCGTGACGGAGTGTCGCACGCCTATGTGTTGTAGGTGCTGCACGGGTACGCCCATATTCCTTTGTGGGTAGCGGCGTGTGAAGCGGCGACGGTATTCAACAGGAAGTTATCTGTAGAATCTGTTTCAACTTCCGGGGAACCACGATACCTTGAGTTGACTACGTAATTGCGGCGTGTACATGCGGAATCGGCGATCATTAGCAACCATCAAAAACATGCACGTGCACGTACGGTTGATACCGATTGCCAGGGATAGTCGCGGCGTGTAAAGGTACCTTAAAGCCACGTTCAGAAGATGAGTATTTGGTGACTTTTATTTCAGTATCTGTAAGGCCATGTTCAGACGATGATTATTTGGTGCGTTTCACTTCAGTATCTGTAAGGCCATGTTCAGATGATGATTATTTGGTGCATTTCACTTCAGTATCTGTAAGGCCTTGTGCAGGCGTATTTGGTGATGTTATTCCTCAGTATCTGTAAGGGTACCTTTACACACCGCAACCGCGGTGAGAAATCTGATTGGCAATCAGTAGCCCCGTCACCATCGCCGTGAAAATGCCTCGAAATTGTGGCGTGCAATTGGGGAATTTGGCGGCGATCAAAATGGTTGAGCCTGGTTCTGATTTCACAGCACTGCTTCAAAATCAGAGGCAATAATGAAGGCGCAATTCCCTGCTTTTGGTGTGTGAACGGGTGATAGGAATGGAATCGGCGTCGCCTACGGATTTCCCGGAGGAGTGCCACAGCGTGCTGGACACCGCGCCCCGTCAGCAATGATAGGTGGTGGCTACTGTGTTTCCATTGGCTGTCCCTTCACAGGGTGCCATTATTTGAACAGCTGACCATTCACCACCAGACAATGGCAATGGCGTCGTGTATTAGCCAGCCTTCCAGAGCAGGCTGGCCAATCATAACGCTATTGCGTTGTCCAATGATTGTGTTTGGTGCGCGGTGTACAACAATTTGGCACGCCTATGTTCTCGCCGTGCTGAACAGGTACGCCCACATTCCTTTGGGGATTGTGGCGTGTGAAGCGGCATCGGGAGTCTACCGGATGATTCCCACTGTTGATGTGGGAACATCCGGGACGACACATCGCCTTAGGTTGAGGGCGAAATTGCGGTGTGTAAAAGCGCCTTTCGGAGGCAACCATGAAAGATGTGCACGCGCACATTAGATTGCCTCCTATCGCCGCCAAAAGTTGTGGCGTGTAAAGGTACCCTAAGGCCTTGTGCAGGCGATGGTAATGTTATTCCTCAGTATATAGAAGGCCTTGTGCCGGCGAGGAGTATAGTGTCACATTTTGGGGACTACAAGAAGAGTCTCCATTTTTTCCAAAAATTTGGGCACAGACACTTCTGTGACATCAATTGCCCCACAGTTGCAAAGTTTAAATGGTGATTTTAAGTCAAAAATTCACAAGGCGAGGCGTGGCCTAGCTACGGAGGAGTAAGGACGGTGGAAGAGACGGCCCCTGCTCCCAGGCCCTTTTACCAGCTATTTTCACCCAGATATCGGTAGTGCAGGCTGGACTATGAGAAGGGGGAAGTTGAGGAGATCATCGGCCCCAGATCCACAGGTCCCACAGACTTCCAGATCGTCTATTAGAAGCTTTTTTAATAAGACTGAGCAGATTCCCGCCAAAGCAGCCACCGTGCTGATGAGAGCACATTCCGCTCTCAGGATGATTGCAGGACCGGAGGGACAGGCATACAAACGAGAGGATCCAGCAGCAGACAGGCGGCTGAGAGGGCTGAGGGGTTAACCTCGCTCACAAGGTACAGGGCAGAGGAGGGGAGTCCCCTGCAGCAGCACATGATCGGAGTCGGAGATGCTGCAGAGGGAGAAGGAGTGGAGGGATCTGCCTCTCATACATTCATGGTGAGAGAAAACATGGCGTCCCCTGCCCTGTTGATAGAGAGAGGAGGGATAGATGGACACCCCTTATTAGCTGCATCCCAGGACACCCTGGTTAAACAGGGTTGGGAGACTCAAGCAGGTCCCTCATTTTGGGCTGTGAACCAGGCACATGCCTCTTCAGGACAGACCCCAGATATACAGGACAGCCAGCTGCAGCGCATAAGTGTTTTAACTGAACTAAGTGATTTGAGAGCACGTATGGCTGCCATCCCTACCAGGGAGGATATGGAGTCATACAGTCATATGAAAAAGTTTGGGCACCCCTCTTAATCTTACTCTTTTTTTTTTTTGTTTAAAATTGTTTTTTGCAACAGCTATTTCAGTGTGATATATGTAATAACTGATGGACACAGTAATTTTTCAGGATTGAAATGAGGTTTATTGTACTAACCGAAAATGTGAAATATGCATTATTTCAAGAATTGACAGGTGCAAAAGTATGGGCACCGTTCTGATTTTCATGATTTGAATACTCCTAACTACTTTTTACTGACTTACTGAAGCACTAAATTGGTTTGGTAACCTCATTGAGCTTTGTACTTCATAGCCCGGTTTATCCAATCATGAGAAAAGCTATTTCAGGTGTCCACTTGCAAGTTGTTCTCCTAGTTGCATCTTCTCTGAGGAGTGGCATCATGGGCTCCTCAAAACAGCTCTCAAATGATCTGAAAAAAAAGATAGTTCAACATAGTTGTTCAGGGGAAGGATACATTTGATGGATCATTTTCCATTCAAATGGAAGGCTGATGCTCTGAAATACTTGGGAATCTCTGTACCTGTGGACCCTAACAAGTGGTTTGATTTAAAGTATCTCCCCCTACTAGAGAAAACATCTAATGACATACAGAAATACGATAAAAGGAGAATTTCGTGGTTTGGTCGCATTAACGCGATAAAAATGGATGTGTTGCCTAGATTCCTGTTTTTATTTCAGACTGTCCCGTCTAAGAGTGCTTCTCTCTAGGTTTGTCTGGGGCGGACGTAGACCAAGGATAGGTTTGGGATTACCCAATTTTAAAGCATACTACAAGGCTGCCGTCTTGGTAAGAATGTTCGATTGGCAGTTTCACCATAAATCTAAACAATGGGTAGAGATAGAACAGGGAGATTTGGAGGTTCCTCTCAGATGGTGGCCAGTCTCTCCAATTCACCATCAAGTAACGGGCTGGGCACCAGAACGGAAACACGGATGCTCTATCCAGGATGCCTCACTTATTAGAAGAGGGTGTAGATGAAGACGAGCTGGAAGAAGTGGAGTTACCTGCCTTCCATCATGTAAGAGTAGCTCAATGCCAGTAGACCCGTCCAGACCCCTCTCCAAGGACAGTGAACCCGTTACCCCACTTCGGTTGGAAGGAGGCGCAGGACTAGGACCCGGCTGTCAGTCTAATCAAACAACTCATAGCCCAGGAGTTGGCGAAGCTGCCTGCGAACCCTCCGCCTGATGCCAAACATCTGTGGAAAGAGCGAGGTAAGCTGTTTCAATATCAAGATAAGTTGTGTCGACGATATATAAATCCAAGAACTCATGAGATGGCTTGGCAGATCATCGTGCCAAAATCAGAGGTCCCCGTGGTCTTGGACGCTTACCACAACCAAACGGGTCATTTTGGGTGGAAGAAGCTCGAGGTGCTACTGAAAAATAGATTGTTTTGGGTCGGCATGCGGTCATCTACAGAAAAATTGGTGTAGGAATTTTAAATCCTGTAGCCTGAGAAGGAAAGATGTACAGAGCCAGATAGCCCAGCTTCATCCCATTGTAACCAAGCAGCCTCTGGAACTAGTTGCCTTGGAACATGTAAAACTGGCTCCAAGTATATCCGGCTTTACCTGCGCATTGACTATGGTAGACCATTATTCAAGATTCTTGATGATTGCCCCTGTAAAGGACTTGACAGCTGCCACTGCTGCCAGAACCTTCCAAAGTGTCTTCTGCAAGCCATTGGGATATCCGGAACATTTCCTAACAGATCAAGGACCAGCATTCGAAGCAGAGATCTTTCAAGAATTTTGCCAGTCGTATGGGTGCAGAAAGATCAGAACAACCCCGTATCATCCTCAAACTAACGGACTCTGTGAGAAAATGAATAACATCGTTATCGACATGCTGAAGATCCTACCGTTAGAGGAAAGAAACCAATGGCCGGAGAAACTACCTGATTTGATCAACGTGTACAGTTGTGGCCAAAAGTATTGACACCCCTGCAATTCTGTCAGATAATACTCAGTTTATTCCTGAAAATGATTGCAATCACAAATTCTTTGGTATTATTATCTTCATTTAATTTGAATGAAAACTTCAATGAAAAAACACAAAAAGAATTGTCCTAAAGCCAAATTGGATATAATTCCACACCAAACATAAAAAAGGGGGTGGAGAAAAGTATTGGCACTGTTAGAAAAATCATGTGATGCTTCTCTAATTTGTGTAATTAACAGCACCTGTAACTTACTTGTGGCACCTAACAGGTGTTGGCAATGACTGAATCACACTTGCAGCCAGTTGACATGGATTAAAGTTGACTCAACCTTTGTCCTGTGTCCTTGTGTGTACCACTTTGAGCATGGAGAAAAGAAAGAAGACCAAAGAACTGTCTGAGGACTTGAGAAACCAAACTGTGAGGAAGCATGAGCAATCTTAAGGCTACAAGTCCATCTTCAAAGACCTGAATGTTCCAGTGTCTACCGTGTGCAGTGTCATCAAGAAGTTTAAAGCACATGGTACTGTGGCTAACCTCCCTAGATGTGGACGGAAAAGAAAAATTGACGAGAGATTTCAACGCAAGATTGTGCAGATGGTGGATAAAGAACCTCGACTGTTTACAGTGGATGTTGCCAACTCAGGGTCCCCCTTATGGAGTCTCTAGATGTTCACTGCCTTTGTCTGTCAGGGTCTCCTTCCTTCGTTCTCAGTCTTTCCCACCCTTGCAGAGCTCTCCCGCCAGTCCTGCAGTCTGTATCTAGTAGGCTCAACTGGACCTGTACCGATGCAGACGGGAACAACAGGAACGCACAATTTTCCCGCCCGCCACCGGGATTCAGTCCTCCACCTCTAGTGTATAACCGTCTTTTGGTCCTGAGGGGTGAGGTGCCTCTGTGGTGCTGTCAGCAACCCGGTCTCTATGGGCCTGAGGTACGGTTTATTTCCACACATAACCAGCAGTGGGGTAGGATGAGACATATCTTAAGGAGACACTGGCCGGTGCTGCTGTCGGAGCCATCCCTGAGGGGGGTCCTCACTGAGAATCCTTTGATGACATCAAGAAGGTCGCAAAACCTAAAGGATATTTTGGTGCATAGTCACTATGCACCAAAAATACCTAGGATTTTCGGTGTGGGCCCTCCACGGAAAGGATTTTTCCCATGTGGAGATTGCAGTGCATGTCCGAATCTGGTCAGGAGCCCGGACTTCACCTCTAGTGATGGTTCAAGGACTTATAAGATTAATCATTACATCTCATGTGGCAGTACACATGTTGTGTACTATGCCACATGTGGATGTAATAAAATATATGTTGGTCTGACAACTAGGGAGTTGAGGGTCCGGGCTCGTGAACATGTTCGTGACATTTTAGCTGCGAAAAAAGCTAAAACAGAAGAGGTTGCGGCCCTCAAAACTTTACCCCGTCATTTCTACCACCACCATAGATGTAGCGTAAAGACCTTACAAATAAAAGGGATAGATCTGATACATGGGGGAGTTAGGGGGGTGACCTCCAGAAAATACTGTCCCAACGGGAATTAAAATGGATCATAACCTTAGACACAGTTTCCCCCAAGGGATTGAATGAGGCCGTCAGCTTCGTTCCATTTCTCTAATGAAATTTGAGGTTCCTGAATCTTGCAAATATATGGTCAGATAAAATTCTATCATCACTGTGATTCTCAGCCCAATGTGATAAGGATATATGTAACTTGATTTCTCTCTTTTTTTCTTTTTCTTTCTTTTTTATCCTCCTTATCGAAAATGATCAAGGATGTTTTATCTGTTGATTTTAACTGGTTTTATTTATGTTAACGGTGATTATCTCACCACAGTGTATCTACAAATACTGCTGTATATATAATCTGAACTCCCATCTACCATTGAATATGATGACACTGCCATTGGATGAAAGAACAGATGTGTTTTTCATTGTATTATATGATTATTTGGCCATGATGACTATCTAGGTATATTGGGAATCATCGGACCCTGTGCGCATGCGCGGTTTGCGGCCGCTTCTGGGTTGCCATGGAGGCGCAGTAATGACGCGCTTCCTGATTATGCAGCATCCTGGCGACGTCCGGATGTTTGTATGTCGGGATGGGCGTTGTGCCGGAAGTGACATCACCGGCGCCGGCTTGCATCTGCGCAAATGCCGCAAGTAGGGTTCCGATTGGTCATGCTTCAGCATGTGACCGCTCTGTGCTTGATATAAAAACTCCACCATTACCCTTTACTGTTACTCCTCATGATGAAGCATATGCGTGTTTAAAGCAAAGTGAAACGTACGTAAGGAATCTGATATGGAGGTTTCTATCTTTTATCCTGCACTAGCACCTTATTCAATTGATCTGTTGTGCACTTTTGTATGACGTTACCTTAGCATATGCACTTTATGGGACGCTACAATAGGCCTTGTGAGCTGCCAGTCTATACTTTGATTACTATGGCTGTCTCACTAGAAATCAAATGAATTAACTATTAGTGAACCAATGCTGTTTGTCCTATGAATGTGCAATTGTTGTATATTACTGTGCGCCCTCATCTTTTGTTTATGGACTATGTACTACGTGTCTTTACATGATGCACCTTGTTTCCTGCATATTTATGTTTATATGTGTCTCTAATAAAATGATTTATGTGATTGTTTAAAGCAATTGTTTGACTCCACATGTTTTTCTCCTTTTGATATAATTAATCAAGTGTTGAGTTGCTCAGTTAATCAGGCAATCACCTGATAGCTGTATAGTAAAGTAAAACCATATGGAATATGTATATTTAATCTATGGGCCTGCAGCTCGTCTGTTTGCGGTCAGGGCTAAACTCCTGGCTTCCTTGGCTTCCGTGTTGCCGCTGCTCCCTCAATGTGACCAGCTGGCTCCTACCAGTCCTGGCCCATTGCCTTCTGTCCTGGGCCCCCACTTAGAGATGGGGCTCCCTCCTGTTGGCAGTGCTGCCAGGCCTGTCCTTCCTGACTGCCTTCCCAGCACTAACTAACTGTCAACTGTCATTCTCTTCTGCATCTACCCCTAGGCTCCACCCCCTTTTGGGACCTACAAAAGTACTGGTCCCCCCCTATTCTAGTGGTCTATTCCTAGGTGTGTGCACTTTCAGACTCCACAGGTTTAACCCTGAACCAGCAACTTACAAAGGATATCACATTTTGTTGTCATACTGTAATACCTCCCTGTGGCGCCCAGCCTCAGGGGCGCCACACATACATGACCAATGACGGTCACAAGGTTGCCAGATGTCTACATTTATTTCTATATGGGTCACATGTTGGGTCAGAACTTTTAACAACACAAAAACACTATGTCACATAAACACTTTTACATATATAGGTAAGACTTCGCAATTTTACCATTACAACAATTGTTTATTTGCGTGCATACGCGGGTAGATCAACGCCTATACAACACAATGGCGACTTCAATGATTGTCCTTGTTTAAATGTGTTTACTGAAAGGTTTAATGACCAAAAAAGTAAATGACTCTACTGATCAAAGCACGGATCTTCAAATATGACGCCTTTCCCATAAACAACGCCAGCCAATCGGAACTCAGTAATGACACCCAATCGCCGCAGACGGGCGCAGACTGCACGCCGCAGTTGGTTCAGGACCGCGGCTAGCTCCATGCTAGCCGCGGTCTTGAAAAATCAGCAGCTGCGGCTGCAATTACGGCCATCCGGCTGCACACAAGACCGGAGGGCACATTTGGCCCTCCGGTTCTGTGTGCTGATCCAGTCCGGGGCTGTCAGGGTCATCCTGGTGTGAAGCCAGCCTTAAAAAGCTCAAAACTGGATCAGGAAAAGCTCCTTATAGGAGCCTATGATAAAAACCGGATTGCTTCACAAGCAATCCGGTTTCCGTCTCCGGCTCTGCAACCTGCGTGAAAAATCATGCAGACTGCAGTTTTCGGAGCAGTTCTATCATCTGCAATGCGGGAACCGGATTGCTCAGGATGTGTAATCCTGAGCAATGCGGTTACCACATAGACTTTGCTTATCCCGGCTGCTGACTACCACCGGGATAAGCAAAGTGTTCTCTGTGTGTAAAAAGTGTTAATTTTATGAATAAATGTTCCTATAATGATTTATTCACTTCTGTAGAGCAGCCGGCTTCTGACAGCTGCTGTACAGTTTTATGAATGAAAGCATCGGGCTCCTCTGTGAGCAGCGCGCATACTATAGCTATTGCTATAGTATGTGCGCTGTACGAGGTTCTGAAGCCATCTACAGTAGATCTATGGGCAGCTCTAGGGGGAGTGGGCACCCCTTAGAGACATTATAGGAACATTTATTCATAAAATTAACACTTTCTACACACACTGAACAGTTCTCCCATCCCTGCAGCAGCATGGATGGGCAAACTATCCGGTAACCGGATTGCTCAGGATTACACATCCTGAGCTATCCGGTTCCCAGATTGCTGAATGTCAGAAGACAATTGCGTTCACCGCATCCGTATCTGGATGTGATGAACGCAATTCTGTATTTATGCGTGACCCTAGCCTTAGTATGCTTTAGGATCCTTTAGGCCACATGCAGACGTTGAGTATTTGATGAGTTTTTTCCTCAGGATTTGTAGCCAAAGCCAGGAGTGGATAATTAAATATAGAAGTGGTGCAGGTGTTTCATTAGACGTTTCCTCTGATTGCTCCACCCCTGGCTTTGTCTACAAATCCTGAGGTAAAAAACTCATCAAATACTCAACGTGTGCACGTGGCCTTACAATGTTGATACATCCACAAGATTTTCACATAGTATTTACAAAATGTTTTATGTGGATGCAAAACTAAAAGCTTTACTACCTAACACCAGTGAAACAGAGGGTCATTCCATGTCAAGTGAACCAATGATTATTACCTCTATATTTTTAATTCTTTTGAGATTTTGTTATTTGATAATAGCATGTCAGACAATGCAAAATGTGAAGAGAAAAATTTTTAAAAAAATTTATTTTTTTTAAAATGATTTTCAAAGTTCGGAAAAAGTGTGAATTTCACTGTTGCCTGCCTTTACGTTTCTCCTCATAACTAAGGCTAGGAATAATATAGAGAGACAAAATAAACACCATTCTACTCAGAACTATACAGGCTTTCACCAGATATGTCACAAGAGGATCTTTGTTAATATTTTACCCATGTGATCGCAAGCGCAAAACTTTAAAACGCATTTCCGAAAAATCGGCGCGCTTTAAATATTTCAAAAACTGCCCATGTGTCTGCTTTGCTCTTAGCCACATCTGTACCAAATTTCAAGTTGGGATCGCGATGGGATCATATTTTAAAATATTTTACTATTAATAGCGTCAATGGGTCATTCCATATCAAGTGATCTAAATATGAATATTTTTTTTTACCTGACGTCTTTAGATTTTTTTTATTTTTTTTCCTTTATGAAGTACTACTTTAGTTAATTACAAATTAAAAGTTTAGAATTTTTTTCTTCATCAGTTAATTTTTTACAGATTTTTAAAGTTTAAAAAAAGTGTGAATTTTGGCCTGGTACGACTTTACATTTTTTTTATCTTGGGCTAGAAATAAGATAGAGAAACAAAATAAACACCATTCTACTCAGAACTGTCCAGGCTTTCACCAGATATGTCACAAGAGTATATTTGTTAATTTTAATTTTTCACCCATGCGAACGCAAACGCAACATTTTGAAACGCATTTGCGAAAAAACGTTTTAATAAAAATTTTCCAAAACTGCCCATGTGTCTTCTATGCTCTTAGCCACATCTGTACCAAATTTCAAGTTGGGATCGTGATGGGATCATATTTTAAAATATTTAACTATTATAGTGTCAATTCAAAAATCTTGAATTCAGATCTGTTCAACCTGTGGTCTAAAAGCGTGGGGTCTATATTTATCAAATCCATTATTTTTAGACATTACTGTATTATTTTGATATGTTACAGCTTAGAAGCAGGAGAGGACATATAGGAAAAAGCTTTGTTAGGGCTCAACCTGAGAAAGCACAGGGATAGACAGTGAATGCAGAGCAGATGATAGGCCAGCAGCTCTGTCAATCATGTTAAGTGTCTACCCACTGCATTCAGGAAGTAAGACAGCTCATTCAGACCTTTCATGTCCTGACATGTCTGGACATCTTCACTCCTGAACAAACAATAGTCTGTACGGGTGAGTAAATATATGAGTAAATATATTAATAGTTTAATGCTTTTATTATTAAGGGCCAATACACACAGTGCTATTCTTAGGGATCATCATTCAGAAAAACAGCCCCATTGATTTCTATGGGGTTCACCACATGCAGTGTTTTTGGAAACACTCAAGAGTGAGTAAATCACTGCTTGAACTACTTTTTAATCGCTGCAATAAACGCAGCATTTATCATTTATATAAAAAAAGATGCCATTTTTTTCACTAGCGATTAAAAAAACTAACGCATATGTGGTAAAAACTTGGTAGAAAAAGAAGCTGCCAAAACTGCAGCGTGTATCTGCAGACAGAAAAAACTGTGCGCGCTAGCCCTAAAACTCACTTTATAGTAATACAGTTCTATCTCAAGTGTACTGTAAATCTTTATTTTAATTACCTATCTTCCTTACTTAATATTAACTGTATTTTTCCCACACAGCAATGGCTGCTACTTCTCAAGAAACAGCATTTTATCATAGACACTGTTGCAATCCTTTTGAAAAAATATGAATATGATTGGTGGCTGGCTACTGTACTCTCCAAAGATTGTGAAAATGAAGAAGTAGAATTGACTTTATTGCATCCTTCTGGTCCAGCGCCATCCTTTGTGTATCCAAGAAAGCCAGACATTTTAAAAGTGCACAAAAATCAGATATTAACTCAGGCGGAGCCTAACACCGTGACAGGCCGGACATACTCTTTGACACACAAGGAAATGGCGATTGCTAGTAAGCGTTTATGGACAAGATTACATTTCACCCACTAGAAGGGACAAATTGATAAAATGCCACTTTAAAAACATACTATTAATTGTTTGATTAGTTCATAATTTATAGAACGATGATTTAACTACTGTACTATTCTTATTAAACACTTCATAAATCACATGTTTAGTGATAGAATAGAAAACAAATTTATATGTATAAATAGGGGTTAACATTTTTGGTTCTTTTAATCTTGTTTAATAAAACTTGAGGATATGATCACCTTTCTTCTTTTGGTTTGTTCAATACATTCAAGTTGAAAATGCTGAGCGTTGTGTTCTGATGATTAAGATGTATTTATCCTGGCACTTATGGGATTTGTTTTTTGTGTTTCTTTTTTGTTGCATATAAATGTTTTATTCAATAAGTTGTGATAACTCATACAACCATAAAATAAAAAATATATAAATTTGACAGGTCCCAAGTTGAATCTCTGCACAAATATAACCAAGAACACAATCAGTCATTTTTTCACAATTGCCCGTCAATAGTTTGAATTTGATATAAAGAAACATAGTCTTGTAACATATGAAAAGCTGTTACCGTTCTTAGTAAAATGATGCCTCTCCCACTTCATTATCTTATTTCTAGCCTGAGATAAAAAAAATGTAAAGTCATACCAGGCCAAAATTCACCCTTCTTTTAAACTTTAAAAATCTGTAAAAAATTAACTGATGAAGAAAAAAATTCTAAACTTTTAATTTGTAATTAACTAAAGTTGTACTTCATAAAGAAAAAGAATAAAAAAATCTAAAGACGTCAGGTAAAAAAAAATATTCATATTTAGATCACTTGATATAGAATGACCCATTGACGCTATTAATATTAAAATATTTTAAAATATGATCCCATCGCGATCCCAACTTGAAATTTGGTACAGATGTGGCTAAGAGCAAAGCAGACACATGGGCAGTTTTTGAAATATTTAAAGCGCGCCGATTTTTCGGAAATGCGTTTTAAAGTTTTGCGCTTGCGATCACATGGGTAAAATATTAACAAAGATCCTCTTGTGACATATCTGGTGAAAACCTGCACAGTTCTGAGTAGATTGGTGTTTATTTTGTTTCTCTATCTTATTTCTAGCCCGAGATATGATAGAAAATGTAAAGCCATACCAGGCCAAAATTCGCACTTTTTTAAAACTTTAAAAATCTGTAAAAAATTAACTGATAAAGAAAAAAATTCAAAACTTTTTTTTTTGTAATTAACTAAAGTTGTTCTTCATATAGAAAAAAAATTAAAAAAATCTGAGGACGTCAGGGAAAAAAAATATTCATTTTTGGATCACTTGACATGGAATGACCCCATACTAAAAATTAAAATGGACATTCATCAAAAAGAGCATAATGGAGAATACATTTATAAGAAATAGAAGAGACATAGATGTTAAATTGCAAGAGAAACAAGACAACATTGATTTAAAGAGCCCGTTACACGCTTCATTGTCCCAACGATATGACCAACGATCCGACTTGGCCTGGATCGCTTGAACATAGTTCATTGATCGCTAGTGTGGTGTCACACGTACAGATATCATGAACAACGCAGCAAAGACTCCGGGACAAGCGAACGATATTCACAGTTGTTTGGATGCCTATGTTCCTCAGTTCTGAATAGGCGAAGTCGTAAACGACATCGTTATCAAGGTGTGACACACGCCGATGCTGCAGGTTGAATGGATGACCAACAACTGATTTATGGTCCTGTTCATAAACCTGCGATCAACGATCTGCCGACTTATCGTTGGTTGTATCTTTGTGTCACACACAACAACGTTGTTACGACGTCGTTGCACCGCCTCAAAAGCCGTGACGTTTCAACAATATCGTTCATGATATCGTAGCGTGTAACGGGCCCATAAGAGACATACCCAATATAACACATATAATTTATCAATAGCAAAGGCTATATTTAGTATCAAATTAATAAATTATATTGGCGTATAAAATCTTGCCTAGTATTTAGACCCACAGACACTCGCGTGCATAGTTTAAATACAGTATCTAGTATGATTCTCTATTGAGAATCTTTCTCTGGAAATTTCCGTTTCTTGGAGGCTTTTTTACTTTCTCTACCTTGAAATTTTGGATTTTTAAAATCTGTATTGTGGTGTGTGATAAAATGTTTGGAGACCACAGGCATGTTCAGAGCATTAGGATTTACAGTGTCTGAGAGATGCCTCCTGATCTTCTTTTTTTTAGGGCTGGGACACACATCCGTGAAACTCGTCCGAGTTTACTTTGCGGAAAAATTGCATTGGTCTTGAACCAATGTTAACTAATGACCGAGAGCACATTTAGGAGTCTCGCACCATTTTCCGCATCCGATTCTCGGATTGCGAGTCAATCGCAACATGCTGCAATTCTATGCGAGTCACGGTCAAGACTCGCCAATGCAAGTCTATGGGTCCGACAAAAAAACGTACCGCACTCAGACCATCCGAGTCTGATGCGGGTTTTAATTGATGCATTACCATTCTGTAGCTCAGACAATTGTACAAAATATTCCTGTACATGATTATACTGTAAATAGCTGCTGAGAAAATAACGTATTGCACTCGGACAGCACTCGTAAGCCACACTTAACTAAAAGTCGGATGACACTCGTCCGACTCTCGGATCCGTGAATCAGAGCGTTTTTTCACTCGCATGTGTGTCCGTACCCTTAAAAAGTTAATTGTGCAACCCAGGTACTGAATGTTACATGCTGTGCACTGGAACAGATAAATAACCCCTGGGGTGTTACAATTGATAAAGTTTTTTATTGCACAGCTTGTACCCATGGAGACTGAGGAAAAGGTATCACTTTTCAGAGCATGATTGCAAGAGACACAAAGGCCCAAACCCCCAGCTGACTATTTGGAGCTGCCTGGACACAGAAATATCGGGAAGCCGTTATTTTTTATTATTTCATGAATTTCATGAAATAATGAAAAAAAAAAAAGTTTGGGGCTCCGCGTGATTTCTATGTCCAGCCAGGTCCAGCTAGGCAGCTGGGGGCTAGAATCCGCAGCGCAGGGAAGCCCAAGACTTCTGGGCATCCCCCGTTGTGAATGGCAGCCCGCAGCCGCCCCAGAAAATGGCGCATTCATTGAAGCGTCATGTTCTGGCGCTGAACCCAACTCTTCCAGGGCCCTGGTGCGGTGGCTCACTGGGTAATAAAGGGGTTAGGGCCAGCTTTTTGTTATCAGCTGGCCCTAAGCCCGAAATTCATGGGGCACACCAATATTAGACATGCCCCCCATGAATTTCTATCAAATTGTTTACATAAAAACACAGCACCAAGAAAAATTATTTTTATTTGAAAAAACAAACAAAACCACACTTAGGGACTCCATCTTTATTTAAAAAAAATCCTCTTCCATCTGACGTAGTCCAATCCAGGGTTATTCTTTAGCTCTGCTACATCTCTGGTAGAGAACCTCCACCAGAGATATAGCAGAGCTGTGCACCCTGGCGTGTGAAAGTTCATGTGAGTTCATGCAGGCAAGCATGAACTTACATGATCCCTGCCAGGCCAGCATCGCTAGTTCAAATGAACAGCTGACCTGAGTCAGCTGTTCATTTGAAATTACAGGCAGGAAGGCGTCCAAATGAGAAAACCGGATTCTCCCAGATTGCCCCAGTCTGGGGCAATCCGGCTCCATAGAACCCCATGTTATGGGGCGCCGGATTGCTTCGGACTGGGGTAATCCAGGAGAATCCGGTTTTGGGGATGGTGACCGGCAGCTTGGATGGTTCCACTCCCTGCAGATGGAGCGCGGTATCCAGGGCAGTAAGATGGAGGAGTCTGTTTGTACCTTGGCAGATATTCACTGGGTCATCAGCACCCCGATGACTCATGCGGCCTCTGCGGCCGGTGGTCGCCGCTAAAGAAAGTCTCACACACCACTTCTGCAGTTCTGTTACTTTTACTTAGTGGTTTCAACATGGCCGCTGGGTATGTCCCTTGCCAACCTACGGTTCAGCGTTGTCTCCAGAACCGGGTTAGTGCAGTCAAGCCTTCTTGAGCTGTCATCACACCTCTGCTCCTCCTCCTTCTTAGACCACTTTCAATCTGGCTTCCGACCGAACCACTCCACTGAAACAGCCCTAGCCAAAGTGACCAATGACTTAATAACTGCCAAGAGCAAACGTCACTACTCCGTTCTTTCTCCTGCTCCTTGACCTATCTTCCACCTTCAACACTGTAGACCATTCCCTTCTGCTACAGATCCTTGAATCTCTTGGTATCACTGACCTGGCCCTCGCTTGGATCTCTTCATACCTTTCAGACCGGACAATCAGCGTCTCCCTCTCCCACGCCACCTCCTCACCTTACCCCCTATCTGTCGGGGTCCCACAAGGCTCAGTTCTCGGACCCCTTTTTTTCTCCGTCTACACCCTCAATTTGGGACAACTCATTGACTCCCTCAGTCTTCAGTACCACCTCTATGCTGACGACACCTAAATCTATCTCTCAGGACCTGACATCTCCTCCTTGTTATCCAAAATCCCACACTGTCTGTCCACTATCTCATCCATCTTTTTTTCTCGCTTTCTGAAACTGAACATGGACAAAACTGAACTCATCGTCTTTCCTCCAACCAACTCTCCCCCCTACCTTACCTATCCATCACAGTCAACGGCTGCTCAGTTTCTCCAGTCCCCCACGCTCGTTGCCTCTGGGTTATCCTCGACTCTGCCCTCTCCTTTAAGCCACACATCCAAACCCTCGCCAGCTCCGGCAAGCTCCAACTCAAAAATATCTCCCGACACTGCAAAAACACTTGTTCACGCTCTCATCATCTTCCGCCTTGATTACTGTAACCTCCTGCTCTCTCGCTCCACTCCAATCTATTCTACACTCCGCCCGTCTAATCTACTAGTCACCCCACTAGTCCACTAGTCACTAGTCAAGGGCTTTTGCCTGAAACATGTTGAGACAATAATTCAACCACTATTATATTTTAATCTTGTTTAATAAAGATGAAGATTTTAATCAATATGGGACTCACCACTATCTACTTATATAATCGTGAGTTTGGGATTCGGGCACTGTAGCCGAATCCCAAAATCCTTTGCGGCACTGCGAGCTGCAGCCGCACTAGCTCACACCATTGCCACTCTCACTGCTGGGGCCTCTGTGTCGCCATGCTGGTGGAGTAACGGTGTAGGGGCACCGCCCCTCTCCCCGGAATACACACTGGCCGCAGCGGCGGCTCTCCTCACAGGCCCCCCGCTCCTCCTCCTGCCCCGTCTGCGCTTTCCCCCACTCCTTCTGCCCCACTCGCGCTCCCCCCTGCTCCTTCTGCCCTGCCCACGCTCCTCCCCGCTTGCGCTCCCTGCGTTCCCCCGCTCCTGTGTCATCTGTTCTTATATTTACCCTCCGCCGAGCGCTTGGTGCTGTTAGTAGCAGCAGCCATTGTGCTGATAGGACCTTGCATGATATCAGAATGACATCTGTGTTCGGCGCTGTGATTGACCCGCTTGCGGTCATATGATATATTACGTACTTATAACATGACCGTGAGCGCCCCAATCACAGCGCAGAACGCAGATGTCATTCTGACATCATGCAAGGTCCTATCAGCACAATGAAGTAGAAAACACCGGTGCTTGTCTTCTTGAATTTCTCTTTATTATTTTTTGAAAATTATAAAATCATTCAGCGTGCTAGCTGGGCGCTAGATGCGTTTCGGAAGAACAACTTCCTTAATCATTGGCTAATGATTAAGGAAGTTGTTCTTCCGAAACGTGTCTAGTGCCCAGCTAGGACGCTGAATGATTTTATAATTTTCAAAAAATAATAAAGAGAAATTCAAGAAGACAAGCACCGGTGTTTTCTACTTCACTTTGTTTCCTGGGCAGTTGCCAAGCTGCCACACCAGGTGCAGGAATCCAGGAGGTTAATGGGCGGTGGAGAGGCCTATCCCTTTCCCCTTTCCATTTGAATGAACCTATCAGCACAATGGCTGCTACTACTCCCAGCACTAAGCGCTCGGCGGATTGTAAGTATAGGAATTTCACAGCCTCCTCCATCCTCACAGCCTCCTCCATCCTCACAGCCTCCTCCATCCTCACAGCCTCCCCATCCTCACAGCCTCCTCCATCCTCACAGCCTCCTCCATCCTCACAGCCTCCTCCATCCTCACAGCCTCCCCATCCTCACAGCCTCCCCATCCTCACAGCCTCCTCCATCCTCACAGCTTCCTCCATCCTCACAGCCTCCCCATCCTCACAGCCTCCCTTCCTCACAGCCTCCTCCATCCTCACAGCCTCCTTCGTCCTTGCAGCCTCCTCCATCCCCTCAGCCTCCTCCATCCCCTCAGCCTCCTCCATCCTCACAGCCTCCTCCATCCTAATAGCCTCCTCCATCCTCACAGCCTCCTCCATCCTCACAGCCTCCCTATCCTCACAGCCTACCCATCCTCACAGCATCCTCCATCCTCACAGCCTCTTCCATCCTCACAGCCTCCTCCATCCTTACCGCCTCCCTATCCTCACAGTCTCCCCATCCTCAAAGCCTCCTCCATCCCCTCAGCCTCCATCATCCCCTCAGCCTCCTCCATCCTCACAGCCTCCTCCATCCTCACAGCCTCCCCATCCTCAAAGCCTCCTCCATCCTCACAGCCTCCTCCATCCTCACAGCCTCCTCCATCCTCACAGCTTCCTCCATCCTCACAACCTCCTCCATCTTCACAGCCTCCCTATCCTCACAGCCTCCCCATCCCCTCAGCCTCCCCATCCCCTCAGCCTCCTCAATCCCCTCAGCCTCCTCCATCCTCACAGCCTCCTCAATCTTCACAGTATCCCTATCCTCACAGCCTCCTCCATCCCCTCAGCCTCCTCCATCTTCACAGCCTCCTCCGTCCTTACAGTCTCCTCCTTCCTCACAGCCTCCCTATCTTCACAGCCTCCTCCATGCTCACAGCCTCCTCCATCCCCTCTGCCTCCCCCATCCTCACAGCCTCCCCATCCTCACAGCCTCCTCCATCCCTTCAGCCTCGTCCATCTTCACAGCCTCCTCTGTCCTTACAGCCTCCTCCGTCCTCACAGCCTCCCTATCTTCACAGCCTCCTCCATGCTCACAGCCTCCTCCATCCCCTCTGCCTCCTCCATCCTCACAGCCTCCCCATCCTCACAGCCTCCTCTATCCTCACAGCCTCCTCCATCCTCACAGCCTTCTTCGTCCTTGCAGCCTCCTCCATCCCCTCAGCCTCCTCCATTTTCACAGCCTCCTCCATCCTCACAGCCTCCTCCATCCTCACAGCCTCCCCATCCTCACAGCCTCCTCCATCCTCACAGCCTCCTCCATCCTCACAGCCTCCCTATCCTCACAGCCTCCCCATCCCCTCAGCCTCCTCCATGCCCTCAGCCTCCTCCATCCCCTCAGCCTCCTCCATCCTCACAGCCTCCTCCATCCTCACTGCCTCCTCCATCCTCACAGCTTCCTCCATCCTCACAGCCTCCCCATCTTCAAAGCCTCCTCCATTTTCACAGCCTCCTCCATCCTCACAGCCTCCTCCATCCTCACAGCCTCCTCCATCTTCACAGCCTCCCTATCCTCACAGCCTCCCCATCCCCTCAGCCTCCCCATCCCTCAGCCTCCTCCATCCTAACTGCCTCCTCCATCCTCACAGCTTCCTCCATCCTCACAGCCTCCCCATCTTCAAAGCCTCCTCCATCCTCACAGCCTCCTCCATCCTCACAGCCTCCTCCATCTTCACAGCCTCCCTATCCTCACAGCCTCCCCATCCCCTCAGCCTCCCCATCCCCTCAGCCTCCTCCATCCCCTCAGCCTCCTCCATCCTCACAGCCTCCTCCATCCCCTCAGCCTCCTCCATCCTCACAGCCTCCTCAATCTTCACAGTATCCCTATCCTCACAGCCTCCTCCATCCCCTCAGCCTCCTCCATCTTCACAGCCTCCTCCGTCCTTACAGCCTCCTCTGTCCTCACTGCCTCCCTATCTTCACAGTCTCCTCCATGCTCACAGCCTCCTCCATCCCCTCTGCCTCCTCCATCCTCACAGCCTCCCCATCCTCACAGCCTCCTCCATCCTCAAAGCCTCCTCATCCTCACAGCCTCCCCATCCTCACAGCCTCCTCCATCCTCACAGCCTCCTTCGTCCTTGCAGCCTCCTCCATCCCCTCAGCCTCCTCCATCCACTCAGCCTCCTCCATCCTCACAGCCTCCTCCATCCTCACAGCCTCCCCATCCTCACAGCCTCCTCCATCCTAACAGCCTCCCCATCCTCACAGCCTCCCTATCCTCACAACCTCCCATCCCCTCAGCCTCCTCCATCCTCACAGCCTCCTCCACTCCCTCAGCCTCCTCCATCCTCACAGCCTCCTTCGTCCTCGCAGCTTCCTCCATCCCTCAACCTCCTCCATCCACCTCAGCCTCCTCCATCCTCACAGCCTCCTCCATCCTCACAGCCTCCTCCATCCTCACTGCCTCCTCCATCCTCACAGCCTTCTCCATCCTCACAGCCTCCTCCATCCTCACAGCTCCTCATCCTCACAGCCTCCTCCATCCTCACAGCCTCCTCCATCCTCACAGCCTCCTCCATCCTCACAACCTCCTCCATCTTCACAGCCTCCCTATCCTCACAGCCTCCCCATCCCCTCAGCCTCCCCATCCCCTCAGCCCCCTCCATACCCTCAGCCTCCTCCATCTCCACAGCATCCTCTATCCCCTCAGCCTCCTCCATCCTCACAGCCTCCCCAATCTTCACAGTATCCCTATCCTCACAGCCTCCTCCATCCCTCAGCCTCCTCCATCTTCACAGCCTCCTCCATCCTTACAGCCTCCTCCGTCCTACAGCCTCCCTATCCTCACAGCCTCCTCCATGCTCACAGCCTCCTCCATCCCCTTTGCCTCCTCCATCCTCACAGCCTCCCCATCCTCAAAGCCTCCTCCATCCTCACAGCCTCCTCCATCCTCACAGCCTTCCCATCCTCACAGCCTCCACATCCTCACAGCCTCCTCCATCCTCACAGCCTCCTTCGTCCTTGCAGCCTCTTCCATCCCCTCAGCCTCCTCCATTTCCCCTCAGCCTCCTCCATCCTCAGTCTCCTCCATCCTCACAGCCTCCTCCATCCTCACAGCCTCCCCATCCTCACAGCCTCCTCCATCTTCACAGCCTCCCTATCCTCACAGCCTCCCCATCCCCTCAGCCTCCTCCATCCCCTCAGCCTCCTCCATCCTCACAGCCTCCTCCATCCCCTCAGCCTCCTCCATCCTCACAGCCTCCTTCGTCCTCGCAGCCTCCTCCATCCCCTCAGCCTCCTCCATCCTCACAGCCTCCTCCATCCTCACAGCCTCCTCCATCCTCACAGCCTCCTCCATCCTCACAGCCTTCTCCATCCTCACAGCCTCCCTATCCTCACAGCCTCCCCATCCCCTCAGCCTCTCCATCCCCTCAGCCTCCTCCATCCCCTCAGCCTCCCTATCCTCACAACCTCCTCCATCTCACAGCCTCCTCCATCCTAACAGCCTCCTCCATCCTCACAGCCTCCTCCATCCTCACAGCCTCCCCATCCTCACAGCCTCCTCCATCCTCACAGCCTTCTCCATCCTCACAACCTCCTCCATCTTTACAGCCTCCCTATCCTCACAGCCTCCCCATCCCCTCAGCCTCCCTATCCCTTCAGCCTCCTCCATCTCCTCAGCCTCCTCCATCCTCACAGCCTCCTCCATCCCCTCAGCCTCCTCCATTCCTCACAGCCTCCTCAATCTTCACAGTATCCCTATCCACACAGCCTCCTCCATCCCTCAGCCTCCTCCATCTTCACAGCCTCCTCCGTCCTTACAGCCTCCTCTGTCTTCACAGCCTCCCTATCTTCACAGCCTCCTCCATGCTCACAACCTCCTCCATCCCCTCTGCCTCCTCCATCCTCACAGCCTCCTCCATCCCCTCAGCCTCCTCCATCTTCACAGCCTCCTCCATCCTTACAGCCTCCTCCGTCCTCACAGCCTCCCTATCCTCACAGCCTCCTCCATGCTCACAGCCTCCTCCATCCCCTTTGCCTCCTCCATCCTCACAGCCTCCCCATCCTCAAAGCCTCCTCCATCCTCACAGCCTCCTCCATCCTCAAAGCCTCCCCATCCTCACAGCCTCCACATCCTCACAGCCTCCTCCATCCTCACAGCCTCCTTCGTCCTTGCAGCCTCTTCCATCCCTCAGCCTCCTCCATCCCCTCAGCTTCCTCCATCCTCAGTCTCCTCCATCCTCACAGCCTCCTCCATCCTCACAGCCTCCCCATCCTCACAGCCTCCTCCATCTTCACAGCCTCCCTATCCTCACAGCCTCCCCATCCCTCAGCCTCCTCCATCCCCTCAGCCTCCTCCATCCTCACAGCCTCCTCCATCCCTCAGCCTCCTCCATCCTCACAGCCTCCTTCGTCCTCGCAGCCTCCTCCATCCCCTCAGCCTCCTCCATCCTAACAGCCTCCTCCATCCTCACAGCCTCCTCCATCCTCACAGCCTCCCCATCCTCACAGCCTTCTCTATCCTCACAGCCTCCCTATCCTCACAGCCTCCCATCCCCTCAGCCTCCCATCCCCTCAGCCTCCTCCATCCCCTCAGCTTCCTATCCTCACAGCCTCCTCCATCCTTACAGCCTCCTCCATCCTCACAGCCTCCCTATCCTCACAGCCTCCTCCATCCCCTCAGCCTCCTCCATCCTCACAGCTTCCTTCATCCTCGCAGCCTCCTACATCCCCTCAGCCTCCTCCATCCTCACAGCCTCCTCCATCCTCACAGCCTCCTCCATCCTCACAGCCTCCCCATTCTCACAGCCTCCTCCATCCTCGCTGCCTTCTCCATCCTCACAGCCTCCTCCATCCTCACAACCTCCTCCATCTTCACAGCCTCCCTATCCTCCCAGCCGCCCCATCCCCTCAGCCTCCCCATCCCCTCAGCCTCCTCCATCTCCTCAGCCTCCTCCATCCTCACAGCCTCCTCCATCCCCTCAGCCTCCTCCATCCTCACAGCCTCCTCAATCTTCACAGTATCCCTATCCACACAGCCTCCTCCATCCCCTCAGCCTCCTCCATCTTCACAGCCTCCTCCGTCCTTACAGCCTCCTCTGTCTTCACAGCCTCCCTATCTTCACAGCCTCCTCCATGCTCACAACCTCCTCAATCCCCTCTGCCTCCTCCCTCCTCACAGCCTTCTCCCTCCTCACAGCCTCCTCCATCCTCTCAGCCTTCTCCGTCCTCTGCCACACTACCTGACACCGCAGCCATCCTGCCAACCGTCAGCCCCGCGTCATCGCGACCGGCCTCGCGCCCTCCGCGAGGTCCACCCTGCCCGGATGCCAGTGGTGGCTTCCGCCCCTCGCCGCTCTCTCACCAGTGCGGCTTCAGTGTCGCCATGCTGGTGGAGTAGCGGTGTAGGGGCTGTGGGCGGGTGCCGGGAGCCAGTGACGTCAACCTGAGGGCGGCGGCGGCCAATGGGAGTGAGCGGAACCTGTCAGGCTGCAAAGCTCACTCCCATTGGCCGCCGCCGCCCCTGCAAGCCGATTGGGCGCTGTGTTGTACACACAGGACACCCATCCCATTGGCCAGGACTCGGCGTCCTGGAACAATCGGATGGCCGTCCTGTCTTTACCACACACCGCCCAATCCGCTCCTTCCCCTCAGGTCACATGTGTGACCTGAGGGCAGGGACTGATCCCTGTCTGCATCACCCAACCCGCCGCAGAGGACAATGCCATGTGACTGGGGCTGCGATCAGCCCCAGCATGCAGCCACGTCCTGCCGCTGACCGGTGATGTCGCCGCTCCAGCCGCATCTCTCCTCACCCCTCCAGCTGGACCTCCCCTCACCCCTCCAGCCGGACCTCTCCTCACCCCTCCAGCCAGAGCTCTCCTCACCCCTCCAGCCGCACCTCCCCTCACCCCTCCAGCCGCACCTCTCTTCACCCCTCCACCCCCACCTCCCTTCACCCCTCCAGCCTCTGCTCTCCTCGCCCCTCCAGCCGGACCTCTCCTCACCCCTCCAGCCGGACCTCTCTTCACCCCTCCACCCCCACCTCCCTTCACCCCTCCAGCCTCTGCTCTCCTCACCCCTCCATCCGGACCTCTCTTCACCCCTCCAGCTTCTGCTCTCCTCACCCCTCCAGCCGGACCTATCCTCACCCCTCCAACCGGACCTCTCCTCACCCCTCCAGCTGGACCTCTCCTCACCCCTCCATCCTCACCTCTCCTCACCCCTCCACACGTACCTCTCCTCACCCCTCCACCCTCACCTCACTTCACCCCTCCACCCTCACCTCTCCACCCTCACCTCTCCTCACCCCTCCAGCCTCACCTCTCCCTCACCCCTCCAACCTCACCTCTCCTCACCCCTCCAGCCGGACCTCTCCTCACCTCTCCAGCCGGACCTCTCCTCACCCCCCCAGCCGGACCTCTCCTCACCCCTCCACCCTCACCTCTCTTCACCCCTCCACCCCCACCTCTCTTCACCCCTCCACCCCCACCTCTCCTCACCCCTCCATCCACACCTCTCCTCACCCCTCCTGCCTCACCTCTCCTCACCCCTCCTGCCTCACCTCTCCTCACCCCTTTAGCCCCACCTTTCCTCACCCCTCCAGCCCTACCTCTCCTCACCCCTCCAGCCCCACCTCTCCTCACCCTCCCATCCTCACCTCTCCTCACCCCTCCAGTCTCACCTCTCCTCACCCCTCCAGCCTCTTCTCTCCTCACCCCTCCAGCCTCTGCTCTCCTCACCCCTCCAGCCTCTGCTCTCCTCACCCCTCCAGCCTCCTGCCACATCATACTCAGCTATCCACATAGCCCCCTCTATACTCTGATACCCACAGAGCCGCCTGTATACTCTGCTACCCACACAGCCGCCTCTATACTCTGCTAAACACACAGCCGCTTGTATACACTGCTACCCACAAAGCTGCCTTTATACTCTGCTACCCACAGAGCCGTCTGTATACTCTGATACCCACAGAGCCGTTTCTATACTCTGCTACCCACAGAGCCGCCTCTATACTATGCTACCCACAGAGCCGCATGTATACTCTACTACCCACAGAGCCGCCTTTATACTCTGCTACCCACAGAGCCGCCTCTATACTCTGCTACCCACAGTGCCACCTCTATACTCTGCTACCCACAGAGCCACCTCTATACTCTGCTACCCACAGAGCCACCTCTATACTCTGCTACCCACAGAGCCGCCTCTATACTCTGCTACCCACAGAGCCGCCTCTGTACTCTGCTACCCACAGACCCGCCTGTATACTCTGCTACCCACAGAGCCGCCTGTATACTCTGCGACCCACAGAGCCGCCTGTACAATCTGCTACCCACAGAGCTGCCTCTATACTCTGCTACCCACAGAGCCGCCTGTATAATCTGCTACCCACAGAGCTGCCTGTATACTCTGCTACCCACAGACCCGCCTGTATACTCTGCTACCCACAGAACCGCCTGTATACTTTGCTACCCACAGAGCCAGCCCCACCTCTCCTCACCCCTCCAGCCCCACCTCTCCTCACCCCTCCAGCCCCACCTCTCCTCACCCTCCCAGCCTCACTTCTCCTCACCCCTCCAGCCTCACCTCTCCTCACCCCTCCAGCCTCTGCTCTCTTCACCCCTCCAGCCTCTGCTCTCCTCACCCCTCCAGCCTCTGCTCTCCTCACCCCTCCAGCCTCCCGCCACATCATACTCAGCTATCCACATAGCCCCCTCTATACTCTGATACCCTCAGAGCCATCTGTATACTCTGCTACCCACAGACCCGCCTGTATACTATGCTACCCACAGAGCCCCCTGTATACTCTGCTACCCACTCACCCGCCTGTATACACACAATTCATTTCACCGCGCTCCCGATGCAATTGCATCAGGCCATTTTACTAGTATCCTTTATATGAGAAGCTTCTGAGTCAAAGCTGTGGCTGGAGACCTGCACCAATAATGCAGATTATACTACAAATCAGGACACGGTGAGGCACTTTTCTCTTTATTTACCGGTAGGTCTCAGACCTACCTCTCTATTATTTCCTATAATACTCCACGAAACTGATGGTCGTCCCACATGTGTGTGGTGGGGCATATCATTCATGGGAGCGCTTGCATGAGCTTTGAGTTTGTCTGGCCCAAACAGGTCACTGACCTACCTTTCTATTATTTACTGTAATACTACACGACACTGATAGTGGTCCCACCTGTGTGTGGCAGGGCATATCATTGATGGGAACACTTGCATGAGCTTTGAGTTTATCTGGCCCACTAGGCCCAAAGAGGTCTTTGACCTTCCTATCTAATATTTACTGTAATACTCCATGGCGGTCCCACCTGTGTGTGGCGGGCATAACACTGATGGAAACGCTTGCATGAGCTTTGAGTTTATTCGGCCTACTAGGCCTATACAGGTCATTGACCTACCTGACTAGTTTTTCCTGTAATACGCTACAAAACATATAGTTGCTGAGCAATGTTTAACCTTGAAATGCTAGGCCAGGTCCTGTCCCACATTATGTGCCATGCATGCAGGCTTATAGGAAAGTGAGTTAATATTGTGTATTGTTTTGTGTGTGTGCCAGCAGGGGGGCATATACTGTGATGGGGGGCATATCCAGGATTAGGGATGCTATATCCAGGATTGGGGGTGCTAAATACCAGGATGGGGGTCTATATACAGGATGGGGGGCCATATCTGGGATAGGGGCTTTTTTTTACCAGGATGAGGATTATAAACCAGGATGGGCGGCTATATACCAGGATAAGGATTATAAACCATGATGGGGGCTATATACCAGGATGGGGTCCATATCAAGGATGGGGATCATATATTACCTTGAAGGGGCCCAGGATGGGGACATTGCCCCCTTAAATGTCAGCAACAGATCCCTCTCTCCAACAGTGCATTATAACCACATTTTTTGCATAATTATTTTAGCCCTATGTTCCTCCTCTAAGCTCTGGGTGTGTCTTATAGTCCGAAAAATACGATACTTATTGTACTAGGTGCCGCAACCCTGTTGACCTATCATTATTGCAGTGGTCCCTCCCTTGCTTTATTTACCCGTGTATATTCTTAACATTACAAATTTACTTATTAGACTCCATTTTAAGAATACAATATGAATGTTCGTATTTTTCTATTCTTTTTGATGTTTGGTCTTCTTAATATTACCAGTAATGCTTTTACACATACCTCAATTTTATTTCCAATAGATGTAGCAAGAACATTCTTTAATTTTCAGTCAACTCTTTACCTTTTCTTTTAAAATACTTTATTGGTTATACACAAAAATCAAAGATTATACAAATTACATAGACCATACATAGAGCCTAATAATTTGACTAATGTGTCCATACAAACCAAGAAGTTTCTATACATTGATAAAGCAGAGTGCTCCATGATACAGTTAATATTACAATATGACCAATTCCATTCAGTGAGGCCATGATGACACTTTTGCAATGTTTAAGATTCCTGGAATGATAATCTTTGCAGAGATTAAAATATAAAAAAGAGGTGTTTTCTAGAGACCACAGTAAGGGTACCTTTACACGCCGCTACGACAGGATGGATACAACACGCTACAGGCTACAAATGTAGCTTGTAGCGTCAATATAGCCCGTAGTAGCGGCGTGTGAAGACGGTAGGAGGCAGCCGGCAACAGATACATCTGTTTCCGAGCACTGCTCGAAAACAGATGGCTACAAAGCCGATTGTAGCGAGCTGTATCGGCGTGTAAAGAAGGAGCAGAAGGGATGTCTACACACCAGGCTAAGTACATGGTATGTAGCTGGGGCGTGACACAGGCTCCGGGATACCGCGCCCCTTCAGCGATCATTGGAGGAAGCTCCTGCGTTATGATTGGCAGTCGCTGCATAGGGAGGCATATTTAAGGAGCTGACCAGTCACACTACACAATTGCTCGAGCGTCATGTATTAATCAGCCTCCTGCGATGCCTGCCCAATCATGGGTTTCTTGCTTTGTCCTATCATCGTACGGACGTCTCGTAATCCACAATTGTGGCACGCCTATGTGCTGTCCCTGCTGCACCAGGTCCGCCCATATTAGCTTGTTGTAGCGGTGTGTAAATGAGGTAAGGTACGCTACAGATGGCTACTTGAGACACCCGGCGATGTAGCTAGCTATAGATGTAACGTAGCGTAGCGCACCTTATGGCGGCGTGTAAAGGTGTTGCGTTTACCGTTTGTAACCGTTTGAGCGTGCTCGTGCAAGTGAAGTAGCGGGTTGTATCCATCCTGTCGTAGCGGCGTGTAAAGGTACCCTAAGGGCCCCTTTACACGCGGCTACATTTCTAGGGTGGCTACAGGTAACTTACTGGTTGCAGTGAAATCATGGAGAGATTATTCCATTTGTACACAGCAACAAGATAGAACCTTGTCTCCATGATTTCACTGCAACCAGTAAGTTACCTGTAGCCACCCAAGAAATGTAGCCGCGTGTAAAGGGGCCCTAAGAGCGAATTTGTACAACCAAGGTATGGCTGCAATGCTCATGTTCACCATGGGACTCCAGACCTGAACTGATAGCCTCTTATGTAAGTTTAGATCAAAATACCCGCTGTTGAGCCAGGCATTGTGGCCATTACATGGGCTATAAAACATGGTGGTGTGAATGCACTCCAAGGGAAATATAGGAACATCGTTACACAATGCTACTCTGCGCTTGAAACTTCAAATGAATAGTCCCATACACTTTAATGAATAGTAATAGCTACAAATTACTAAAGTTATGTTGATTTAAGGTGTGTACCTTTGTGTAGAGTGATTAGTTATCAATATTTATGTAAGTTATAGTGACTGCAGTTATAATTTATTAATACAGAATTGATAACAAGTAAAGGAATGCCTATGAGAAGTAGATTAAAAGTATAAAAGACCAAAACAGACCATTGGTGGACAAAGAAGAAAGATAAATAAAAGCTAGGTGTGGTGGATAAATGAAGGGAAGAGTTTAACAGCAATGAATAAGGGTTACATTCAGATTTCTGTATTAAAATATATTACAAAGTTGCTTATTTTCATAAGTACTATTGAGTTATGAAATAGAATTTAAAACAATGGTTACTCTTTAAACCCTTAATGACAGAATCAATTTTAAGCCTTGCAGTTCATTATACTAAATGCATCCTGAAATAGGGCTTTTGCAGCCCTTTCAGGATATGTAACTTTTATTCCTGTATGTTGCCCCATTGTTGTGTGCCAACTACAGTAGTTAAATGTATGTCAATGCCAAATGTATATTCACCTCTTCACCCTCCCAGCCCTCTGTGCCGGAGACCATGATTGGGTTGTCCTTAATGAAATAATTGATATTCAATCTTCCCCAGTCCATCCCTTTGTGGCACCATCAGCAATTGGGTTGCCCTTTAATGCCAAATGTATATTCACCCCTTAAGCCGCTCACCTCACTGTGCTGGCATCAGTGATTGGGTGTAGTCAGACTGCTGGATCACTCTTGGGTGAGAGAGACAGTCAGACTTCAGTATTAACTGCGGGGAGAGACCACTACAGAGAAAGCATGCAGGGAAAGAGACATGCTTACTTGCATGAGGATAGCATCACAATCCTCGGAGTAGCCGGTAGGTCTCCTGATCAGAGCGTGACAGTATGTATTTATATGCAGCTCAGGTCAAGAGAGCTGCAGTCATAGTATTTTGATGTGATCCTCAGGTGAGTATAATGCAGTCCGACAGCACCCAATCACTCATGCTAGCACAGAGAGGTGGGCGGGGAAAGGGATGAATATTCATTTCTCATTATTGAGCGACCCAATCACTGATACCGGACTTCAGAGTGGTGGGTGAGGGAAATAGTGAACATTCATTTTGCATTAATGGTTGATCCAATCACTCAAGCCAGTACAGAGAGGTGGTCGGGGGAAGGGGTGAATTTTCATTTTGCATTCACGGGTGACCCAATCACGGTTGCCAATAAAAAAATATAAGATATCTCTTGAAAATAAGCCCTAGTGCGTCTTTTGGAGAGAACAATAATATGACCATGTCTTATTTTCAGGGAAACACATTAATAACTCTGAAATGCTTTTATATATCCTAGTGATTCTGAGACAGTTTTTTTACATGACACATTATACTTTATGTTAGCAGTAAATTTAAGTTGATAAGTTTTTTTAGTTTTTTGTGAAATATTTGAGATTTAATGCAAGTTTTGATAAATTTGCGATTTTCCAACTTTCAATACATTTATGCTTAAACTATATAGTCATACTCCACAAAATACTTAATAAATAACATTTCCCATATGTCTACTTTATGTTTGTGTCATGGTTCAAACATTGTTTTATTTCTTTACGATGTTAAAAGGGTTAAAATTTAGTAGCATTTTTTAACATTTTTATCAGATCAAATTTTTTCGGGACC
>JARQOC010000007.1:35636917-35930796 GCA_033576535.1 Allobates femoralis | reverse complement strand
GTGTAAACATTCTCCTGTGCTGTTATAGTGAATAATCTTTCCCAATTACACAGAAATTATCCTGTGACAGCCAATTTGTGGTGTATGTTATCACATGTACCTGTGGCATTCAAAACGTGGGACGTATTATCCAGTCCCTTAGAACATATATGAATGGCCACAGGCACAATGCGAAAAATGGCTTCATGAAACATAGTTTGTCCTGACACTTATGTTTGAAGCATAATAAACAATTCAACATAAAGGTTACACCAGTTGAGCAAATTCCGGAGAACGTTTTGCTTCCAAATATCCCAAGGTGCTTCAGGTTTGGCTTCTCACAGTTTCATAGCTCATATGGAGTTTTATTTGTGGCTTTACCTGGCAGCCTGTTTTGAAGATAGCAAACTGTCATGATGGCTTCTCCCCAATACGTTGTAGGTAAATTCGCATCAAACAGCATACTTCTTCCACTTTCACAGAGAGTGCGGTTCTTTCTTTCTGCAATGCCATTCTGTTCTGGGTTGTATGGAATGGTAGTCTGGAACACAATTCCATTCTTTTTCAAATTGAGATCTCCACTTGGGGTAGCAAATTACCAACAGTCCAAAGTACAATACAGCAAAATAATGGTAATAGTAGTGAATAAAGTAGACCTAAAACGTAACTTTTACTCAGTACTGACTTAAAAAGGCTTGAAAACCTAGTAAAATACAAAGAACTTCCTCAGTGAACTGACCAAAATTTTGGATAAGGGTCTGATGGAAGGAGTAATTACCAAGAACGAATACGACTATCTAAATGTAAAAATTCCCACCACAGCCACCTTTTACTCCCTCCCTAAGATACATAAGGGGTTAAACCCCTTAAAGGGAAGACCCATTGTATCGGGGGTAGTGTGTATGACCCAGAATGTGGGTGTCTATGTAGATGAGATCCTTAAACCATTTGTTAATGCACTGAATTCACATCTGAGAGACACAACTGACTTAACTAAAAAACTGGATGGGGTTATACTTGAACCTGATATGTTCTTGGCCAGTATCGATGTGGAGTCACTATACTCCTCAATACCCCATGAGAAGGGACTAGCAGCGGTGCAATCATTTTTGAGGAGTAGAGTTTGCCAATCGAGAAACATAGTGAATTTGTCATGAGATGTCTCGAGTTTTGTCTAACACACAACTACTTTCTCTTCAATGGCACCTACTTCCACCAGCTGAGGGGCACAGCAATGGGGAGCCCTTGTGCACCCTCGTATGCTAACTTGCACCTCGGCTGGTGGGAGGAAAACATTGTGTTTGGAGACTTGCCCATAGTGGAATCTGATAACATCGCCCTATGGGCAAGATATATTGATGATGTTTCCTGCTGTGGCGGGGTAGTGAACAAGAATTCAGGAGGTTCGTTGAATCTCTGAATCTAAATGACTTGGGGTTGCGTTTTACATTTGCGATTAACCAAAATGAACTACCATTCTTAGATGTACTGTTGAGTAGAGGTGTAGATTGCAGCATCCAAACACATACATATAGAAAACCCACAGCCACCAATTCACTATTAAGGTGGGAGAGTGGACACCCCAAAAACCTAAAAAAAGGGATTCCAATGGGACAATTTGCGAGGCTTAAACACAATTGTTCAACGGATTCCACTTTTCAAACCCAATCTTGTGAACCAAGCAAGAGTTTTGAGGATAGGGGGTACCCCAAGAATGTGGTAAGAACAGCGTGGTCAGAGGTTAATAGGACTGATAGATCTAAGTACTTAAATCCCGTAAAAAGAAACCCCAAGCAAGATGAAAAAATTGATACTGTCAGGCTTATCACCACCTTCAGTAATGGTGCTGGTTGGTTGAGACGCACTATTTAAAAACATTTGAATATATTGCAGATGGATGAGGACATAGGTGATATGTTACCAAAGTACCCCATGATCACCTACAGAAGATCTAGATCATTGAAAGACAGACTAGTGCACAGTCATTACACTAACTCTAATGACAAGATGTGGCTAAAGAACACCGTCAAAGGTTGTTACAAGTGTAGTGTATGCGTGGCATGTAAAGTCATTGGAACAGGCAAGACATTCACAAGTAACATGACGGGTAGGCCTTATGAAATCAGAACGTTTATCTATTGTAGATCTAAAGGAGTTATTTACAAGGCAACATGCAGTTGCGGTCTGGAATATGTGGGTAAGACAAGGCGCGAATTTAGAAGGAGAATCGGGACCACCTGGGGGACATAAGAAGGAACACTGATACACCCATAGCCAGACACGTAAATCTCATACACAATGGTAATGCTGAAGTTCTGAACTTCATGGGGATTGATTTGGTACAAAAAACAATAAGAGGGGGCGATTGGGACAGGAAGATATTACAGCAGGAAGCGAGGTGGATATATAGATTCCGAACAGTCAACCCTCTGGGGCTGAACTAATCTCTGTCCTTTGTACCCTTTATTAACATCAGTTAGGGCTCAGTTAGGAGGGTAAGCTGTCGAGAGCGGGGGCGCCATTCTCGTACTATTAGGGTGCCAACCGCCGCAGTAAGGTAGGGCGAGTTTTTAAGGAGTAAGGGCAAGTCCAGGGCCTATAGGCTTTATTTTGGGGATTGGCTGTCTTTCTTTTCCATTTCCTCATTTATCTTGCCCCTAATAAGATCCACCATACCCATAATTTGTACCTATAGTCCTCATCCACTTTATGTATCCAATGGTGTTAAGTGCGCGAAGACCAGACCAATGACATTCTTGGTGAACCATTTTCTATTAATGCCTTTTATAAAATCAAGCTATTCCTGATGAGGGGAAGGTTGTAGAATCTTTGATCCAAAACCTTACCAAAGGGCTACTGCCCATAAACATTTGGTCTTAATAAAGTTAGGACTAAGTGTGTGCTTAAAAATCAGCATATATGTTTAATTAAAATGTGTCTGATAACTAAGCTCTAATTCGTCATATCAGAGTGACGGTGAAACGTCATTGTGAGGGGCGGTTGCACTTGTGGTCATGTGTTAATGACGCACGAGCGTGATGACTCCGGAGCGTCGGCGCAACGTCCGGAAGTGACGTACTTGCGTTCCAGATCCCGGAAGCGTCACTCTTGTGACGGGGTATGTCTGGGACGCACATGTGCAGCATAAAACCCATGGGATTGCGAACAGAACGCACACATGGTGAGGAACTGAGAGCCAGTGTCGCGTGGTGAGTAACCCAATGGAGTTATATCGGATGTGGGATGGGAATTAAGGGTATCAGCTAAGGTACTGAGCCATTTCTCTGATATGTATTCCTCTAGCATCAGCAGGGCTATATGGTGTGTGGCAACACATATGGATGCAGCCATTGATGCCCATCTCCCCTGAAGACATACATGCTGTGTATAGAACCGCATCGGGAGGCACGCATACATCACGGTGGTGACTTCCTTGGACCAATGGAGCACTGAGTGTCATGAAGAAAAGGATACCTTCCAGATGAGAGGTCCAGAGTGAATGTCAGACACCTAGGAACATCCACAGAACAGGTGAGATTGTTCCTATATCTATTGCTAGATAGGAGTTATTACCACCAGACCGTTGTACCTTTTGTACCTTGTATAGAGGGTGGTTATTGGTAAGGTGATACCCTAACTTTTTAAAAGGGCAGAAACCTGTTATCTTGGGTCTTAAGATTCAACTAGGGTTGGCCCTCACTGTTTTGTTGCACTTGATTTTACTAGGTTTTCAAGCCTTTTAAGTCAGTACTGAGTAAAAGTTAAGTTTTAGGTCTATTTTATTCACTACTATTACCATTATTTTGCTGTATTCTCTTTTTCAAAATGGTCCAAATTTGTTAAACATTACAGCAAGATATTCTTCAAGTTTCTGTGGAACTTCATCCTTACTGTGAAGCAGGTAGGCGCCTGTATATCTGAGTAGTCATCAATATATGTGAGAAAATATCTCTTTTTGCTTAGAGTCTGAACACTCATTGGACCTCAAACATCTGTGTGTATCAAATCCAGTGGCTGTGCAGATCTAGTGCTGCTTACTTTAGGAAATGATTTTCTGGACATTTTCCCTTTAAAACAGCTAGTGCACTTCATCATTTGACTATATTGGTTCATTTCATCACCATTTGCAAGTTGACCTAGCTTCCTTACTGCTTCTGGGTCTTTGTGCCCAAGACATCTGTGCCATACATGGATACAGGTGCTACGCAGATTTTGTTTAGCACTGTACACTCTTTCTTTGCATTTTAGCTTAGCACTGTACACTCTTTATTTGCATTTTAACTGTTAGTACATTTTGGATTTTTCCTTCTGTAAGAGTGTGAGCTTTCTTTGATATGATGCAGCTGTTATCTTTAAAAGTAACTACATTACTGTAGAGATGAGCGAGTATGCTTGTCACTACTCGGTACTCGCACGAATATCTCGGTACTCGGGGTACTCGGTGAGTACTGAGTAATCTTGTGATACTCTTGCTATGCTCGGGGTCCACCTCCCTGCATGTTGGCGCTCTTTTCAGAGCCAGCCCGCATGCAGGGATTGACTGACAGACACTGTAATGCCACAGCCATGTTGGTTGTGGCATTACAGTGATTGGCTGGCCACACAGCGCCATCAGGTCTTTATAAGACCTGACCGCGCTGTGCTCGTCACTCTGCGACATTAGACAGTAAGTGTAGGGAGAGCTGCTGCTGATTGAGGGATAGATTTGTGGCCTTTCAGCTAGTGTAGGCACAGGACTGCCAGTCTAATTACCACAACAGTCCTTCTGAGGACTAATAGAGCAGTATACAGGCAGGCAGGGAGGCAGGGTATATACCAAACTTCACTGTGCCAGTATACCAGCCTGCATCGCATCTGGAACTGGTTTCCAGGCTCATCCATCCCAAAACCCGTGCTTGTAGGGATTTATTTAGCTCACTATGGTCAGGAGTAGGTTTTAGCTCAAATTAGGGTACACCAAAAGCCTTGTGCTTAAAACCAACTCTTGTCTGCACAAATTTAGCATCTAAATGCTGCTACTGTAGGTTGCAGCGTTAATTAGGCTACACCAAAAGACTCGCGCTAAAAACCTACTCTTGTCTGCACTAATTTTGCATCTAAATGCTGCTACTGTAGGTTGCAGCGTTAATTAGGGTACACCAAAAGACTCGTGCTAAAAACCTACTCTTTTCTGCACTAATTTTGAATCTAAGTGCTGCTACTGTCGGTTGCAGCATAGATTAGGATACGCCAAAAGACTCGCTATTGTAGTCAGCGTTTGTGTCTGACAAGTCCACCTGCAGGGCTTTAATTTCAAAACTTAGGGTCGTGCTAAAAACCTACTCCTTTCTGCACAAATTTAGCATCTAAATGCTGCTACTGTAGGTTGCAGCGTAAATTACGCTACACCAAAAGCCTCGTGCTGAAAGCCAAATCTTGTCTGCACTAATTTAGCATCTAAGTGCTGCTTCTGTAGGTTGCAGCGTAAATTAGGATACGCCAAAAGACTCGCTATTGTAGTCAGCGTTTGTGTCTGACTAGTCCACCTGCAGGGCCTTAGTTTCATAACTTTGGATTGTGCTAAAAACCTACTCTTTTCTGCACAAATTTAGCATCTAAGTGCTGCTACTGTAGGTTGCAGCGTTAATTAGGGTACACCAAAAGCCTCGTGATAAAAACCTACTCTTGTCTGCACTAATTTTGCATCTAAGTGCTGCTACTGTAGGTTGCAGCGTTAATTAGGGTACACCAAAAGCCTCGTGCTTAAACCTACTCTTGTCTGCACTAATTTAGCATCTAAGTGCTGCTACTGTAGGTTGCAGCGTAAATTAGGATACGCCAAAAGACTCGCTATTGTAGTCAGCGTTTGTGTCTGACTAGTCCACCTGCAGGGCCTTAATTTCAAAACTTAGGGTCGTGCTAAAAACCTACTCTTTTCTGCACAAATTTAGCATCTAACTGCTGCTACTGTAGGTTGCAGTGTAAATTAGGCTACACCAAAAGCCTCGTGCTAAAAGCCAAATCTTGTCTGCACTAATTTAGCATCTAAGTGCTGCTACTGTAGGTTGCAGCGTAAATTAGGATACGCCAAAAGACTCGCTATTGTAGTCAACGTTTGTGTCTGACAAGTCCACCTGCAGGGCCTTAATTTCAGAACTTAGGATCGTGCTAAAAACCTACTCTTTTCTGCACAAATTTAGCATCTAAATGCTGCTATTGTAGGTTGCAGCGTAAATTAGGCTACACCAAAAGCCTCGTGCTAAAAGCCAAATCTTGTCTGCACTAATTTAGCATCTAAGTGCTGCTACTGTAGGTTGCAGCGTAAATTAGGATACGCCAAAAGACTCGCTATTGTAGTCAGCGTTTGTGTCTGACTAATACACCTGTAGGGCCTTAATTTCAAAATTTAGGGTCGTGCTAAAAACCTACTCTTTTCTGCACAAATTCAGTATCTAAGTGCTGCTACTGTAGGTTGCAGCGTAAATTAGGGTACGCCAAAAGACTCGCTATTGTAATCTGCGTTTGTGTCTGACTAGTCAACCTGCAGGACCTTAATCTCTAATCTCAGTGTCGTGCTAAACACCAAATCTTGTCTGCATTCATTTAACATTTGTGTGAGGCAGCAGTGGCTTGTAGCTCCAAGTAGTATAAGCCAAAACACGATATCAGCGTTTGTGTCTGACCGTTCCAGCTGCCGGGATTAAACCGCTCTAATCTGTAATCTCACTATCCAGCTATAAACCAACTCTTGTCTACATTCATTTACCATTTTTATGTGGCAGGAGGGGGTTGTAGCTCCAATTTGTATACGCCAAAACTCTCAGTATACTTGTGTCAGCGTTTGTGTCTGACCAGTATAGCTGCTGTAATTTAATCTCCAATCTCAGTATCCAGCTCAAAAACAACTGGTCAGCATTTTCAGTTGACAGGTGGGTGCGTTTATCTGTAATGATTCCACCTACGGCAATAAAAACACGCTCTGACAAAACGCTAGTGGCAGGGCAGGACTTCCAAGGCGCAGAGGGACAATTCCTGCCACGTGTCCAGCTTGGATACCCAATAATTAGAAGGCACAGAGGAATCTAGGAGCACTGTCGTACGATCGGCAAGGTACTCATTCAGCATCTTTACAAACTTTGCAGTCCTTGTGACAGTACCCTGCACCTGAGGGCCTGTGCTATAGGAGGGGCTAAGAAAACTCTCCCAGATCTTTGCGAGTTTTCCCCTACCTCTGCTGGATTGGATTTGTGCCTCTCTCGGACGGACACCTTGGTTGTCCACCGAACCGCGACCTCTGCCGCAAGCGTTTTCAGAAGGGAATTTTTTGACTAATTCTGCAACTAGGGCCTTCTGGTACTGCAGCATTTTTGTAGACCTCTCCGCGTCTGGAATTATTATTGTTATTATTATTATTATTTATTCATTTATATAGCACTATTAATTCCATAGCACTTTGCATACATTAGTAATGCTTTCTCTCTTGGAGCTCACAATCTAAATATCCTATCATTATGGCTTTACAATGAGGGAGGAAACCGGAGTACCTGGAGGAAACCCACGCAAACACGGGGAGAACATATAAACTCCTTGCAAATGTTGTCCTTTGTGTCCTTGGTGGGAATTGAACCCAGGACCTCAAGCTCAAGTGCTGCAAAGGCTGCAGTGCTAACCACTTGAGCCACCGTATAAGAGAAATAAAGTTCTCCTTGTAGCGTGGATCTAAAAGTGTCACCAACCAGTAATGAGTGTCCGCCAAGATGTTGATAACGCCAGGGTCACAAGACAGGCAGCATCACATAAAGTCAGTCATGTGCGCCAGACTGTTAACAGGCAAGACTTCAGGTCCTCAACAACAGGATGATTGACCATGCTGTCTTCATCATCCTCCTCCTCCTCCTCCTCTCCTCTGTCCTCTGGCCTGGCCATCCGACGGAAAGATGGTTGTGCATGTATTACCGTCAATTCCGCATGAAAGTAGCTCCATTTCTTTATCCTCCTCGTAATAGTCCTCCAATGCACGTTGGGATGACATGAGGCTGGGCTGTGTGTAATTACCCCGTACGGTTTATTGCTCCAACTCATCGTGCTCCGCCTGCAATGCATTGTTTTTGATTTTGAGCAGACAGTATTTTAGAAGACAGAGAAGCGGAATGGTGACGTTAATTATGGCATCATCGCCCCACACCATCTTGGTGGAGTCCTCAAAGTTTTCGAGGACGGTACATATGTCGGACATCCATGTCCACTCCTGAGGTCTTATGTGTGGAGTTTGAACCGTATACCGACGGCCTAGTTGATGCTGGTACTCAACAACTGCCCTCTTCTGCTCACAAATCCTGACCAACATGTGCAGTGTGGAATTCCAATGTGTGGGGACATCACAGACCAGTCTGTGATACGGAATCTGCAAACGCTGCTGAAAGCTGGCAAGGGCGGCTGAAGCAGTAAGTGACTTTCTGAAAATGGGCACACAGGCGGCGTACTTTTATGAGCAGATCCGACAGCAGCTCCGGATAGTATTTAAGAAACCGCTTAACCACGAGGTTGAGCACATGGGCCACGCAGGGAACATGTGTCAGCTCACCTCGCCTCAGAGCCGCTACAAGGTTCGGGGCATTGTCACACACGACCATGCCTAGCTGTAGGTTCAGCGGTGTGAGCCAGTGATCTGCCTGCTGTTTCAGTGCTTTCCACAACTTTTCAGGATTGTGGGGTTTGTCACCTACGCATATTAGCTTCAGCACAGCCTGTTGCCACTTAGCCAAGGCAGTGCTGCAGTACTTCCAGCTTTGGACTGGTGTAGAGGGTGAAGTGAAGGGGTAGGAGGAGGCTGAGGATCATGAAGTTCCAGAGCTGTACACTGTGGGTGAAACCCTGACTGAGTTAGGGCCTGCAATCCTTGGTGTCGGAAGGACATTTTCCGTCCCAAGTTCAGACTGGGTCAGACTTCCAGAATATTAACCCAGTGTGTCGACAGCGAGATGTACCGCCCCTGCCCACAAGCAATTGTCCACGTGTGCCTGGTTAGGTGGACTTTTCTAGAAACTATGTTGTTAAAGGCACGTGTAATGTTTTGTGACACGTGGTTATGTAATGTGGTGACAACAAATCGGGAGAAATAGTGGCGGCTGCGGAGCGAGTAACGAGGGACGGCTGCCGCCATCAGGTCGCGGAATGCTTCCGTCTCCACTAGCCTAAAAGGCAACATTTCCAGCGCTAGCAGTCGCGAAATGTGTGCATTTAGAATTGTGGCATGTGGGGCGTTGGCAGTGTATTTGCGCCTCCGTTCCAAAGATTGTTTTCAAATCAAATCCTTTTGGAATATAATGAGAAAATTAAAATAGCAGCCACTCAGGGCATTTCTGACTGTCAAACACCACCAAACCCCTTATTTTTACTTCCTACCGAAGATCCACAAGGACAAAAACAATCCCCCAGGACGTCCAATTATCTCAGGGGTCTCCTCCATTATTGCTAACCTTTCGCATTATTTGGATCTTTTTCTTCAGAAATACGTTTTAAGTTCAAAATCCCACCTGAGCGATTCCACTCATCTAATAGGAATATTAAAAGAGTGTACTCTTGAGGACCATCATTTATTTTGTACAATGGATGTGAGTTCTTTATATTCAAACATCCCCCATCACATGGGATTGGAAACAGCTGAATACTATATGTCACAGGATGCCTCCCTGCCAGCAGAGCAGAGGAAGTTTCTGCTTGATGGCATGGAGTTCATTTTAAAAAATAACGTTTTCAGTTTTGAAGAAGTGATTTACAGGCAAACGAAGGGATGTGCCATGGGTACGCGCATGACACCAAGTTACGCTAATCTGTATATGGGACGGTTTGAAACCATATATATTGAGGAAAACCCCTTAAGTGTAGGACGGATCGTGCTCTACAAACGGTTCATTGACGATTTATTTTTGGTGTGGTCCGGTACAAAGGACGAGTTGATAGCCTTTGTAGATCAATTAAATCAAAATGCGTGGGGGTTGAAATTTACACACAATATCTCCAATACCGGTCTGCAATTTTTGGACCTCATGATCCTAAAGGGATTAAATGGAAGTATCATCACCTCCACACACTTCAAGGTAGTGGATGTGAATAGTTATTTGCCATTCAATAGTGGCTATATTCCTAAATGGATCACCAACGTGCCATATGGTCAATACTGGCGTATAAGAAAGAATTGCACACTGAACTCAGATTTTAAGAAAGAATCAATAGATTCAGGCAAAAAGGTTTCCCGAAAAGGATCCTGGCTGATGCTTATAGTAAGATGAGGGAGGAAACCCAAGATTCATGCCTTGAGAAAAGGAAGTCTAGATCCAAAGAGGATGGTGCGAAAAAGGCTGAACTGAGTCGAATCACCACCTACAACAGGTCTACAACAAATTAATGTGCAAATATTGTTTCATCCTTAAAACCGATCCAGTATTGTCAAAACAATTACCGGACAAACCAACCATTATTTACAGTAGGAACTGTTCAATTAAAAATCTGGTAGCACCCAGCCAGACCTATGTTGGGACAAAATACCAACCATTGTCGCATACAAATGAGAACATGGTTGGTTGTTTCAGATGCGATAATAGAAAGTGCCTTTGTTGTGAGTCTCTAGCTCATGGTACTGTATCCTTTAAATCTAAAACTACTGGGGAGGAATTCCCAATAACCTTTAATCTCACTTGTCAGTCATCCTATGTGGTGTACATTCTGGAGTGTAGTTGTGGACTACAGTACGTAGGTCGGACCATACAGGCTATGCACCTACGCCTCAATAAACACAGGCAAAATATAAAAATGGTTTTATTAAGCATAGTGTATCCAATCACTTTTTAATAGAGCATCAGAAGGATTACCGGCAGTTTAAACTAACCATTATAGATCATATTCCTGATACTCACAGCGACAGATTAAAATGGCTTGTAAACAGAGAGAACTATTGGATTTTTAAAATAGGTTGTTTACACCCTGAAGGCCTCAATCTAAAGCTTGAAAATGTCTTTTAATGTTTTAATTATTTTAAACGTTGTGGTATTATTGCGATTTTTTATGTGACAGATTAGGGATTATCTCATCAGGACCAACTCCCCCTTTCTTCTTTTTTCTACATAATTAGTGGGAGCTTTTTATATATATTTTTATATAGATTTTTATATATTTAATGGCCTTTTTACATTTTAATCATTTTTTATTCTTTTATTAAAGTTGGATTATAGTATTTTTAGGTTCCTAGTGAGGTACTCTCCTCTCCTTTATGGTGTAACACTTCATTGTGTGTATTTCCCTTTAAGAAACTTCCCTTGATGTGGTTTAGATAATGATGATGTCATTGTATCTGTACCCTATAAAAGTCTGGAATGACATGTGTGGTCATAACCTGATGAAGGCGGAACCACCGCCGAAACGCGTTGTGAAGACCTCCTGTATATGCCAAATAAAGGAAAGTATCATTACCCCTCCACTGTCTCCTCCTTGAGCGCCCCAAAACCGCTGTTTCATTTCTACAATTTTTCCCAGCACCTTTGGTGAGCGGTGGGTGCTGCACATAGAGAAGACATCTAATCCTCTGAATGCTGCTGAGCTGGAGGACCTGTGGTGACGTCACTCCATGTGACCGCACCACGTGATCACATTCTCCACACTGACCGGATCTCCGGCGCCTGCGCCTCATGCTTATAGCGCTTCTCCACGGTGTTATGCCTGCAGCATAACCCATAGAGGTGAGCGCACTAAACCCAGCCTGCCCCCACAGCTGTCAGGTCCTCACTAGGAGCGCTCCTCCGTTTTTTCTTTCTCTTTACTACGTTGTTAAAGGCACGTGTAATGTTTTGTGACACGTGGTTATGTAATGTGGTGACAACACACCGGGAGAAATAGTGGCGGCTGCGGAGCAAGTAACGAGGGACGGCTGCTGCCATCAAGTCGCGGAATGCTTCCGTCTCCACTAGCCTAAAAGGCAACATTTACAGCGCTAGCAGTCGCGAAATGTATGCATTTAGAATTGTGGCATGTGGGGCGTTGGCAGTGTATTTGCGCCTCCGTTACAAACATTGTTGTATGGATAACTGAACGCTGCGCTGGGACAAGGACGTGGTTGATGACGTGGTATTTCTGCTTGTGCAAATACAGGTGCAGGACAGGAGGCATCTTCGCATGCAGTATGGACGGGTGATTGTCTTGCACGCATAACAGTGGGAGATGCAGTGGTGTCACCCGCAGACACTGCTCCTGGACTGTGGTGTACATCCCATAAAGTCGGGTGCTTTGCTGACATGTACCTGATCATGCTGGTGGTGGTCAGGCTGATAGTTTTGCTACCCCTGCTGATGCTGGCATGGCAGGTGTTACAAATGGCCTTTTTGGAATTATCTGCCGACACCTTAAAAAACAGCCAGAGTCGGGAAGACCTAACAGTTGTACTGACAACTTATGTCATGTTGTTGTCCCGGGGAACGGTTGCCTGCCTTCTGCCTGCGGACACCACCCTGCTTCTTCCGGCCTGTTGTGATGCTACGCCTAACTCCCCCTGTGCACTGCTCTCCTCACTCTGCATGTCCTCCTGCCAGGTTGGGTCAGTTACTGGATCATCCACCACGTCGTCTTCCACTTCCGCACACTGGTCCTCCTCCTGACTTTCTGGCAATTGTGTCTCATCATCCACCACGTTGTCTTCCACTTCCTTACCCTAGTCCTCCTGACTTTCTGGCAATTGTGTTTAATCATCGTCCACCTCTTGTTGCGACACATTCCCACCGTTGCCTTCATGAGACCATGGCTGCTCAAATATTTGGGCATCGGTACATATGATCTCCTCATGACCCACTTCAAGTGGAGCTGGCGAGAAGCCAGAATCTAAGAATGGATAAGTGAACAGCCTTCAGAGTGTCCAAGTGTGGGACCAGTTATGTCCGGGGCCGGGCACTAAGCATGGTGGGAGGAAGGAGGATCAGGGTGTGGAATGTGCGGTCCAGTCTCACGGCTACTCACACTTGACCGTGTGGAAGACAGGGTGCTTGTGGTGGTGCAAAACTGACTGGAAGCATTATCCGCTATCCAACTAACAACCTGTTTACACTGGTATTGGTTTAATAGTGGTGTACTGCTGCGGTCCCCTACAAATTGGGACAAGAAAGGTCGAGCGAGATAATGTTGGCGTTTGTCGTGGCGCAATTCTAGCTTGCACATGGCCTCAGCCTCTGCCTGCACCACCATGACGTCCAGTTCCTTGGCTCTTACCACCGCCCTTGCACATTTTCAATGTTGTGCTGCCTATATACAGCTAAATGAAGGTGTCCAAAAGATGGTTTTTAGCTGGACACTGAGATGAAAGATTAGAGATTAAATTACAGCAGGTATACCGGTCAGTCACAAACACTGTGATGGGTATACTGAGTGTTTTGGCGTATACAAATTGGAGCTACAACCCCCTCCTGCCTCAAAAAAGGGTAAGTGAAGGCGGACAGGCTGACTCTGATCAAGATGAACAAGGGTTGGATTGGGCCCGTCTTCACCACACCACCACCAAATGATAGCGTAATTTAACATTAGTTTCGGTAAATTGCCATGCACCTCCGCACACCCACACATGGGTACACACTTCATGACTTTGGCTACTTGCAGTTCTGCTCCTCCTTCTCCTCATCCGCCACCATCATATGATCAGTGTGACCGTGGTTCATGACGCCACAAAAACATAATTTTTTTTACATCACATTAATGATGATGATGACCCTCATCGTTCAAATGTTAGGCAGTAGTTTCATGTATACCCCCCAGGGGTAAATGTTTAGGTCCATGCTTACAGAATGGGCATTACAAGTACAGGAGACCCGCTCCTTTGTAATGGGAACAATATTTAGAGGCTCTCCTCCATGTTTCTTTCCAGGGGCATTGAAGTGCCTCACAATTTTTGGCTTCCCTGCCTATGTCAATCCTACAAAAGAACCACTTGCTTAAAATGGGCACATTATTGAAAAAGGCCCTCATACACGCCTCTATCCAGGGGCTTCTTGGTGCTTCCAATTTTTGGCTTCCCTGCCTAGGGCAATACTAAAAAAGACACACTTCTTACAATGGGCACATTTTTTGAAAAGGCCCTCATGCACGTCTCTATGCAGGGGCATCTTGGTGCCTCCAAACCTTTGGCTTCCCTGCCTAGGGAAATACTACAACAGACACACTTGCTTACAATGGGCACCTCATTTAAAGAGACCGTCATGCACGCCTCTATCCAGTGGCATATTGGTGCCTCCCAATTTTTGGCTTCCCTGCCTAGGGCAATACTAAAAAAGACACACTTGCTTACAATGGCCACATTTTTTAAAAAGGCCCTCATGCACGCCTCTATGCAGGGGCATCTTGGTGCCTCCAAGCCTTTGACTTCCCTGCCTAGGGAAATACTACAGCAGACACACTTGCTTACAATGGGCACATATTTTTTACACGAGTATCTTGGGATGCTCGGCCCAAGCTTCGAGCACCTGAGCATTTTAGTACTCGCTCATCACTAAACACAACGTAATGTTAAAGTAACATAGTAACACAGTTTTAAGGTTGAAGGAAGACTTTAAGTCCATCTAGTTCAACCCATAGCCAGAGGAAGGCAAAAAAAAACCCATGTGGCAACACTAAGCTCCACATTGAGGAAAAACATTCCTTCCTGACTCCACATACGGCTATCAGACTAGTTCCCTGGATCAACGCCCTATCAAAGCATCTAGTATATATAACTGGTAAGGTACCGTCACACAGAGTTCCATAGTCTCACTGCTCTTACAGTAAAGAATCCACGTCTGTGATTATGATTAAACATTCTTTCCTATATACAAAAACTACTCAAAAAACGCAGCATCAGAAAATCTTAACATCAGCAGCCAAAAACAAAAAACAACACTGCACTTGCAGGATGCAGTCAGACCCCACTATGTAGAGCAGGCCCAGGTGCAGGTGTGGCGCCCCACTTGGTCAGGCATCACAGTTGGTGATGAGTGTGTAGTTACCCCTGCCACAACGGAATGCAAATGTCCTTTGGGAGGCTCCCATCCTAGCACTCCCACACACACCCACTTAGGCAGATGGCAGAGGTCCCATATCCTGGGGGGAAGGAGTTAGGGGAGGAGGGAGAACACACAGTGTGATTCAGTCGGCACTGAGGGAAGACGGAAAACGGGGATCCTCTGAGTGAATGAAGGAGGAATCCCAAGGAGGGGGCCCGTAGAGAAAGAAGTGGGCAGCCCAGACAGAAGCAGGGAATCCCCCCAAGCGCCCATACTCAGGAGGGAACCCTGATCTGCTTTACTGGAGCACCGGTTCCAAAGATAGTGAGGGAGTTTAACCCCTCACCAAGAACACCGGAGGTTGCGGACCGTTTACTGACCCCGAGACCCTGTGCAGAGGAATTGTCACACCAGGATTCCCAGCTACAACAGGCATGGTACAAAGTGAGCACCTCAAGACAGGCATTGAGAGCAGGACGCAGGGCAGATCCAAGCAGGCATTCCACGGGAGACTCTCAGAGACTTTGCAGCCCGTTGTGGCCACCCAGCCAGCTATTTCGTCCAGAGACTGTTACCTGCTGTGAGCTGTATTACCATCTGCACCGTTCCAGTAAAGTACCTGGGTAGAGTGAACGAGTCTCTGTGTCTTTGTCTCTCCACTACACTGTGTTCCTTCTGTCCATCCATCCATCACCAGCAACCCTATCCTTACCGGTGCATCCCTGCCCTGGGGGGTTAGCTCCACCTGCAGGGAGCTGTACCATCAAGGTTGTTATACCACCACCCTCTGGAGGACTGAAGCGGCGCTGGTGCTCAATCACCAGAAGCTGCGGGTGGCGTCACAAGAACTATATTACAAGCTTTATTCACCTGTACATATTCCCCTTTTTCAAAAGTCCAGTTCCCGGGGCCATGGGTCTGGGCAGGCCACCAGTGATATCCCCGAGTACAGCAAGGGCCCAGATTTTCCCATTGCCCCAGGCGACACACAGGCTGATAAAATCACCTCTACCTACAAAGATATGTGGAAGGGACTTGCCGTGCACATATTGGGCTTGCATAGGACGCCATTCACACTAATACAAAATGATGCGGAATGTCTGATAGCTACCCACTGGTCCTGCCACCTGACTAAATGGGCCGCCCAGTACGATGTCTCCACACCACTAGATGAACAGTGCGCCATGGGGCCCAGCTGCACCCCACGAAAATGATAATAAGTGCAAACCTTTTATATGGGGTATTGGTTCATGTCTTGGCCAAGACGCTTAAGCTCATAATCCATGTCACGGATCCCCATGCTTATGAGTCCTAACAAAATATATACAAAAACTACTCGTAAAAGGCAGCATCAGAAAATGTTTTTGGCTGCTGATGGTAAGCTAAACCTAATTTCCTCCAGACATAGAGGATGCCCCCTTGTCCCCGTCTCAGGCCTAAGAATAAAAGGATCGTTAAAAAGGTCTCTGTACTGTCCCCTCATATATTTATACATTATTATATGATCACCCCTAAGCCTTCGTTTTTCCAAGTTAAATAACCCCAAGTTTTATAACCTGTCTTGGTATTGCAGACCCCTCAGTCCTCTAATAAGCTTGGTCGCTCTTCTCTGCACCCGCTCTAGTTTAGCTATGTCTTTCTTATACACCGGAGATCAGAATTGTACACAGTATTCTAAGTGTGGTCGCACTAGTGACTTGTATAGAGGTAAAATTATGTTCTCCTCATGAGCATCTATGCCTCTTTTAAAGCATCCAATTATTTTATTTGCCTTTGCAGCAGCTGCCTGACACTGGCCACTAAATGTGAGTTTGTTATCTACCCATACACCCAGGTCTTTTTCAGTGATAGTTTTGCCCAGTGTTGTACAATTAAGCACATAATTATACCTTTTGTTTCCTCTGCCCAAGTGCATGACCTTACATTTATTCCCATTAAAGTTCATTTGCCATTTATCAGCCCAAGCTTCTAGTTTACATAAATCCTCCTGTAATATAAAATTGTCCTCCTCTGTATTGATTACCCTGCAGAGTTTAGTGTCATTTGCAAATATTGAGATTCTACTCTGTATGCCCCCTAAAAGGTCATTAGTAACTATATTAAAAAGAAGCGGGCCCAACCCTGACCCCTGTGGTACCCCACTGTTTTGTGACACATACTGAGTGTGCTCCATTAATGACCACCCTTTGTTTCCAATCACTAAGCCAGTTCTTAACCCACTTACACATATTTTCCCCTATCCCCATTGCTCTCATTTTATGTATTAACCTTTTGTGTGGCACCGTATCAAAAGCTTTTGAAAAGTCCATATACACCACGGCCACTGCATTTCTTTGGTCCAGTTCAGAACTTACTTCTTCATAGAAGCTTATCAGATTAGATTGACGGGAACGGTCCCTCGTAAAACCATGTTGAAATTGGGTCATTATTATTATTTATTTATATAGCGCCATTGGTTCCATGGCGCTTTACATAAGAAGTGAGGGTAACAACGACAGGTACAGTACATATGAGCAGTCAATGCTTGCTGATACACGACGGGAGAGGATTCTGTCCACGAGGACTCACAGTCTACAGGGGTAGGGGAAACACGATAGGGGGAAGCGCCAAGCGTTTGGGGGAGCGGCGCTGGGTCTCATCATAGGTTGTAGGCTTATTGAAATAGATGAGTTTTCAGGTTCTTTTTGAAGCTCTTGAGGGTAGGCGAGTGTCTGACGTGCTGGGGGAGAGAGTTCCAGAGTCTAGGGGAGGCGCGGGAGAAGTCTTGTATGCAGTTGTGGGTGGATGAGATGAGGGGGGAGGAGAGGAGGAGTTCTTGTGAGGAGCGTAGGTTGCGTGAGGGTTGGTATCGGGAGACCATGTCGGAGATGTAGGGGTGGGACAGGTTGTGGATGGCTTTGTAGGTCAGGGTTAGGATTTTAAAGCGGGGTCTTAGGGAGGTGGGAAGCCAGTGGAGTGCCATGCGGAGAGGGGAGATAGGGGAGTAGCGAGGAGGCAGGTGGATTAGACGGGCAGCTGAATTTAGGATAGAGCGGAGAGGTGCAAGGGAGGAGGCGGGGAGACCGGTGAGCAGTAGGTTGCAGTAGTCGAGGCGGGAGATGATGAGGGCGTGGACGAGAGTTTTGGCGGTGTCATGATTAAGAAACGGGCGGATACGTGAGATGTTCTTGAGTTGGAGTCGGCAGGAGGTGGCGAGGGCTTGGATGTGGGGCTTGAAGGAGAGGGAGGAGTCGAGGGTGACCCCGAGGCACTTTGCGTGGGGGACTGGGGAGAGGGAGCAGTCATTGACTCGGATTGACAGGTCTGGCAGAGGGGAGGACGGCTGGGGGGAACACAATGAACTCTGTTTTGTCCATGTTCAACTTGAGGAAGCGAGCAGAGAAGAAAGATGAGATGGCAGACAGGCATTGGGGGATTTAGGACAGAAGGGAGGTGATGTCGGGCCCGGAGAGGTAGATCTGGGTGTCGTCAGCGTAGAAATGGTACTGGAGGCCATGGGACTCGATGAGTTGACCTAGGCCGAGGGTGTAGATGGAAAAAAGTAGCGGTCCCAGTACCGATCCCTGGGGGATGCCGACAGTAAGGGGGTAGGACGAGGAAGAGGTGTGGGAGTGGGTGACACTAAAAGTGCGGTCCGTAAGATATGAGGAGATCCAGGAGAGGGCGAGGTCAGTGATACCAAGGGATTCTAGGATTTGGAGTAGGAGAAAGTGGTCGACTGTGTCGAAGGCGGCGGATAGGTCGAGGAGGAGGAGGACGGAGTAGTGTTTTTTCCGCTTCGCGATCAGGAGGTCATTGGTGACTTTAGTGAGGGCTGTTTCGGTGGAGTGGTGGGGTCGGAAACCGGATTGCAGGCGGTCGAAGAGGGTACGGGAGGATAGGTAGGAGGACAGTTCAGAGTGGGTCATGAGGTTATTTTTCTTCAGATACTCCAGTATAGCATCTCTTAGAAAACCCTCTAGGATTTTACCCACAGTAGAGGTTAAGCTTACTGGCCTATAATTTCCAAGTTTAGTTTTTGTCCCCTTTTTGATCATTGGCACCACATTTGCTATACGCCAGTCCTGTGGTACAGACCCTGTTATTATGGAATCTTTAAATATTAAAAATAATGGTCTATCTATGACAGTACTTAATTCCTGCAGCACTCTGGGGTGTATCCCATCTGGGCACAGGGATTTGTCAATTTTAGTGATTTTTAGAGGATGCCGTACTTCCTGCTGGGTTAAGCAGGTGACATTTAATTGAGAGTTTTTGTTATCACTAATCATATTGATCATATTGTCTGTCATTGGATTTTCTTGTGTAAATACTGTTGAAAAAAAGTAATTTAGTATATTGGCTTTTTCCTCATCCTCATCCACCATTTCACCCAGACTATTTTTAAAGGGGCCAACACAATCATTTTTTAGTTTCTTACTATTTATGTAGTTAAAGAATATTTTGGCATTATTTTTACTTTCTCTGGCAATGAGTCTTTCTGTCTCAATCTTTGCTGCCTTGATTTGCTTTTTACAAATGTTATTTAATTTTCTGTATTTATTTAATGCCTCACCACTACCTACTTACTTTAATTCCCTAAATGCTTTCTTTTTGTCACTTATTGCGCCCCTTACAGCCTTATTTAGCCATAGTAGTTTCCTCCTATTTCTAGCATGCTTATTCCCATAGGGTATATATTGTGCACAGGCCCTATTCAGGATGCTAATAAACATTTCCCATTTGCTTTGTGTACTTTTATGTCTCAGGACATCGTTCCAGTTTATTGCACTAAGATCATCTCTCAACCGTTGGAAATTTGCCTTCCTGAAGTTAAGTGTCCTTGTAGCCCCTCTACAGGTACCGTCACACGCAGCAATTTTGCTAGCAATTTCACTGGCAATTTGCTGGTTGCAGTGAAATCATGGACACATTATTCCATTTGTACACAGCAACAAGATAGAACAATGTGTCCATGATTTCACTGCAACCAGTGAGTTGCCAGTGAAATTGCAAGCAAAATTGCCGCGTGTGACGGTACCTTACTACACATCTAATTAAAGGATATTTGAAAACTTATTATTCGTGTGTTCCTTGGTCTTCATGATGCTCTCTGCACTTGAAACAGAACCCTAATGGCCACTTTACACGTCCCGATATCGGCGTCCAACTCCGATAAAAAGTCACGTGGTTCGTGTGTTGGCCCCGATATCGTTCGTGCGTTGTATGGTATAAATGTCCAATACGATGCACTAACGATGCCAAAACGATATCGGGGATCAAATGAGCCTGCTCTCCAACGGCCCGATATTGGATGGACGTTGTGGCCGGATCGTGCTGTGTAAAAGCCCAACAACGATGTGGAGTACAACTTCCCCCACGTTAAATGGTCGTTCCTGGGTCAGCCGTACAAGGAGGCGTACACATCGCTGTTGCGTTGCCTGCCGATATTGCGCTGTGTAACATTTCCTATGCGATCTTGGAATTCTGCCCAGAAAAAGCACACTCCAGCGTCGTTGTATCCAATATCGGACCGACGTTGGGACGTGTAAAGTGGCCATGAGACTATCACAGAGCAGGTGCATTTATACGGAGACTTGATTACACACTGGTGGATTCTATTTATCATTACCAGTCATTTAGGATAACATTGAATCATTCAGAGATCCTCACTGAAAGTCTGGAGTGAGTTTGCTGCACTGAATTAAAGGGGCCGATTAATATTGCATGCCCCACTTTTCAGTTTTTTATTTGTTAAAAAAGTTTAAAATATTCAATAAATTTTCGTTCCACTTCATGATTGTGTCCCACTTGTTGTTGATTCTTCACAAAAAACTTAGAATTTATATCTTTATGTTTGAAGCCTGAAATGTGGCAATATGTTGAAGAGTTCAACTGGGCCAAATACTTTCACAAGACACTGTGTATAAATATATTATATATACATGTATATGTGATTGTGTGTCTTTTAGACTTTCTATGAATAGTCTATGCTAGGTGCCTAAGTGAAAATTATCAGTGTGTCTGCAACATAAATCTGACAAGTTACATCATGTACCAACATGTAATTTGTTTTTTAACTTTGCAAAAATAAAACTTTTTAACTTAGCTTCTTGTGTACTGAACTTTTTGTGCAAGGGAATAGGTGCTTTGATACTCCCCTACAGATGTTGGAGAACAAACCGCAGGCCTCTAGTGTGAAAGTATCAGGTATGGAAATGCAAAACACTACACACATTCCTATAGAACAGGACTGGGCAACGCCAGTCCTCAAAATACCGCAAATAGTCCATGTTTTCAGGATCTACTTAGCATTGCACAAGGTGTTAGAATCATCTTCTGTGCTGGTGATTAAATTACCACTTGTGCAGTGCTATGGAAATCCTGAAAACGTGCAGTTTGCAGCCCTTGATAACTGAAGATACCTACATCTGAGCTAGAAGTCTCTTTGGAGGTAGCTAGGAGGCAAAAGGAATCCTGAAACCCTTCCACAATGACTGTGACTCTCCTTGGACCCTCTTACAAGCATATGCGGGTCACATTCACAGAAAACATCTATATGCTGTGAGAGCAGGCACGCAGGCACTGGTGACGGTGCAACAAGCACTGCCATCACAAAGATTACTGCAGTTGAGACTCGAGCAGTCATACAGGGGCTATCCCGCGAGTTTGAACTGCACTGCACTCCCCGACATCACTGCTCCTCAAACACACTCTCACGATACAGGCGAGATATAACCATTACATGATGCACAATATTGCGGTTCTCACGATACAGCAAGTGTTATGAACGTTGACACCACTGAGGTTATTTTAGGTCACACAGCGGGAGTCCCTGATCCTCCACACTCCTGCAACCTCCCAGTCCGATCCTCCAGTCCCCCGCAGCCTCCAAGGCCGATCCTAAGTTAGGACTAGGCGGGGAGCGTAGCACAAAGGAGTGAGAAGCAAAGGACCCGGGCGGGAATGCCGGCGGTGAAGTCTTTTCACTGCCGGTTTTCCCGCCGACAATTTCAAATGAACAGCTGATCAGCATCAGCTGATGCATCAGATGTTCATTTGAAATAGCCGGCAGGAAAGCCGGCAGTGAAGACTTCACCGCTGGCTTCCTCGTCCGGTGCTGTGCTCCCTGATGCCCGCTCCCTGGTGCTGCGCTCCCCGCCCAGTCCTAACTTAGGATCGGTTGGGTAGGCGGCGGGTGAGTGTGCATCAGGGAGTGGGGTGCTCAGCACCGGATGGGAAAGCCGGCGGTGATGTCTTTTCACTGCCGGGCTTTCCCACTGGTTATTTCAAACGAACAGCTGATGCATCAGCTGATGCTGATCAGCTGTTTATTTGAAATAGCCACAGTGCCGTCAGAGGGTTTATGTGAGTTCATGCTTGACAGCATGAACTCACATGAACTTACCCACTACCGGGTGCACTGCTCAACTACATCTCTAGTAGAGATTCTCTACCAGAGATGTAGCTGAGCTAAACAAGAAGACTCGGTTGGACTACGTCGGAGGGGGGAGGTTTGTTTTTAATAAAGATGGAGTCTCTAAGTGTTTTTTTTTTCTAACAAAATTTTTTCTCTGTGTTGTGTTTTAGTTTTTTTTATAACTCTTCACTAGAAATTCACGGTGATCATGTCTAAGATTGGCGTGACCCCATGGATGTATTATCAGCTGGCCCTAAGCCCATTATTACCCAGTGAGCCACCGCACCAGGGCCCTGGATGAGTTGGGTATAGCGCCAGAAAATGGTATCCAAGGTGTTCATCATCTCCTGGGCCAAAAAAAAGCACAAAAACCGCTGCGTTTTTTCCGTGGATTTCATGTGTTTTGGTGGAATTTACACTTAAAACTGCATGCATTGTGTCCTAGGTGTTCATCTTCATCTCCTGAGACAAAAAAAACCCCACAAAAACCGGGACGTTCTTATCTCGATTTTTGCCGTAGATTTCATAGTTTTTGGTGCAAACTTCTGACAGCTCAGTGTGTGCTGTTCCCTTAATATCTTCATATAGTTCAATCCACTGTTTCATTGATATCTGTTTCATACTTGTCTGCTGCCACCTGCTGACCAGTAGCTTTGTGTCACTCCCTCGCTCCTCCTTTCATGCCTTCTAGGATGTGGGAGTGTTCTGCAGCCTTGTGTACTACCTTACTTCCTGGCATCCATTTTACTCTAGCTACCAGTGTGGGAAGGACACATATTCTTGGGCTGCAGAAGGCAAAGTCTTTTGACCAGCAGCAGCTTCAGCAGCAGCTTCAGCAGCTTCAGCAGTGGCTCCAGGGGTAAACACCTACAAGACAATTTCCCTGCTGTTTCTTGTACCATCCGCATTTTGTCACCTGTCTTCTGGTATGGTTCAAATAAACCACCGCTGATTCATCTCTGCGTCCACGCTTGACTCCATCCATCCGAAGCTGCACTTGGTCCTGTCTGCCTCGCTTCAAGGATACGAAGGTAATACTTCTCACACCACACCTTACTGCGCACCTTCATTCGCCTTAAGCGGGGACAGAACAGTCAAAAGACTGCTTTAAACCAGCCAAAAACACTGCCTTAAACTCACTATCCAGCCACAGATTCCCTAAGAATCCAGCACCTCACTGTGGAATCTGTCCAGCAACAGCGCTCACCTGGATAAGTGCTAGGGGATCCCTCTCATCCACCAGGCCTGAATCACATCTCTGCATTATAAAGGAACAGTTTATCCACCCCAAGTTTCCCTCCATCCTACGCCACATTGCTGCAGATTGTCGGACTGGAAAACCCCACAATTCTTCTAAAACACCTTGGAAATCTTATTAGGGTGTCTTAACGGAGCCACACTGCGATTTCCAGACCCCAATTATAAAGTTTAGTTTCTTAAAGAGACAGCGCACCTTAAATCAAAATGGCCGAAAAAGACCTTACACAGTCCCCAACTACTGAAACAAAACAAACACAACCTGACACTATCCACGATGAAGAGCAGGAAACAGAATCCATGCTCCCAGCAGATCAAGTTGTGCAACAAAAACGCTGCGTCAAACCAACAATAAAGGCTATCGAACACTATCACTATACGAAGGACGAATTATGTGACAACCTTGAAGAACTATGGGAACGGGTTTCTTGCCACATGTCAAGACTTCAGTCCTCTTTAGGCGACACTGCAAACTTACAAGCCGCCATTGAACGACTGAACACAGCTCAAGAAAAATACCAGAGGCTGTTTACAAGGTACACTACCTTTCTAAAAGGCTCCAACATTGACGAAGCCCTTTCAGATCTGAGCAAGGCAGAATCGGTATACAGGGAGAGAGACGCCAAGGTACAAAATGTCAAAGACGAAGCAGAATACCGTATTTCTCACCAGCAGGAAACTAGATCTCACAGAACAACCTCATCTAGACGCTCCTCTCGGTCATCAAGAGCATCATCCTCAAGAAGTTTAGCCCTGAGTGACAGAATACTAGAAGCCCGTATAAGAGCAGAACAATCCAAAGTGAGACGTTCCTTCGCAGAAAGGGAAGAAGAAGCGGAGGCCAAGAGGGCAGAAGCGGAGGCCAAGAGGGCAGAAACGGAGGCCCAGATAAAGATTCTTCGTTCAAGGATGGAAGAGGAAGTTGCGTTAGCTGAAGTGAAGCTACTCGAGCAAGCATTAAGCCAAGGTCCTGATCCAGTTCACTCCCTTCCGCAGGAAACAGACGATCCGGTTGATCGCACCAGAGACTACGTGCGGAACCAGTTACCTGAGTCAACCCCAGGCTACATCACAGTCCAAGCCAACAACGCTGAGATCTCCAAGTCAGCTCTACCCACAGCACCCGAGCAAGTTAATGACAGTCACCAGGAGTTGCCTTCTCAAATGAAGTCACTACAGCAAGCTGGCTACCAAGCATTTCTCCATCTACCTCCACAGCTCGAACAGCAGTCATCAGAATCTACAGAGGCTAAACCACAGCTCAACCCTGCTGCAACATCATTCTACCCGGAAACATCTCGCCCTTTCACGCCAGGCAACGCACACGTCCAAAGGGCATCACAAGTTGTCGTGGCAACAAGCAGTGAGGAATCCAATATGTCGGAGTTTGCCAGGTTTATGGTGAGCAGAGAGCTAATCAACACCAGCCTTTCAAAATTCGATGATTGTGCAGAGAGCTACAGTGCTTGGAAGGCAACCTTCAAGGCAGCAATCGCCAACCTCAGTCTCACCGCAGAACAGGAGCTCGACCTCATGATCAAATGGTTGGGTCCAGATTCTACAAACCGTATCAAGAACCTTAGAACTGTTTACATGGGACAAGCAGGAGCAGGTCTCGCTGCTGCCTGGCAAAGACTGGAACGCACCTTCGGCAGCGCAGAAGCAATAGAAAAGGCCCTATTCAAGAGACTTCAGAACGTCCCGAAGATCAACCTCAAGGAGGTCCACAAGCTTCAAGACCTAAGTGATCTGCTCATGGAGCTGGAGCTCGCCAAAAGGGACCCTCGTCTGTCCGGCCTGTGTTATCTAGATACAGCACATGGAGTTAACCCAATCGTGATGAAGCTACCATTCAGTCTGCAGGAGAAGTGGGCAACATCAGTCACAAAGTACAAGAGAGTGCATGGCGTCACATTTCCCCCATTCATCCATTTCTGCAGGTTCATTGACGACCAATCCCAGATGAGGAACGACCCCAGCCTTGACTTCCTACAGCTTAACACTGTAACTTCAACTACACCATCATCGAAGTATGAAGGTGTCATACAGAAACGTAGAGACTTTGAGAACTCTGTGAGTGTAAGAAAGACTAATCTCCCATCACCTGTGGTATCCACCGGTACACCGTACACCCCATCATGGGGAGACAAGTCCTTCAATCAGGAATGTCCCATTCACAAGAAACCTCACTCACTGAGCAGGTGCAGAGGGTTCAGGTCCAAGGCCCTTCAGGAGCGCAAGAAAGTCCTCACCGAGATGGGGGTATGTTTCAGATGCTGCGCTTCGGTGGAGCATATGGCCAAGGACTGTGAAGCTATCATCAAGTGTGAGGAGTGTAATAGCGGAGAACACACCTCAGCTATGCACCCAACCCCGTTCGCCAGAGATTCACCGACTGCAGTCTCTGCTATCGCTCCCACTCCAAGTCACGGCGGGGAGCACCAGAAACAGTCTAACACCCCGCAGCCGTCTCATGCTCATGCTCTGAGGTATGTGATGAGGGTCAAAGGGAGAAGAGTTGTGCCCGAATATGTCTAATCAAGGTCTATCCAGAAGGACTTCCAGAAAAGGCAGTGAAGATGTATGCCATAATAGATGACCAAAGCAACCGGTCTTTGGCAGGACCCAAGTTCTTTGAAGCCTTTGGTATTAAAGGTCCATCAGAACCCTACACCTTAAATACCTGTTCAGGCCGTATAAAGACTAGTGGCAGGAGAGCACGGGGATTCATTGCTTCTCCTATCAATGGAGACACCGAAATACCCTTACCAACTCTTATTGAATGTGACCAAATACCTAATCACAAGGATGAGATTCCTACTCCCGAAGCCGCACTTCACCAACCACACTTGAGGCACCTGGCCAGTGTTATTCCTCCTATGGATGTCAATGCAGAGGTTCTGCTCCTGCTCGGCAGAGACAGTCTAAGAGTACACAAGGTGCGTCAACAGTGTAATGGGCCCGACTATGCACCTTACGCCCAGAGACTGGACTTAGGATGGGTAGTCATAGGGAATGTATGCGCAAATCGTTCAGAGATTAATTCCTTCAAGACTTACGTACATGGGGATGGACGCACTACCCTTATCAAGCCCAAAATGAGAGAGCACAGCGTCGCCTTTATGGACAAAGATCTTCACAAGACCCATCCATGAACTTGTTCTGTTGTCACTCGTCAAGAGCATTCCTGCCGGATGAACAGTACAAGTCTCGAACCTTGAGTCTTCTTCGATACAGACTTGACTTATGTTTAATGTTGCATTTAACATGCTTTTTCTTTACAGGTTGTTTTAGCTAGAGACTCTAGTAGTGAAATCCCCAAAGTGAATTTCAGACGGGGAGTGTGCTGTTCCCTTAATATCTTCATATAGTTCAATCACCTGTTTCATTGATATCTGTTTCATACTTGTCTGCTGCCACCTGCTGACCAGTAGCTTTGTGTCACTCCCTCGCTCCTCCTTTCATGCCTTCTAGGATGTGGGAGTGTTCTGCAGCCTTGTGTACTACCTTACTTCCTGGCATCCATTTTACTCTAGCTACCAGTGTGGGAAGGACACATATTCTTGGGCTGCAGAAGGCAAAGTCTTTTGACCAGCAGCAGCTTCAGCAGCAGCTTCAGCAGCTTCAGCAGTGGCTCCAGGGGTAAACACCTACAAGACAATTTCCCTGCTGTTTCTTGTACCATCCGCATTTTGTCACCTGTCTTCTGGTATGGTTCAAATAAACCACCGCTGATTCATCTCTGCGTCCACGCTTGACTCCATCCATCCGAAGCTGCACTTGGTCCTGTCTGCCTCGCTTCAAGGATACGAAGGTAATACTTCTCACACCACACCTTACTGCGCACCTTCATTCGCCTTAAGCGGGGACAGAACATCCTCAGTGCGTAATTGGCAGAGGGAGTGCGATGTGCGGCATTGTAACCGGGGAGACACTGGAGTCACCCGAGGACAGCTCAGGTGGCATGACCTGAGCTGTCCTCGGGTAACCTGAGTTACCCCCCTTACGATTCAACAGTGCTTCGGGCTCTCCTTCAGGGATCAGAAGCTTTGCTCGTCCGCTTGGTCTCTGATGAAGCAGAGCTGAGTGTTCAGCACAGACATGAGGATCGAGGGGTTAATAAAGATGCAGTCACTAAATGTTTTTTTTTTTTTTTTTAATGAACTATTAAAAAAAATTTGATGTGGGATTTGCCATATTTTTGTACGCCAGCCTGGTACAGCAGGCAGGTACGGGCTGCCCTCAACCCCAGCTGCCTATTTGTACCTGGCTGGAAACAAAAACATACTGAAGCCCTTTTAATTGTTTCATGAATTTCATGAAATAATTAAAAAAAAAAGAAATACGCGGGGCTTCTTCCTATTTTTGCATCCAGCTAGGTATTGAAATTGCAGTCCGCAGCTGCCCCAGAAAATGGAACATTCATAGAAGCGCCATATTTTGGTGTTGTACCCAACTCATCCAGGGCCCTGGTGTGGTGGCTCACTGGGTAATAATGCGGTTAGGGCCAGCTTTGTATTATCAGCTGGTCCTAAGCCCGAAATTCATGGGGTCACACCAATATTAGACATGAATTTCTAGTAAAGTGTTGAAAAAAAAAACACAACACAGAGAAAAAATATTTTATTAGAAATAAAACAAAAAAACACTTAGAGACTCTATCTTTATTAAAAAAATAATTTTCAGTCTGACATAGTCCAAGCGAGCAATCTCAGCTCTGCTATATCGCTCTGAATAGACACACATCAATCCAGAGTGAGAATAGGCTGAGCCCTGACTGTGACAGTCAGGGTTCACCAAAGGTCATAGCTCGGGCCATGACCGCGGGTGAACCCTGCCGTCACAGCCCGAATTCTGCCAATGCTGGCGTAGTCCAACCGAATCTTCTTGTTTAGCTCAGCTACATCTCTGGTAACATAGTAACATAGTTTTTAAGGTTGAAGGACGACTTTAAGTCCATCTAGTTCAACCCATAGCCTTACATGTTGATCCAGAGAGAGAATCTCTACTAGAGATGTAGCTGAGCAGTGCACCCGGCCGTGGGAAAGTTCATATGAGTTCATGCTGTCAAGCATGAACTCACATGAACCCTGTGACGGCACCGCGGCTATTTCAAATGATGTAGCAGCTGTTTGTTTGAAACAACCGTCGGGAAAGCCGGCAGTGACAAGACTTCACCGCCGGCTTTCACGTCCGGTGCTGCACTCCCCGCTCCCTGATGCATGCTCCCCCGCCACCTCCCTGCCCGATCCTATTTCACATGAACAGCTGATGCTGATCAGCTGTTCATTTGAAATTGTCGGTAGGAAAGCCGGCAGTGAAAAGACTTCACCGCTGGCTTTCCCGCCCGGGTCCTTCGCTCCCCGCTCCCTGGTGCTGTGCTCCCCGCCCGGTCTTAACTTAGGATCAGGCTGGGAGGCGGCAGGGAGCAGAGGATCGGGCTGAGTGATTGTTTAAAAGCTGAAAGCATTTTACTGCTGGCTTTTAAACAATTATGCAGTGCATTTTAGCCTTTTCCTCAGCCCCCAGGCCGCTGTGTAGGATCCACCAGACAATTTCTTGGATTTCCCACTGACTTACATAGTACTCGTTACTCCTAGCAAGTAATTACAAGGAAACTTATGGAGTGACGAGTAGCCCGAATACCGTACTATTTGGTGAGAACCGAATAGTAAGTAACGAGTATGCTCACTCATCCCTAGTCACAGCTTGTCACACTGCCAGGAGCTGTGCAGTGCCTGCTCTCTCTGGTGAAAAGAGGAATGTATTGAGCAGTTTACATTGAAATCAAATATTTAAAGATGTGGTTATTTGTGTTCTTACTAACTTGGTTAATAATGTCGAGTATCTGATTGACGCTTCGACATTACTAACCTCTGGGCTTGATGTCAGCTGACAATACCCAGCTGGCATCAACTCCAAATACCATTACAGCCTTTGGCAACACACCAGGGCAGTAGGAGAACCAGTGTGAAGCATCGGGAGTGGCGGATTTAATGAATAGACCACTCCTGGGGGCGGCTGTGGCCTGCTATTTTTTTTTTTAAAGATTTTAAAATCTTTTAAGAGTTGATTCCTTGAGTTTTCAGCTATTCAAGCTGATGAATGGATGGATGGATACACAGATAGATACATAGAAAGAATAGATGATAGATTCATAGATAGAATAGATGATAGATAAAAAGAATAGATGATATATTAGAAAAAACAAGAGCAGCACTATGTATATTCAGGGTGCAAAAAAATCAGTCCAGAACAGAGTTCCAATGTTCCTGTATACAGACCATATGTAGAAAGAAGACTGCAGCACTCCTCTTCAAGATATAAATCCTGCCTTTATTAGGCTTGCAGGCACAATTTGTGATGTTTCAGTCACTGAGGACTTTTTTCTAGCAGCCTCTTAGGGCCCCTTTACACGCCGAGACTTTCCAGCGATCCCACCAGCGATCCCACCTGCCTGGGATCACTGGAAAGTCTCTATGCACTCGCTGGTGAGCTGTCAAACAGGCAGAGTCTCCAGAGACCAGTCAGCAGCGAGAACGCTGGTAAACCGGGTAAATATGGGGTTGCTAAGCAGCATCCTCTGCTTAGTTACCCGTTGTTTACCCTGGTTACCAGCGTCCTCCCGCTTACAGGCTGTGCAAAGCAGGAGGACGCTGCTAACCAGGGGAAACAGCGGGTAACTAAGCAGAGCACGCTGCTTAGCTACCCGATATTTACCCTGGTTACCAGTGCCCAGCATCTAATGTGTGGCGCTGGGCATTGGCTGGGAGGTCGCTGATCGTTGGTCTCTCGCTGTCACACACAGCAATGCGTGCTGACCAGCGGGAGACAAAGGACCAAAAAATGGTCCTGAATGATTTGTAGCGATCAGCGACCTCACAGCAGGGACCAGGTGGCTGATGCGTGTCATACATAGCGACATCGCTGGAGAGATCGCTGTTACATCACAAAACCTGTGACATTTCAGCGATATAGCTAGCGATGTTGCAGTGTGTGAAGTACCCTTTATTGCCAATGTTGGTGTTTTTATACATACCAATCATTTACATTTCGTTATCCAATAATTTTTTAGTATGTGTTAGGGCCACGTCTAGAGATGAGCGAGTATGCTTGTCACTACTTGGTACTTGCATGAATATTTCGGTACTCGGAGTACTCGGCGAGTACCGAGTAATCTCGCGATACTCTTGCTATGCTCGGGGTCCACCTCCCTGCATGTTGGCGCTCTTTTCAGAGCCAGCCCGCATGCAGGGATTGGCTGACAGACACTGTAATGCCACAGCCATGTTGGTTGTGGCATTATAGTGATTGGCTGGCCACACAGCGCCATCAGGTCTTTATAACACCTGACCGTGCTGTGCTCGTCACTCTGCTCCATTAGACAGTCAGTGTAGGGAGAGCTGCTGCTGATTGAGGGACAGATTTGTGGCCTTTCAGCTAGTGTAGGCACAGGGCTGCCAGTCTAATTACCACAACAGTCCTTCTGAGGACTAATAGAGCTGTATACAGGCAGGCAGGGAGGCAGGGTACATAGCAAACTTCGTTGTGCCAGTATACCAGCCTGCATCACATGTGGGGCTGGTGTACAGGCTGCAAATCTCATCCATCCATCCCAAAACAGTGCTTTTAGGGATTAATTTAGCTCACTATAGGCAGGAGTAGGTTTTAGCTCAAATTAGGATACGCCAAAAAACTTGCTGTTCTCGTCAGCGTTTGTGTCTGACTAATCCACCTGCAGGTACTTAATCTCAAATCTCAGTGTTGTGCTAAAAACCAAATCTTGGACGCCTTCATTTAGCTGTATACAGTCAGCATAACATTGAAAATGCGCAAGGCCGGTGGCAAGGGACAAGGAACTGGACGTGATTGTGGTGCAGGCAGCGGCCAAGCCTGTGTGCAAGCTCGAATTGCGCCACGACAAACGCCCACATCACCTCGCTCTACCTTCCTGTCCCAATTTCTAGGTGACCGCAGCAGTACTCCACTATTAAACCAAGACCAGTGTCAACAGGTTGTTGGTTGGATAGCGGATAATGCTTCCAGTCAGTTTGGCACCACCACAAATACCCTGTCTTCCACACGGTCAAGTGTCAGCAGCCGTTAGACTGGACTGCACATTCCACACCCTGATCCTCCTTGCTCCCACCATGCCAAATGCCCGGCCCTGAACATAACTGATCCCACACTTGGGACACTCTGAAGAGCTGTTCAGTTATCCATTCTTAGATTCTGGCCTCTCGCCAGCTCCAGTTGAAGTGGGTCATGAGGAGATCGTATGTACCGATGCCCAAATATTTGAGCAGCCACGGTCTCACGAAGGCAACGGTGGGAACATGTCTCAACAAGAGGTGGACGATGATGAGACACAATTGCCAGAAAGTCGGGTGGAGAACCAGGGTGTGGAAGTGGAAGACGACATGGTGGATGATCCAGTAGCTGACCCAACCTGGCAGGAGGACATGCAGAGCAAGGAGAGCAGTGCACAGGGGGAGTTAGGCGTATCATCACAACAGGCCGGAAGAAGCAGGGTGGTGTCCTTAGGCAGAAGGCAGGCAACCGTTCCCCAGAACAACAACACGAGTGAAGTTGCCGGTACAACTGTTAGGTCTTCCCGAGTCTGGCTGTTTTTTAAGGTGTATGCAGATAATTCGAAAAAGTCTATTTGCAACACCTGCCATGCCAGCATCTGCAGGGGTAGCAAAACTAGCAGCCTGACCACCACCAACGTCGCAGCAAAGCACCCAACTTTGTGGGATGTACAGCAGAGTCCAGGAGCATTGTCTGCAGGTGACACCGCTGCGTCTTCCACTGTTGTGCGTGCAAGCCAATCCACTGTCCATACTGCAGGCGAAGATGCCTCCTGTCCTTCACCTGTACTTGCAGAAGCAGAAATAGCACCATCATCAGCCACGTCCTTGTCCCAGCGCAGCGTTCAGTTATCTATACACCAATCTTTGGAACGCAGGAGCAAATACGCTGCCAATGCCCCACATGCCACAGTTCTAAATGCACACATTTCACGACTGCTTGCGCTGGAAATGTTGCCATTTAGGCTGGTGGAGACTGAAGCATTCCACAACCTGATGGCGGCGGCTGTCCCTTGTTACTCGGTCCCCAGCCGCCATTATTTTTCCCGGTGTACCGTCCCTGCATTTCATAAGCACGTTACAAAACATCATACGTGCCCTTAACAACGCAGTTTTAGGCAAAGTCCACCTAACCACGGACACGTGGACAAGTGCTTGCGGGCAGGGCCGGTACATCTCACTAACAGCACACTGGGTTAATATTCTGGAAGCTGGCACCCAGTCTGAGCTTGGGACGGATTGCAGGCCCTAACTCAGTCAGGGTTTCACCCACAGTGTAAAGCTCTGGCACGTCATGCTCCTCAGCCTCCTCCTCCTCTTTACCCTCCACACCAGTCCCAAGCTGGAAGCACTGCAGCACTGCCTCGGCTAAGCGGCAACAGGCTGTGCTGAAGCTAATATGCATAGGTGACAAACCCCACAACGCTGAAGAGTTGTGGACAGCTCTGAAACAGCAGGCAGATCACTGGCTCACACCGCTGAACCTACAGCCAGGTATGGTCATGTGTGACCATGGCCGGAACCTTGTGGCGGCTCTGAGGCGAGGCGAGCTGACATGTTCCCTGCGTGGCCCATCTGCTCAACCTCGTGGTTCAGCGGTTTATTAAATCCTACCCGAAGATGTCTGATCTGCTCGTCAAAGTACACCGCCTGTATACCCATTTTAGAAAGTCACCTACTGCTTCTGCCCGCCTTGCCGGCTTTCAGCGGCGTTTGCAGCTCCCGGTTCACAGACTGGTGTGTGATGTCCCCACGCGTTGGAATTCCACACTGCACATGTTGGTCAGGATTTGTGAACAGAAGAGGGCAGTTGTTGAGTACCAGCATCAACTAGGCCATTGGTATACAGTTCAAACTCCACAGATAAGACCTCAGGGTGGACATGGATGTCCAACATATGTACCATCCTCCAAAACTTTGAGGACTCCACCAAGGTGGTGAGCGGCGATAACGCCATCATTAGCGTCACCATCCCGCTTCTCTGTCTTCTAAAATGTTCTCTGCTGAAAATCAAAGACGATGCATTGCAGGCGGAGCAGGATGAATTGCAGCAAGAAACCGTACTGGGTCATTACACACAGCCCAGCCTCATCTCATCCCAACGTGCATTGGAGGACTATGACGAGGAGGATAAAGAAATGGAGCTACTTTCATTCGGAATTGACGGTAATACATGCACAACCGTCAGACCGTCGGTTCAGCGTGGATGGCCAGAGGACAGGGGAGAGGAGGATGAGGTCAGCATGGCCAGTCATGCTGTTGGTGAGGACCCTGAAGTCTTGCCTGTTAACAGTCTGGCACACATGGCTGACTTTATGTTACACTGCCTGTGTCGTGACCCTCGCGTTATCAAGATCATGGCAGGTACTCCATTACTGTTTGGTGACACTTTTAGACCCACACTACAAAGAGAACCTTATTTACCGTATATACTCGCGTATAAGCCGAGATGGACCATGTCTTATTTTCGGGGGGGGGGGGGCGGGGGGGGGTGGATAGGGGGGTCTTATATACGGTACATCCCACTGCAGCCCCCCCATACATATACACACACACACACACAAACCGATTTTTACCAGTGTCTCCCTGCTCTCCGGTGTCCATGCTCTCCCCGCTCAACGGTGGCCTCCACACTCCGGATTCCTGCTGTAGCTGCAGATCTCCTCCGCCCAGGTCAGGAGCCCTGCGCTAATTACAGCGCAGGAACCGTGAGCCAATCACAGCCCAGGAACCGCGAGCCAATCAGAGGCCATGCACGACGTCAGCTGGCCGCGGATTGGCTTGCGGGTCCTGCGCTGTAATTGGCGCAGGGCTCCTGACCTGGGCAGAGATCAGCAGCTACAGCGGGAATCAGGAGAGCGGGGGGGCCACCAGAGAGCGGGGCCGCCACAGTCCGCAGGTACACCTTATAAACGGGGGGTGCCTTATATTATTCTACTGAAAGGTAAAAAGTGCTAAAACACCCTAAAGAATAACTTAATTATAAACATGTTTTAACCACATGTTAAGAGCATTGAACCACATGGATCCAAGTCAGTCTCCTCCATCAATCACTCAGGGAACAGAGGCACTCAACATATCCTTTAAAAGGAAGAATAGCAGTGTGTGGACCAAATTAACTTCTATTAATCTACTTTTGCTCAAGTAAAAGGCAGAGCCATTTTGTTCCTTTAAAAGGGAACCAGTTACCTTCAAAACACGCAATTTACCTTCAAATATAGTGGTAATAGTGATATTTGTGGGTAAATAGTGTATAAATCATGTTAGGTTGGTCAGTCTCAAGGAGTGTGCATCTGAACAGTCCCTCAAGGTAGGGGTCCCTAGGCTAATCCATATTCCCAACATTACCCCCTCAAAGTGGAGATGGATCTCACACTTTGCTAGGCTCCTGGATATGACGTACCTAAATGACCCCTTGCCGCAAAAGGAGTGAAGGAGCAGCAGAGGAAGGAAACACAAAGACAAGACCACAGACATAATAGGACTCCAAAATATTCTCCAGTTGGAAGCAGAGATGCAGCTGTAGGAACAAACAGCAGTACAAAACAGTAACAGGCTCCTCCACAGAGGTCAGAATACAAATTCTATATTGGGCACAGTGTCAGGCCAAAGGTGTGTAGATATAGCAGAAGGGAGAGATGTTCACAAGCTACAGCTGGAACGAAGTCTAAAAGAATTCTCATCCAGCTGGAAAAGAAATTACATCAGCAGAACATGTGTGGAAGTGACAGGATTATCTCAAGATCTGGACCTAAGAGGTCAAAAATTCTATCTACAGCACAGTAGACCAATAAGAGAAGTGTTACCATATTGATCATATAAGATTCTGCTGCTCTGACGTGAAAGATGCTCGTCAGGGAAGGCAGCTTACACACAGCCAAGGGTTTAAAGGTGTCTGATATTTTACATATTGTTCAATAGACCTTAAATAGAAAAAATAAAGAGTTTCCAACTGTATTTGTTGTCATTTCTGCTCCATCCAGTGATGCTGTTCTTGATTATCCTAATCTCACTGTGATTTATAGCAATCACCACTATGCTCATGTGAAATTGGAATTAGTATTGTGATGATCCTATGAATATTGTGATCACTATAGAAATCAGGTCAAAGGGAATGCAGAGACGTATTACACAGAGTCGCAGGTCTGTACTGATTACTATTTTTATGTATTAGTTCTGCTGAAGATTATATTATAAATAAGAAAGTTTATTATTGCAAGATTTTAATACAAAGTATAAGCAGTAATGTACATAGCTCGGCCACATTTATTTATTTTTTTTTCATTAAAGTCCATCTTAAACCTTGACATAGTATACCAAAAACGTAAGAAATAAAAAATACTTTTAATTATTTACCCTTATCTGAGGTGCAGGAGATCTCTCTGTATGCCCGATCAATTTATTTAAGATGTATTTTTTTACCTTTACTACATTTCTTACTTAAGCCCCCGTCACACTAAGCGAGATCGCTGCTAAGTCACAAGTTTGGTGACACATCAGTGACCTCGCCAGCGATCTCGTTATGTGTGACAGTTAGCAGTGACTAGGCCCCTGCTGTGAGATCGCTGGTCGTGTCAGTCGCCTGGACCATTTTTTGATCGTTGGGGTCCCGCTGGGCAGCATGCATCGCTGTGTTTGACAGGGACAACGACTAACAACCTCAATACTACAGGTCTGAGGAACAGGGTCCCAATAACCATTCCGTATCATTCCAGATCATTGTTGCATCGCTGGTGAGATCTGACTGTTTGACATCTCACCAGTGATCCCTGCCATGTTGCATCGTTGTCGGGATCGCTGGTGCGTCGCCAAGTGTGACAGTACCCTTAGACAAATCCTTTAAATGGAATCTGTCAGGTTTTTGCTATCTCATCAGACAGCAGCATAATGGAGGCAAAGGAACCCTGAAATCTAAGGAGGCATCACAAAGACTACTGGCTCACACAATCAAAGCATTTTACTTTACCAATACAGCAGAACAACAGGAAGACCTGCCACCTCCCCCAAGACTATCAATAGAGATTGTATATTGACAGTGAGGCGTCAGTCACAGCAGGGGGTGTGTCAGACTATCCTGAGCTAGTCCTGTAATGGTAAGCACATGGTTATAAAGAGTTTTGCTGAAGTAAACAATAGCGCTCACACTCATAAAAGCACAGTTGCTTTCTGTTTTTAAACCCTTACAGCATGCTTTCCTCAGATTACATACCAAAAACCTGTCAATAGATTCCTTTTATCAAGAATCAAGCAGCTCTAAACCACACACTTCCAAGATAAGAAAACACGGCACTCACCATAGGAAGAATCTTCAAAGACTTTTTATTCCATGCGACTCGGCAAGGCTAAAACGCAGGGAGGGAAGGGGGTGCTGAGACTTGGTGACGGTTCCCCGTTTCGCAGCGCGACTCGCTGCTTCTACGGACCAAACTAGTTTGGTCCGTAGAAGCAGCGAGTCGCGCTGCGAAACGGGGAACCGTCACCAAGTCTCAGCACCCCCTTCCCTCCCTGCGTTTTAGCCTTGCCGAGTCGCATGGAATAAAAAGTCTTTGAAGATTCTTCCTATGGTGAGTGCCGTGTTTTCTTATCTTGGAATCGCTATTACTGACTGTCGGATCTTCAACACACGTGCACCTCCGACACAGGAATCGCACACTCTGAGGGTTATATCAGCGATTATACAGACGACAGTGCCCGACTCCTATCTTTACATTGTCTAAACCACACACTGTCCCACTGTGTGACAAACCATTTCTATTTCTCCATTGATGTAAATCTAAAGGTACAGCTGGGGTAGTAATGAAATTTTCTCAAGCCCACCCGGACATTTTGCACACAGGCAGTCCCATGTGACCTCGGCCATGGCATAACACACTTCATTTTATACAGGTTAACAGTAAGTATATACAGTAAAAGATCGTAATGTGCAATACAAAATGCAGTCGTAATCCTCAGCATCGACGAGGCGCCGTATTCTAGGTCTAGGATAGCGACAACCAAACAAATATAGAATTTTATTTAAAAGGAAAATGAATAAAATATTTCTTAACTTATTCTATATATGTACAGATATATTTTTTATTACAGATTCTGTGTAAAGAATATATTTCAGTGTTGAAAATCCCATCTCATATAGTCTTATGTGCACATCAGGGAAGATGTGGCCTCCACCTTTAAGTCTTCCAAACCTAATAGAAGGTATAAAGTGAGGAAAGAAAACTACAAAAATGAGATGGAAAAAGGAAAGTTCTCATGTCTTTGTAGTCTGATCTCTTACCAGCTTTCTACAGGAACTTCAATGACGGAAACTGAAGACTGCTAGTACTAGTATCCAGGTACGGTTACTACCCCTACTGTAATAAATAGGTCAATACCCTCTAATACGGAGGCATTTATTGATACCTGCCATCAAGGTCTTTAGGCAGGGAAGGGGGGACGCTGTCCAATAACAGGGAACTGAGAATTAGGGAGCAGACTTGATAAGACAGTGTTCCTGGAGGTTCAGAAGCAATAACATGCCATCCTAGTTCGTTTTCTTGTCATCTGTAGGTGCATATGGAGGAGGCCGCTCCTGAAAAAGGTAAAATAAATATAGTATACATTTTCAGAGAAACACACTATATATGGGATTATCTACAGTGTAATTAGTATACATTTCTGTCTTAATTTATTAAGTTAGTGAGGGTCTATCTACCCATATTGTGGAGACCTCAGATATGACGCATGACTGAATCTTCCCATTTATCATATCATCACATCTCTGGACGTGACGATCTGCAAAAGCCGCATAACCATCAGCTCCTTGCAAATATCTGCCTCCCTTGCAATGTGCAATCAGCCGGGTGTATGCACGCCGGTTGTATCAGCGCGCTGTGCATGAACAGGAGGCGGCATTGACACAGGACACAGCCAGCTTTTATGGTTGGCTGACAATATGCAGCAAGCAAGGTGTACACCCGCCAGTCTCATAGGTGCACTGCACATGCCCAGGGAGTGGTGATGTAAGACTCAGCCAGCTGATCTCACCGGTTCTGCAGATCCTGCAGCTGAGTGCATCCTATGTACTGCTGCCACCCTGGTCACACACACACTACACTGACGAAGCCAAGGAGCACAAGATGAGATGAGGCACTCCCACTCTGCTGAGTGCATCCTATGTACTGCTGCCACCCTGGGCACACACACTACACTGACGAAGCCAAGGAGCACAAGATAAGATGAGGCACTCCCACTCTGCTGAGTGCATCCTATGTACTGCTGCCACCCTGGGCACACACACTACACTGACGAAGCCAAGGAGCACAAGATAAGATGAGGCACTCCCTTCCCACTCAGCTGAGTGCATCCTATGTACTGCTGCCACCCTGGGCGCACACACTACACTGACGAAGCCAAGGAGCACAAGATAAGATGAGGCACTCCCACTCTGCTGAGTGCATCCTATGTACTGCTGCCACCCTGGGCACACACACTACACTGACGAAGCCAAGGAGCACACGATAAGATGAGGCATTCCCTTCCCACTCAGCTGAGTGCATCCTATGTACTGCTGCCACCCTGGGCACACACACTACACTGACGAAGCCAAAGAGCACAAGATGAGATTAGGCACTCCCACTCTGCTGAGAAATCGAGGCTTTTCTTTATTTCAAAACATGATTGCAGTAGGTGACCGTGAAAATGTTTTGGAAAGGCAATGACCTTTATAAATTCACTGGTGATAATGAAAAGCAAACATGATCTTAGCAACGTAAAAGAAAAAAATCTAATTAAAATGTCAAAGGATAACATACAAATGTACAGATCTTCAATCAGGTGCTAACTCAAATACAGCCTAGATCAGATTATTCCAACAAATATCCATTGGAGATGCAATCAGAATATAAGAAACTGGCACAGACTTCTGGAGAGCAAAATTGGAGTAGATCGCTGTAATTTGCAGAGCCCCTGATGAGCCTCAACAGTTGAAACCCCCACATTTGATCCCATTTTGGAAACTAAAGCTCTCAAGGAATTTACCTAGATTTGTGGTGAGCATCTTGAACCCACAGGTGCTTCACAGAATTTTAGAACATGGAGTCATAAAAATGAAAATACATTTTTCCCACAAAAACATTGCTTTAGCTGCAAATTTTAAATTTGCAAAAGGATAGCAAGAGAAAATGGACCCCAGTATTGTGGTGCAATCTCTCCTGAGTATGCCAATGCCCCATGGGTGGTGGCAATCTATTGTTTGGACACACTCCTGTTCTCTGAAAGGAAGGAGTGACTTTTTGGAGCACACATTTGGAAGCAAAGGTCTGCAGGAACCAAGTCGTGTTTGGACACTGAGCCTAAACAGTGGAAACACCTCACAAGTGACCCCATTTTGGAAACTACACCTCTCAAGGCACTATCTAGAGTCATAGTAATAATAATGCTTTCTGCTTTACTGGTGCATGAATTAACAACGTGGTGGTTTATGTGTAAGCTGTACAGAGTACTTCAGACTACATAGTAACATAGTTCTTTAAGGTTGAAGGAAGACTTTAAGTCCATCTAGTTCAACCCATAGCCTAACATGTTGATCCAGAGGAAGGCAAAAAAAATCCATGTGGCAACACTAAGCTCCACATTGGGGGAAAAAATTCCTCCCTGACTCCAGGTACGGCAATCAGACTAGTTCCCTGGATCAACGCCCTATCAAAGAATCTAGTATGTATAACCGGTAATATTATAGTTTTCAAGAAAGGCATCCAGGCGCTTCTTAAATGTTAGTAGTGACTCACTCATTACAACATCATGTGGCAGAGAGTTCCATAGTCTCACTGCTCTTACAGTAAAGAATCCACGTCTGTGATTATGATTAAACCTTCTTTCCTCCAGACGTAGAGGATGCCCCCTTGTCCCAGTCTCAGGCCTAAGAGTAAAGAGATCATTAGAAAGGTCCCTGTACTGTCCCCTCATATATTTATACATTATTATAAGATCACCCTAAGCCTTCGTTTTTCCAAGCTAAATAACCCCAAGTTTAATAACCTGTCTTGGTATTGCCGACCCCTTAGTCCTCTAATGACTTTTGTCGCTCTTCTTTGGACTCGCTCTAGTTCAGCTATGTCTTTCTTATACACCGGAGACCAGAATTGTACACAGTATTCTAAATGTGGTCGCACTAGTGACTTGTATAGAGGTAAAATTAAGTTCTCCTCATTTGCATCTATGCCTCTTTTAATGCATCCCATTATTTTACTTGCCTTTGCAGCAGCTGCCTGACACTGGCCACTAAATGTGAATTTATCATCTACCCATACACCCAGGTCTTTTTCAGTGACAGTTTTGCCCAGTGTTTTACAATTAAGCACATAATTATACCTTTTGTTTCCTCTGCCCAAGTGCATGACTTTACATTATCCCCAATAAAGCGCATTTGCCATTTAGCAGCCCAAGCTTCTAGTTTACATAAATCCTCCTGTAATATAAAATTGTCCTCCTCTGTATTGATTACCCTGCAGAGTTTAGTGTCATCCGCAAATATTGAGATTCTACTCTGTATGCCCCCTACAAGGTCATTAATAAATATATATTAAATAGAAGCGGGCCCAACACTGACCCCTGTGGTACCCCACTGTTAACTGTGACCCATTCTGAGTGTGTTCCATTAATAACCACCCTTTGTTTCCTATCACTAAGCCAGTTCTTAACCCACTTACACAAATTTTCCCCTATCCCCATTGCCCTCATTTTATGTATCAACCTTTTGTGTGGCACCGTATCAAAAGCTTTTGAAAAGTCCATATACACCACATCCACTGCAATTCCTTGGTCCAGTCCAGAACTTACTTCTTCATAGAAGCTTATTAGATTAGTTTGACAGGAACGGTCCCTCGTAAAACCATGTTGATAATGGGTCATGAGGTTATTTTTCTTCAGATACTCCAGTATAGCATCTCTTAGAAAACCCTCTAGGATTTTACCCACAGTAGAGGTTAAGCTTACTGGCCTATAATTTCCAAGTTCAGTTTTTGTCCCCTTTTTGAATATTGGCACCACATTTGCTATACGCCAGTCCTGTGGTACAGACCCTAATCCTGTGGTACAGGCCCCGTCACACACGTCAACGTCGCCAGCTATCTGATCGCTGGTGGCATTGACAGCTGATCGCTGATGAGCTGTCACACAGGCAGACTCACCAGCGATCAGGATCAGCGAGACCGCTGGTATCCATGTAAACAAGTGGGTAACTAAGTGCTGCGCGGCGCTTAGTTACCCGCTGTTTACCGTGGATACCAGCTCTCAGCGCTTGCTGAGGCGCACTGGGAGCTGGCTGATCGCACGTCTCCCGGTGTCACATGCAGCGATGCTGAGTGTCCACTGGGCGACCATCACTAGGTTTACGGACCGGTCTGAAAACCTGGTGACTATCAACCGGCGATTTATCGAGTCAATATCGCTGCAACGTCACGTGCAGCTGCGACATTGACAGCGATATTGACGTGTGTGATGGCCCCTTAATAGGAGAATGTGTCAACAGGGTACACCAAATGTTATCAATTCATGGACATGTGGCACACTCTGAAGGTGAATAGTTAAATGCTGGTGTTTATGTTATCTGCAGAGGTGATAACCGCAGTGTTACCTCACAATTTTTCCACTCGCACCCAGGATAGGGTGGCATTCAGGGTGTCCCTCCCTCGATAATCCCGGAATCTGAGGGTGAACCCTGAGGTGCTCACAGTTTGTACACTTTTAATTCCATACCTTGCCCTCTTACTGGACAAGTGTCAGAATTTTCACCTCCCTTGAAGTGAACCAGATGTCCCTTTGCGGGTTGTAAATCTCAGCACACTTTCTGCTGATGTACTCAACTACTGGTAGAATTTTATATAGATGATCGATGTTGGGATGACCTCAAGGAGGACACTGCACATAACCGCTATTATTTTTTTTGCTTTATTTCAAATCGTGTCTTTGTTATGGTCATATGGGTACTGGTGTGCTGTATAGTACATCAGGACTCCAGGATTGATGATCCTCTGTTATTTTCACTCTGCCATTATGCAGCAAAATGGACCAAAATGTCATAGATCCCTGTAAGTTCATCAGGAATTATCTAGATGATGATGATGATGCAGGATTTCGGGTGAGAAATTGAAGGGTGAATAAATCTGTCTGGACCACCATGAGATTTATTATAATCTCACTGAAAATAATTAGAAAAAGTCCATTGCAGTAGATCTGTGGAGTCAAACTGGATTCCTGAGCTGCCCAAGAAACCCAGAATAACTGATCATATTCTGGATATGGAGTCTATATCGGATCAGAGGCTGAAGGGGTTGTCTCTGTTGTAGGGCGCCTTTGTTGGGGAACGAGTCGTCACTAGATGAGGAGGAGGAGGTAAAATACAGGAATATGGACTCTTCCTCACTGACTGAATCTGTGTCGGGGGCACGTAAAGCGTATGCTCCTCTGCTGAATGTGTTTTTAACAAATGGGACATATTAAACTTTAATCTTAGAAACGCTGGAGCTGCTTTAAGGGTGCTTTCACATCTGCGTTTTTCGTAATTCGCGGCAGATGCGGTGAAAAAACCGCATCTGCCGCGTTTACCGCATAACCGTTCCACTTGCGGCGCGGTTGCGGTTTTTTCTATGCAATGTATAGGGGGACTTGCGGCAGATGCGGCAAGTGCGGTTTTGCACTTGCGGCAGGTGCGGCCGCGAAAAAAACCGCGGCTTACTGCGGTTTTTTTCGCGGCCGCACCTGCCGCAAGTGCAAAACCGCACTTGCCGCATCTGCCGCAAGTATGCCTATACTTTGCATAGAAAAAACCGCAACCGCGCCGCAAGTGGAATGGTTATGCGGTAAACGCGGCAGATGCGGTTTTTTTCACCGCATCTGCCGCGAATTACGAAAAACGCAGATGTGAAAGCACCCTTACACATGTATTGTGTGGGGCGTGTGGAAGGGGTACTCTCTATTATTAAAGTTACTATACAAAGTAGGTTAAAAAAAAAAAAAAAGTATAAAAAGGAATAACTTAGAATAAACTATTACAAAAAATAAAAATAGGGAATTAAAAAAAAATTGTAACGTCCGTGTTTGTGTTGTGAAAAAAATATAAAAATGAGCAGATGCTCAGTACAGAATGCAATTGGGGTGGGGGACTGACTGGTCAGAATACTGCAGATCGGCACATGTAAAAGGCACAAAAAAAACTTAAAAATGTTATTAAAAGGTGAAGGAGCTGAAAAGAGGATTGGGAACTGCTGATGAGATATAAAATCAGAGCAACACCGTGCAAAAGGGATCACAGCCGCTGGTCACCAACTATCTCACAGGTAAACAGGGGTCTACACAACCATTGTGCACACCAGATCTGAGGGAAATGTGGTGCACAGAGAGGCAATCCTTATTTTAAACTAGATGAAGCCCCAACACTATCGCATCGGGAGGTAGGTGACCCAACAGTGATGTCATAACAACCCAACTGTGATGTCATAACACCCATACTCCACAAAGCAATTATATATAGATGAACCCCTTTTGGCACAGATTGTCTGATCAATCGTTTCTAACTAATAAGCACCAAAAGTGTTAAGGTACCGTCACACGCGGCAATTTCACTGGCAATTTGCTGGTTGCAGTGAAATCATGGACACATTGTTCTATTTTGTTGCTGTGTACAAATGTAACAATGTGTCCATGATTTCACTGCAACCAGCAAATTGCCAGTAAAATTGCCGCGTGTGACGGTACCTTTAAGCTAATAAACAAGAGTGATCCTGCAATGACCCCATCCATTTTCACTGCTATGATCAGTGCTGTATCTAACAGCACCAATTTTTTAAATTTTTTTACCTTTATTGCTACCACGCTGTGACTGGCTGATCCAAATTGACTGGCCAATCACAGTGATTAACGACATATAGGAAGGGTAAAGGAACTTGCAGTGCCATACATGTATGGTAGATGTCGTGTCGTAAAGGGGTTAAAGCACAACTATAGACTAAGGCTACATTCACACACAGTGTATTAATGCTCTTTGTGAGGAGCCGTTTTTGGTGTAAGACTGCACCCAGAATAGATCCTCACAAAGTGCAGCAACACGCTGTATGTGAATGCTGCTGCATTATTCTGCTGTGCTTTACTCACCTCACCGCGCTCCCCTGGTGATCTCCAGCAATGTCCTGTTATCCCCGGAAGCCACAGCGAGTGCAGCCTCAAGGACCCTGCGACCTGGTCATGTGACCAGGTGATATCACATGGTCACATGGTACAGGGCCAGGTCCTCGCACAGGTCCTGTGGCCTCAGTATGAGAGGAGATCACCAGGGGAGCGTTGCGAGGTGAGCAAGTAGTGCAGGGAAAAACACCAGATAATGGACACAATCACTTTTTTTATGGATCTGCTTTTGAGCCCAAGAGCAGATCCATAAAAAAATGCAGTATAGGAATGCCAAATAGTGAAATGCATTGACTTGGCTGGGACAGCTACCGTCACTGCGTTTCATTACATTCCACTGCAATGGCGGATCCGTATGGAACGCAGTAAAAATGGCACAATTATGCACCGTGAGAATTTAGCCTTAGAATTGTGGTTTAAGATTAGAGACACTTGTCCATATTGCGGTATTACAACTCTGCCCATCCCTTTATCCATGCAGTCTGATGTGTTTTAGTATTTCTAGCACTGGCCTACACAGATATTGATCAGAGCTGCAGTCACACAGGCCGTGTGGTCATAGGGCAGCAGAGAGCACAAGAAGAAAATCAGACGGCATAAATGACAAACAAATCAGGGAAACCAATAAAACCAGCAGCCTAAACAGTTGTGTAGGGCCCTAGTATAGCTCTGATCTACTCATGTATGGACTTCAGAAGTACGATAAAGGGGTTCTGTGGAATCTGGCACTAAGACATAAGCGGCAAATCCTTCCGTTTAGTTTCCTTTATTTTGTAAGTATCAAGGTGATGCCTCCATGGAGAAGACTTGTTCTACCCACAGATCTCATGTGGATGGACTAGGAAACTGGACCATTTGGAGGCTTGTTTTACACTATGAACTTTGTCATGATCCTCAACCATTCCTGAGCAATTCTTGCAGTGCAACACAGAACCTTCACATGGTCGTACTCAATGCAATAACTATTACTACTAGGCCACGGTCACAAAAAAGGTATTGTCTGCACCTATGTATAGGAATGTGACAAAGTAACATCTACAAGATGGGACCCAAATTTGATTGCCGAGAGCACCAACATCAACAAAGAGTTCCTCAGACGTGGCCACCTGACTTAAGTGCTCTATGAGCCAGTTCTTTTGCTTATGTCCCAAGTCCCACACATAGCCAGCTGCAATGCATCGTGTGTCTGGTTATCAGCATCAACATTTACAGGGAAATGTGCTATTGCAGAATATTTATAAGATCAAACAAGGTGGACTAGTCATCGCTGTCCATATACTTCAATAAGCCATAGTCCATGACCCAGTTTATGGGTTGTTGCTAGACTTACTTCGAATCCTTTGAATACCGTATATACTCGCGTATAAGCCGAGTCTTTCAGCCCAAAAATTGGGCTGAAAAGTACCCCCCAGCCTGACTCCGGTCACCTGTAAAGGAAACTATACTTATCCCAGTGCCGCTGTCCGCGCCCGCTCGCACCCGCTCGCAGCTGCCGTACGCGATCCTCCATCTTCATGCGTCTTCTTCCTGTTTCTGTGCTCGTCGCAGGCAATGACGTCATTCCCTGCGACGAGCACAGGAAACAGGAAGAAGAGGCATGAAGATGGAGGATCGCGTACGGCAGCTGCGAGCGGGTGCGAGCGGGCGCGGACAGCGGCACTGGGATAAGTATAGTTTCCTTAACAGGTGACCGGAGTCAGGCTGGGGGGGCCCTGCATTACGGGGGCTGCAATATACTACCACTGGGGCTGTATACACCACCACTGGGGCTGTATACACCACCACTGGGGCTGTATACACCACCACTGGGGCTGTATACACCACCACTGGGGCTGTATACACCACCACTGGGGCTGTATACACCACCACTGGGGCTGTATACACCACCACTGGGGCTGTATACACCACCACTGGGGCTGTATACACCACCACTGGGGCTGTATACACCACCACTGGGGCTGTATACACCACCACTGGGGCTGTATACACCACCACTGGGGCTGTATACACCACCACTGGGGCTGTATACACCACCACTGGGGCTGTATACACCACCACTGGGGCTGTATACACCACCACTGGGGCTGTATACACCACCACTGGGGCTGTATACACCACCACTGGGGCTGTATACACCACCACTGGGGCTGTATACACCACCACTGGGGCTGTATACACCACCACTGGGGCTGTATACACCACACTGGGGCTGTATACACCACCACTGGGGCTGTATACACCACCACTGGGGCTGTATACACCACCACTGGGGCTGTATACACCACCACTGGGGCTGTATACACCACCACTGGGGCTGTATACACCACCACTGGGGCTGTATACACCACCACTGGGGCTGTATACACCACCACTGGGGCTGTATACACCACCACTGGGGCTGTATACACCACACTGGGGCTGTATACACCACCACTGGGGCTGTATACACCACCACTGGGGCTGTATACACCACCACTGGGGCTGTATACACCACCACTGGGGCTGTATACACCACCACTGGGGCTGTATACACCACCACTGGGGCTGTATACACCACCACTGGGGCTGTATACACCACCACTGGGGCTGTATACACCACCACTGGGGCTGTATACACCACCACTGGGGCTGTATACACCACCACTGGGGCTGTATACACCACCACTGGGGCTGTATACACCACCACTGGGGCTGTATACACCACCACTGGGGCTGTATACACCACCACTGGGGCTGTATACACTACCACTGGGGCTGTATACACATACCACTTGGGGCCGTATACACTACCACTGGGGCCGTATACACTACCACTGGGGCCGTATACACTACCACTGGGGCCGTGTACACTACCACTGGGGCCGTGTACACCACCACTGGGGCCGTGTACACCACTGGGGCTGTGTACACCACTGGGGCTGTGTACACCACTGGGGCTGTGTACACCACTGGGGCTGTGTACACCACTGGGGCTGTGTACACCACTGGGGCTGTGTACACCACTGGGGCTGTGTACACCACTGGGGCTGTGTACACCACTGGGGCTGTGTACACCACTGGGGCTGTGTACACCACTGGGGCTGTGTACACCACTGGGGCTGTGTACACCACTGGGGCTGCAATATACTACCACTGGGGCTGTATACACCACTGGGGCTGCAATATACTACCACTGGGGCTGTATACACCACTGGGGCTGCAATATACTACCACTGGGGCTGTGTACACCACTGGGGCTGCTGCTGTATACTACCACTGGGGCTGCTGGGGCTCCTATATACTACCACTGGGGCTGCTGTATACTACCACTGGGGCTGCTGGGGATGCTACATACTACCACTGGGGCTGCTGTATACTACCACTGGGGAGGCCTGTATACCACTGGGGGGGGCCTGTATACCACACTGCTGGGGGCTGTATACCTGTGCTGAGGTCCACCCTCGGCTTATACACGAGTCAATAGGTTTTTCCAGATTTTTGGGGCAAAAGTAGGGGGGTCGGCTTATACACGGGTCGGCTTATACACGAGTATATACGGTAATTACTGTTTGTTTTGTTTTTTTACAGATGTCACAAGATAATCAATGTTAAACATTTCAAAAGGTCATTAATACGCAAGATGAAAAAAGTGATTTGCAGGACTTTGCTCCATTAGTCAGGTCTGTAATCAGCGACCTCTGAACAGAGGCCTGCGACTGCACACCTCCCAGCATCCCCAGCTCCTCTTGATTAGGCTAGTTACTGCAACATCACATGTACATTATGCCAAAATGTTGACGTCACATGAGCCCAGATAAGTTATTAGATGCAGGTTGATTACTTGTGACAATTAGATTGAATCCTATCTACATTAGAAAACAAATTCAACAAGGATCAGAACTGTAGATTACAAGAGCCCCAAAAAAGCCTCAATACTGTGCAGATAAAAAAAAATGTATTCCCCAGATGAGCGTCTCCACCTTATACAGGAAGATTTATTTGTTAACTAATAAAAGTTATGTATATTCATATACAAATATAAATATAAGAAATAGGTCAAGTACTTACCAAGGGCATGTAGACATTGTGAGGATCTGCGGGATTGTAATAGGCGCTTGATGCAGCTTCTGCAGCTTTCCCACCTCCTAGAAACATACGGTAGTTTATAAAAAAGCACAGGTCAATTAGGTAGAAGCTACAGTTGTGGCCAAAAGTATTGACACCACTGCAATTCTGTCAGATAATACTCAGTTTCTTCCTGAAAATGATTGCAATCACAAATTATTTGGTATTATTATCTTCATTTAATTTGTCTTTAATGAAAAAAACACAAAAAGAATTGTCCTAAAGCCAAATTGGATCTAATTCCACACCAAACATAAAAAAGGGGGTGGACAAAAGTATTTGCACTGTTAGAAAAATCATGTGATGCTTCTCTAATTTGTGTAATTAACAGCACCTGTAACTTACCTGTGGCACCTAACAGGTGTTGGCAATAACTAAATCACACTTGCAGCCAGTTGACATGGATTAAAGTTGACTCAACCTCTGTCCTGTGTGTACCACATTGAGCATGGAGAAAAGAAAGAAGACCAAAGAACTGTCTGAGGACTTGAGAAACCAAATTGTGAGGAAGCATGAGCAATCTCAAGGCTACAAGTCCATCTCCAAAGACCTGAATGTTCCTGTGTCTACTGTGCGCAGTGTCATCAAGAAGTTTAAAGCCCATAGCACTCTGGCTAACCTCCCTATATGTGGGCGGAAAAGAAAAATTGACGAGAGATTTCAACGCAAGATTGTGCGGATGGTGGATAAAGAACCTCGACTAACATCTAAACAAGTTCAAGCTGTCCTGCAGTCCGAGGGTACAACAGTGTCAACCTGTACTATCCGTCGGCGTCTAAATGAAAAGGGACTGTATGGTAGGATACGCAGGAAGACCCCACTTCTTACCCCGAGATATAAAAAAGCCAGGCTGGAGTTTGCCAAAACTTACCTGAGAAAGCCTAAAACTTTCTGGAAGAATGTTCTCTGGTCAGATGAGATAAATGTAGAGCTTTTTGGGCAAAGGCATCAACAGAGTTTACAGGAGAAAAAGAGAATTTTGTTTACGTACCGTAAATTCTTTTTTCTTGAATCATCAATGGGAGACCCAGACAATGGGGTTTAGGGCTCTGCCCTCCGGAGGCCACACTAGGTACTACAAGTTTGTAGACACCGCCCCCTCTGCTTATAAACCCCCACCGCAGGGAATATCCTCAGTTTGGTCCATAAGCTGCGAGGAGACAAATAAACCACACCCGAAACATCGGGAAAGAAACCGTGCACAGACGGTCCAACAACCCGGAGAAACTGTCCCAACAGGGAACAGATCAAATGCAAAACATGCAACGGAACAACTGGGTGGGTGCTGGGTCTCCCATTGATGATTCAAGAAAAAAGAATTTACGGTACGTAAACAAAATTCTCTTTTTTCTGATCATCATAATGGGAGACCCAGACAATGGGGATGTCCTAAAGCAATACCCCAGGGCGGGAAGAGTTCCTCAAAAGACGGATAACACATGGTCCCCCTCAAAGGTGGGCAACCGCCGCCTGGAGGACCCGCCTGCCCAAACTTGCCTCCGCAGAGGCATGGGCATGCACCATATAGTGCTTAGAGAAAGTGTGCACGCTGGACCAAGTGGCCGCCTGACACACCTGTAGAGCAGAAGCGCGATGTCGCAAAGCCCAGGAGGCACCGACAGCTCTGGTCGAATGCGCCTTCAATCCACACGGGAGAGACAAACCAGAAGACTGGTAGGCCTCTTGAATGGGAGCCTTGATCCATCTGGCCAAGGTTGACTTTGACGCCGCGGACCCCTTACAGCGACCCGCCGTAAGGATAAACAATGAATCCGAACTCCGGAAGGAGGCAGTCCTGGACACATAAATGCGTACAGCCCTCACGAGATCCAGAGTATGGAGGTCGCGCTCAACCTGATGAACGGGAGCGGGACAAAATGATGGGAGAACAATCTCCTGGTTCAGGTGGAAAGTGGAAACCACCTTTGGCAAGAATTCTGGCCGCGGGCGCAACACCACCTTGTCTTGGTGAACCACCAGAAAGGGTGACTTGCACGAAAGTGCAGCCAATTCTGAGACCCCTCTCAGAGACGTAATCGCCACCAGAAAGACCACCTTCTGGGACAAACGAGAGAGGGAAATGTCTCTCAGTGGCTCAAACGGCGGTTTTCTGCAGTGCCGCCAGGACTATGTTAAGGTCCCAAGGATCCAGAGGTCGCCTGTAGGGCGGAACCACCCGAGACACCCCCTGCAGAAATTGACGGACCTTCGGGAGGAGCGCCAAGCGCCTGTCAAACAGCACTGAAAGAGCTGATACTTGACCCTTCAGGGAGCTGAGGGATAAGCCCAACTCCAAACCCGACTGTAGGAAAGCCAACAATGTCGGGATGAACAAGGGCCACGGTGACCTGTCACCCGAGGCACACCAGGTGAAAAAGATTTTCCACGTTCTGTGGTATATCTTCCTGGACACGGGCTTCCTGGCGCGATTCATAGTGGCGACCACCGTAGGAGAGAAGCCTCTGGATGTTAGTAGCCAGGCCTCAAGAGCCATGGAGTCAATCTGAGGGCCCTGGAATTGAGGTGGAAGAATGGGCCTTGTGCGAGAAGATCCACGCGTTCTGGAAGAGCCCACCTGTGTCCGCCTGACAGTTGCCACAGGTCCGGATACCAGGACCTCCTGGGCCAATCTGGTGCCACTAGAATGGCTTCGCTGCATTCCGTCCTGATTTTCCACAGGACCCTGGGAATCAGAGCCAGAGGCGGGAACACATATGGTAGATGGAAGCTGGACCAACTCAGGATCAGGGCATCCGCCCCCAGAGACTGAGGATCCCACGATCTTGCCATATATTGCGGCACCTGATGATTCAGCCGTGAGGCCATCAGATCCACGTCCGGAGTGCCCCATTTGCTGCAGATGTCCCGGAAGACGTCTGGATGAAGAGACCACTCTCCGGCGTCCATCCCCTGCCGGCTCAGGTAGTCGGCCTCCCAGTTCTCGACCCCTGGGATGTGAACTGCGGAGATCAGGCAGTCGTTGTCCTCCACCCAAGATAGAATGCGGTGGACTTCGGTGAGGGCCTGAGCACTTCTGGTCCCTCCCTGATGGTTTATATACGCGACGGCCGTCGCATTGTCGGTCTGAACCCGGATGGGCTGTCCTGACAGGAACTGCTGAAACGCCAGGAGCGCCAGATAGACCGCCTTGATCTCCAGCACGTTGATCTGCAACGTCGACTCCGACTGAGTCCAGAGTCCTTGAGCCCTGTGGTGTAAGAACACCGCTCCCCAGCCCTTCAGACTGGCGTCGGTGGTCACCACTAACCATGACGGTTTGAGGAAAGACCGGCCCCGTGACAAGTGACGTGGCTGGAGCCACCACTGCAGGGAATCCCTGGTCGGTTGGGAAAGGGCCACCAGCCGATTCAGAGAGGACGATCTCTTGTCCCATCTGCGAAGAATCTCCAGCTGGAGAGGACGAAGGCGAAATTGTGCGAAAGGCACCGCCTCTATCGCAGCTACCATGCGGCCCACCAGCTTCATCAATACCCGTAGGGATGATTGTGGTGACAGGAGGAGATCTTGCACTCCTGATTGGATAGCCAGCTGCTTGGCTCGTGGCAGAGACACCAGGGCTGAGTCTGTGTGGAAGTCCATGCCCAGATACGTCAGTGACTGGGTCGGAACCAGGGTTGATTTCTGGACATTGAGAAGCCACCCAAACTGTTCCAGAGACTTCATGGTTACCTCCAAACTCTCCCGACAAAGGTGTTCCGATGGCGCCCTGACCAGCAGGTCGTCTAGATAAGGTATGACGGCGTGTCCCTGCACATGCAGGAGAGCCATCATAGAGGCCATCACTTTCGTGAACACCCGCGGTGCTGAGGCCAACCCGAAGGGTAGTGCCACGAACTGGAAGTGTTCGTCCCCCACTGCGAATCGTAACCAGCGCTGATGAGCCGGTGCAATGGGCACGTGAAGGTAAGCGTCTCGGATATCTATGGACGCCAGGAAGTCTCCCTGTGACACAGCCGCGATCACGGAGCGCAGGGATTCCATGCGGAACTTCCGAACCAACACATGACGGTTGAACAACTTGAGGTCCAGAACCGGGCAAAAAGAGCCGTCCTTCTTTGGGACGATAAAGAGGTTGGAGTAAAAACCCCGGAACCTCTCCCCAGAAGGCACCGGGACCACTACTCCGTCTCTGTGGAGCCCCTCCAACACCAGGTGAAAAGCCTGAGCCTTTCCTGGAGAAGGAACAGACCGATGGAATCGGTGTGCCGGTTGCGACGTCAGCTCTATCCTGTAGCCTCGCGAGACTACGTCTCGGACCCACTTGTCTTGGACGTGGAGAAGCCAACTGTCCTGAAAAAGGAACAGGCGACCCCCCACCTGTGGGGAGGCAGGACGAGAGAGTGAGTCATGCGGAAGTGGGTTTGGGGGTGGCAGCTGCTGCCCCCGTTGGCTTCTTTTGGCGACCCTTGGGGCGCCACTGAGTAGTGGGCTTGCCCCCTCGGTCCGCGCGAGCAGACGCTGCTGATGACTGTGAGCTGGAACGAAAGGACCACTGTTTTGGGTTCCTTTTAACGGTATACCGTGGCTTAGGTTTATTCTGCGGGATCTTAGACTCAGCAGAATCCTTTATCAGCTTGTCCAGCTCGGTGCCAAAAAGCCTGTCACCAGAGAACGGAAGATGTTGCAAAATCTTCTTAGACGTGGCATCCGAGTCCCAAAGACGCAGCCACAACAACCTGCGGATCGCTATAGCGTTGGCCGAAGCCACAGCAGAGCGGGTGGCAGTTTCCAATGTTGCCATCCTGGCGTAATCTGCATAGGCCCTTGCCCCATCAGTAAGCGCCAGGACCTCAGAACTGGACCCTGCCAGGTCAGTGATGCCATCCAAGCAGGAGGTAATCGCTTGCAGGGTCCAGACCGTGGCAAAATTAGGGGCAAATGAAGACCCCACAGCCTCATAAGAAGACTTGGCGAGTTGTTCGACCTGTCTATCTGTCGCATCCTTCAACGAGGAGCTATCAGAGGCAGAGAAAAGGGAGCGTGCAGCAATCCTGGTCATGGAGGCGTCCACCTTCGGGGACTGCGACCACTCCTGAAGCACCTCCTGGGAAAGGGGAAGCGATTGTCCTTAGATTTGCGGACATAACGCCGCCCAGGATGTAACCTGGGTGCTCTGACCACCCTTCCAAAGTTAGTGTGGTCCATAAAGGAGCCACTTGGTCTAGCCTCTGGCCGTAGCCATTGATAGACCTCCTTCGGGTGTACGGTCACCTCCTCAGGGGGTGTCACGAGACGTAAAGTCTCGTTGATGGAGGACACCAGATCCTCTACCCCGTCTGGTGGTTCTGACACAGACCCGAGTATTGAACCCCCATCATCCTCATCACCATCAGAGGGACGCTCCTCCTCAGAGAGAGCCTGGAGCTCGGGTGAATCCTCACGACGAGTCCCCTTAAGGGGTCTCACAGCAGAAGAAGGAGACACCCGGGGTAACTGGAAGGAGTAGCTGGGCTTTCCAGTCTCCTATTAAGTGCCTCCAGGGATTGCGACATGGAGGACAACTGGGACAACAGAGATTCATTAATCTTATTCTGCGTTTCCCATGGCCCTGGGATCACCTGAACCTCAGGGTAAAGCACCGGAGCTGCTGTCTCAGCAGCATCAGTCCGGGCCTCTGGGCGTCCGCAGTTATTGCAGGACCCCTCAACCAGCGTCCCGTTGCATGTAGCACAGGCAGTGGTGGTGCTGGCCGCCTTAGCAGCACGTTTTCCAGCTGAGGACATTCCCACAGCAGGGGCAAATAAGCCAATCTATACAGACAAAAACCGGGGATCCCGGTGGCTTACCGACCCCTGTAAAGCGGTGGGAGGAAGCGGTGTGCGTGTGTGGCCTTCACGAAAGTTTCCGGTCTCCCCTTTTTGGAGTGCAGACCTGTGCTGCAGTCAGATCCCAGCCGGAAGTGAGGGGAAAAGATGGCCGCCGGCAGACAAGCTGTGGGCAGCGCCGAAAACACGCGGGAAGCACACACGCACGCCCTCGATGACATCACCACCAGGGCTGCTTCACATCTCCTCAGGCAGCCTCAGTAATGAAGGCGCCAGAGCCCGCAGCGCGGGAAGTATTGTGACAGTACAATACTTAGACTGCATGTAAAACAAAACACCTGCAATCTACAGCCTCAGCCCCAGTGACACACAGGGCGGTCAGCCAGGGTGACCCCAGCACAGGGTACACCGCCAGAACCGCGGACCCGAGGGTAGCGCGCGGTCTGAGTGCCAGAACACATAAAGTGTCAGACAGTACCCCCAGGCACACCGGAGACACACAGTGCCTCAGTGCCGGTCCGGTCTGTAAGCACCATTTAGGGAGGCCTCGGACGGGGGTTTCAGCACCAGTCCGGTCTGTAAGCACCATTTAGGGAGGCCTCGGACTGGGCTGGCTCCAGTCCGGTCTGTAAGCACCATTTAGGGAGGTCTCGGACGGAGCGGAGCTGTGCGAGGCTCCTATCTCCCACCTTCCAGAGCCCCCCAGGGAGGGATGCAAAGGAGCACGACAGCGTACCGGGGGGACACGCAGTGTCCAGGCCCTAGGCCCTCCGGTACCTCCACCTGCGTGTTCCACAAGGGTGAGCAGGGAGACTGCCGAAGGTCCCGACCGGGACCATTTTACCTTGTCTTCATACGCCATCACGTAAGCTGTGAGAATGCCGTGAAGTGCAAGCAAAGCGTGATCCTCCGAGCACACTAAGTTTAAAACTGAGGATATTCCCTGCGGTGGGGGTTTATAAGCGGAGGGGGCGGTGTCTACAAACTTGTAGTACCTAGTGTGGCCTCCGGAGGGCAGAGCCCTAAACCCCATTGTCTGGGTCTCCCATTATGATGATCAGAAAAATAAGAGGCATTCAAAGAAAAGAACACGGTCCCTACAGTCAAACATGGCGGAGGTTCCCTGATGTTTTGGGGTTGCTTTGCTGCCTCTGGCACTGGACTGCTTGACCGTGTGCATGGCATTCTGAAGTCTGAAGACTACCAACAAACTTTGCAGCATAATGTAGGGCCCAGTGTTAGAAAGCTGGGTCTCCCTCAGAGGTCATGGATCTTCCAGCAGGATAATGACCCAAAACACACTTCAAAAAGCACTAGAAAATGGTGTAAGAGAAAGCACTGGAGACTTCTAAGGTGGCCAGCAATGAGTCCAGACCTGAATCCCATAGAACACCTGTGGAGAGATCTAAAAATGGCAGTTTGGAGAAGGCACCTTCAAAAATCAGGGAACTGGAGCAGTTTGCCAAAGAAGAATGGTCTAAAATTCCAGCAGAGCATTGTAAGAAACTCTTTGATGGTTACCGGAAGTGGTTGATCGCAGTTTTTTTTGGCTAAAGGTTGTGCAACCAAGTATTAGGCTGAGGGTGCCAATACTTTTGTCTGGCCCATTTTTGGAGTTGTGTGAAATGATCAATGTTTTGCTTTTTGCTTCATTCTCTTTTGTGCTTTTTCAATGAAGACAAATTAAATGAAGATAATAATACCAAAGAATTTGTGATTGCAATCATTTTCAGGAAGAAACTGAGTATTATCTGACAGAATTGCAGGGGTGTCAATACTTTTGGCCACAACTGTATAAACTGTAGGTTAGCAAACAGCCCATGAGGAAGATGCTAATTGCCCCATATTAGAGGAAAAATGTCCTCCCAACAAAGAGAATAGTTCACTGGATCAAGGTCCAGTCATAGCCATAACATGCAATATTAGATATTACACTGCATCCAAGCCCACTTGGACGTGTTCACTGAATAGACACGAGACAATTTGTATTACCGAATACCTATCCTTCCATTTTCCCGAGAACAGAGATCAGACACCAGGACAGGGCCAAAAATACACAAAGATAAGGGTCATATATACAAGGGTGACGGTATATTATATAAAGTTGAGGTCCATGTATACCAGGATGGGACAAGATTAAGGCAATTTATACCAAGATGAAAGCCATAAATACCAAGATGAGGGCCATATATACCAAGATGAGGGCCATAAATACCAAGATGAAGGCCCAGGATGAGGACCATATATACTAGGATAAGGGCCATAGATACCAGGATAGGAATCATATTAGGGCTGGGCGATTTTGGAAAAAATCAAAATCTCGATTTTATTTAAACTTATGGACGATTTTCGATTTAAATCTCGATTTTTTTTATATATGTATGCAGCATACACAGTATATATCATACACACAGTATATGTATACAGCACCCCCATCCTCCTCTCCTCTGTCCTCCACCACCCCCGTCCTCTTCTCCTCTGTCCTCCTGCAGCACCGTTCTGCTCTCCTCTATCCTCCTGCACCACCGTCCTGCTCTCCTCTGTCCTCCTGCACCCCCGTCCTCGTCTCCTTTGTCCCTCCTGCTGCTCCTGTCCTCCTCTCCGCTCTCCCTCCTGCTGCTCCTCTGTCCTCCTGCACCCCCGTCCTCCTCTCCTCTGTGCTCCTGCACCCCCATCCTCCTCTCCTCTGTCCCTCCTGCTGCTCCTCTTGCACCCCCGTCCTCCTTTCCTTTGTCCCTCCTGCTGCTCCTCTGTCCTCCTGCACCCCTGTCCTCCTCTCCTTTGTCCCTCCTGCTGCTCCTCTGTCCTCCTGCATCCCTGTCCTCCTCTTCGCTGTCCCTCCTGCTGCTCCTCGGTCCTCCTGCACCTTTGTCCTCCTCTCCGTTGTCCCTCCTGCTGCTCCTCTGTCCTTCTGCACCCTGCTACTCGCACACAGAGACACATGACACACAGAGACACATGACACACAGAGACACATGACACACAGAGACACATGACACACAGAGACACATGACACACAGAGACACATGACACACAGAGACACATGACACACAGAGACACATGACACACAGAGACACATGACACACAGAGACACATGACACACAGAGACACATGACACACAGAGACACATGACACACAGAGACACATGACACACAGAGACACATGACACACAGAGACACATGACACACAGAGACACATGACACACAGAGACACATGACACACAGAGACACATGACACACAGAGACACATGACACACAGAGACACATGACACACAGAGACACATGACACACAGAGACACATGACACACAGAGACACATGACACACAACTCACACAGAAGACACAGAGACATGACACACAACTCACACAGAAGACACAGACACATGACACACAACTCACACAGAAGACACAGACACATGACACAACTCACACAGAAGACACAGACACATGACACACAACTCACACAGAAGACACAGACACATGACACACAACTCACACAGAAGACACAGACACATGACACACAACTCACACAGAAGACAGAGACATGACACACAACTCACAGAAGACACAGACAAATCACACACATACAGACACACAACTCACTCAAACACACATTTTACAGATACCTCACACATACACTTCTTTCTGCTGCAGGAAGGGGCTACATACCCAGCTTCTCCTGCTCCCAGCAGCTGTCCCCGGGCAGCCCCTCCCCCACTCACTCCTTCTCTCTGCCTGCACAGCACAGTCACAGCAGGAGGTCTTTCACCTTTTTACCCGGAGGTTGGAGCTGCTTCTCAGCTGCTTCTCCTTCCTCCAGCACAATCCTGTTCATCGGCTCTCATTTCTTCTCTTCCCGCGCAGTGCAGGAGGGCAAGAGCACGGGCCAATGAGCGGGCCTGATGATGACGAGGGGGGGGCGGGACGGTGTATGAGGGGGCGGGACTTACGACCCGGCCAACACAGGCAACGTCTGCTGGGAGTTGAAGTTCTTTCCCTGTACATAGTGACGGCTGCTCCTCCTAAGAAACTACAACACCCACAATGCAAAGCGGCGCCATTTTAAATCGAATTACACGATTGTTAATAAAACCACAATCGTGGCCAGAGCAGGGGGCGAATTAATCGAATTAATTCGATTAATCGCCCAGCCCTAAATCATATATACTATGACGACACGACAAGGATGAAGAACATACACACCAGGATGGGGGACATAGTACAAAATTGTGGGACATTACCCCCATTATCAGTGTCAGCAGCAAATTTCCCCCCATAAATATGTTATGACCACATTTTTTTTGTTTCATTTTCTGAAACCTGGGTGTGCCTTATAGTCTGAAGAATGTGTTCTGTCTGTCCTACCCATCTCATACATCCTTACCTGGCATGCCTGGTTCTGTCCAAGCTGAAGGAACAGTGGGGGCCGGGGCTCCAGAATAAGGTGGTCCTGGATAAGGTGGTGGAGGCGCCATGTACATAGGATTTAGCTCAGGTGGAAACATCCCAGGACCTAGGTTACAGAATCAATGAGGTCAAGTCAAGTCCTTCGTAACATTATGGTAAAGTTTTCAAACAAATAAGTGAAAAATACATTCTAAACAAAGAAAAAAAAATTCATACTGAAGATGAAAGGCCAAATATAACTGGTATATCCCATCACAGCTACATATGGTATTCTGCTAAAGACACTATTAAACGGAGGAGATGACACATGAATACATATTTTTCTAGGTTTTAATCCAATAATCACAGCCATACTTCTCTCCCAGCACCCCCCATGGATCCAGAGATGCTATAAAAGCAAAGTCTGATTTTTTCCACTCATTTCTCAATGTTCATCACATGGGATACATATTTTTATTAGTTCGGTCAATTATGCAAGCAAAAGTACCAAGTATACTGATGATTCTACTTCTTACATTATGCTATTTAGAATTATAGTTATGAAGGGCTGCTGTTTAAACTTTTTTTTTGTTACTTAAAAAAAATTGATTTTTTTTTTTACATTTTTCTCTTGACCACCTATACAATACAATATGACAACATTGCTGTACAGGGTGGGTCATTTATATGGATGCATCTAAATAAAATGGGAATGTTTGGCGATATCAACTTCCTGTTTGCGGCACATTAGTATATGGGGGGGGGGGGTGAGGGTGGACTTTTCCAGATGGGTGGTGACCATGGCGGCCATTTGAAGTCAGCCATTTTGGATCCAGCTTTATTTTTTTCAATGGGAAGATGGTCATGTGACATCAAACTTATTGAGAATTTCATAAGAAAAACAATGGTGTGCTTGGTTTTAACATAACTTTATTCTTTCATGAGTTATTTACATGTTTATGACCACTTATAAAATGTGTTCAAAGTGCTGCCCATTGTGTTGGATTGTCAATACAACCCTCTTCTCCCAAGCTTGACACACTGATAGCAACACCGCAGAAGAAATGCTAGCACAGGCTTCCAGTATCCGTTGTTTCAGATGCTGCACATCTCGTATCTGCACAGCATAGACAATTGCCTTCAGACGAGTGATGAGGCAAACTTTTTTGTGAATGAAATTAAACAAAAACCCCGCTATTGGTCTGACACTAACCCACAGTGGACAGATCGCTCCAAGACTGCTGGAGCACAAAAATTGATGGTATGGTGTGATATATGGGGCCATTCTTCATCAATGGAAACCTCAATGCCACTGGATAATCCCAAGCAATTTCAATTTGCTTGGGATTAGAAATTAGTTTGTCCTTACCAAATACGTTCACTTGTTAAAGGCTATAAGTATGCATCAGAAAACCAATACAATCAAATTATCTTTGCTCTCAGCCGAGCACCTTTGTTCCTTCATTATAAATGATCTCTGCATCATCTCCATACCTGTTGGTGCAGCATATGGATAACCCATGGGCTGAGGCGCTGGAGCATATCCATTCATAGCTGGCACATAGGGGTAAGGACCTGCAGGAGGGGCTGGAGCATATCCTGCAGGAGCTGGCGGGTATCCTCCAGGAGCAGGGGGGTATCCTCCAGGACCATAAACTCCCGGAGCAGGTGTATATCCATAGCCAGGATTAGGAGCTTGCGGTGGTCTGGAAGCTAAACAAATAGTTAATATTAATAAAGACTATTTTTGAATGATAACATCCAGCAAATCAATAAGATTCATGGAATGAGGAGTGAGTCTCTTCTAAATAATCAGTAAGAGATATTCTGTGTTATAATGCTGAATTATCAGTGCATGTGCAGCATCCATCTGGTTTAAAGGGAATCTGTCAGCAGGTTTTAGCTATTTAAGTTGAGGACATGATGCTGTAGGGGTTAAAAAAACAAAACAAAAACAAAACTATGCCTTTGTCATTAGGGTCTGTGCAACTGTGTACTTAACTAAAGGCTTTATCACCTGGTGATTACCATTACTAGACTACATATCATGCACAGGGCAGTCTGACAAACCCCCTCCTCTAACTGACACCTCATTATCAATGTACAATCTCTATAGAGAGCCTGGTGCGAGTGGGGGCAGCTGTCAGCTCTGCTGTGCTAAAACTACATTGTTTGATCATGACCGAACGGCTGCACCCAGTAATCTATATGATACAGAGCTGGGCAAATTAATTGGGACAAAGCATTTTTGTAAGTAAAATCGTAAGTTGGGGTTACCAGTCAGTGATTCAGACCAGTTTTAACTGCTTTGAACAGGTGTGAGTGTACAACCTTGAGTAACAAAATGTGGTTTGCTTGGTTTTAGTTGGAAAATCACAGCTAGCTGCCCCCTCAGCTTCAGTTGAGAGCTTGTTTCTGTGAGGAGTGGTTTAGTGTACTTTTTCTCTGTGTGATTCGTGCTTGTAAAAATGGATGTTACTCCACGGAAGAGGTCTAGAATTATTACTCTTAATGAACATACAAGTCTGACTGTAAGAGAAATCACTTCCACTGTTGGTATTGGAAAATCTACCGTTTCAAGAATAATTCGTACACACAATGAAACTGGATCGTTTTCTCCAAAATTAAAAGGGAAATGTGGGAAAAAAAAGGAAAACGACACCAAGAACTGATAAATCACTTATCAGAAAAAGTAAAACTAAGAAAAACTTGCTTTGTCCCAATTCATTTGCACAGCACTGTACATTGTTGGATTCAGAGTCTCTTTGCTTACATCATGCTGCCCTCAAATGAGGTGGCAAAATCCTGCTGACCCATTCCCTTTAAGCGCTGGGGCAGTTTCCATGGTCAAATCTACCCATTAACCCTACAGAAAAAATAAATTGTATTGCTGCTTAATCTCCATGATATAAATCTGTTATTCAGTTATCCTGAAGACCTGAAGAAAAGCTACACTGTGTCCAGAAAATCCTCCCAATATATACCTGTATGCCGTTACCTCACTAGTTCTACACAACCTGAATTTATACTACCGGACTGGTGTGTACACAATAAGATTACCACAAGAAAAAACACACACACTTACCATTGGTTGCGAACTTAAACATTTGTTGCCCAAATTCAATGGCTCCACCACTGTTAAAGGTGAACTTAAATGACGCCTGTCCTTCCCAACCACCTGTATTAAAGACAACAATTGAGGTGATCTGGATTTGGCATTAATATAATTACCTTGTCGGAGACAGAGATGGCATCCGTGTTTGGAGTATAGCATGTGGATGGATCAGGTTTAGTAATGGGTGAACCTATATAATGTGTAATGGTATGTATTCAGTGGCTATGCCAGGTCATGTTGGCACCACTGTAGTTAAAGGGTTATTCTCATCTCCAAGACCCTCTCCCAACTTATAGTAGGTGTAATAATATAAGCAAATCCCTCCAATTAGACATGTAGTATAGTTCTCCTGATCCGCCATGTCTCTTAAGCTGTAATGCCCTGCACGAGGTAAGTGACATAGCTATAGAATTAATAGCGCTATATTATTATTATTATTAGCTAATCTTGAAAACTATACTACATTTCTAATTGGAGGTATTCACTAACATTACTACACCTACAACATATTGGGATAGTATCTTAGAAATGGGAATACCCGTTTAAGTAGAGGGAGATCTAGATACACTGCACTTGTATACAAATGGGTAATATTTTCTTCCATCAGTTCAATAGCAAAATGATTTCCATAAGTTTTATCCATGAGATTCCCAGCGACTGATGTGGTCTCTGTCCAGGTGGCAGCACATCAGCTAGGCTGTGTGATTCTCACTAATATCCTTTGGTACTTCCTATCAATTAAAATGTATCGAATGAATAGTTTGTGGTTTTTGGTTATCCTTTATTCATTCTACTACAATATACCTCCAACATGTCTGCATCCTGTCACACTGTCACAAAGGAGCTTTAATGTAGGGTGTGATGTGCACGCTGTCAGAATTTTCCACTATTACAAGTGGATGGTCTCAGACGCAATTGTTAACTCTCAATAGAAAAACAGGGATTTTTGTGTACTCCCCTTAAAATCCTTTTCTCCGAGCTCATCATTGGGGGAAACAGGACCATGGGTATATGCTTTCCTGCCACTAGTAGGCAACACTAAGATGAAACTTAAATCCTCCTCCCTGCAGTATACACCCACCGGTAGGAGTAGTTAGTCAATTTAGTACTAAAGCAGTAGGAGAACACTTAACGTAATTAGATACAAGAGGTTTAAGCCAAGGCTATGTGTAAGCCGTTGAAGGCTGTTAGGGCGGGTGCTGTGTCCCCCAATGATGAACTCTGAGAAAAGGATTTTACAGTGAGTACACAAAAAATAGAATTAGACTTACCGGTAATTCAATTTCTAGGAACCTTCCACGACAGCAGAACGGAGGTTGCCTCCCCGCCCTAATAGGGGACAGGAAACACAAAGAGGTTAAAAACCCCTCCCCTTCCTGCACACACCAGTGTTTTGACTGTACACACCCGCATGAAAGCGACCACCAAGTGCAGGAACAAAAAGCATATCAAGAAGACAACAATCAGGGAGGGAAATCAATGCTGTCGTGGAAGGTTCCTAGAAATTGAATTACCGGTAAGTCTAATTCTATTTTCTCTAGTCACCTTCCACGACAGCAGAACGGAGGAATACCAACGAATAAACCGTAGGGTGGGACAACAGCCAGCAGGACCCTCCTGCCAAACCTGAGATCCCCATTGAAGGCCAGCCAGCAATGGCCGGGAAAAGCATTGACCGAGGACCAATGTGCAGACCTGCAGAACTGCTCAACCGAAGCAGTACCCTGCTTAGCCCCGGAAGTCGTGACGGATCCGGCGGAGCGAGTCCTGGGCTTTTCAGGCAGCGAGCGACCCAGGTGAACGGAGGCCTTGCAGAAAGCCTTGAGCCAATCCGAGAACCTACCTTTAGAGGCCCAGCGCCCCGTCTTGCGGCCGAAGAGCCGGACAAACAAATGCAGGTCGACCCAAAAGGAGGCCGTCAGCTGGAGAGAAGAAAGCACCGGCGACGAACAACCAGCGTATGAAGACACCCCTCCCTCGGAGCAGGAGGGAACGAACAAAAAGAAAGCAAAAGAATGTCCGGAGACCAACGGAAGACAGAGACAACCGTAGGCAAAATTGAAGGGTCAAGGCGAGATACCAAACTATCGCCCAGGAACCGAAGGAAAGGCCTATGGACAGATAGAGCCTGGAGAGCACCCACACTCCGAGCCGAAGCGACCGCAACCAGGAAGGCAGTCTTGTGGGACCGCAGCCGGAGAACCGAGGAGGACAGTGGCTGAAAAGAGGACTTCGAGCGGCCGGAGAGGAAGAGAGTCAGGACCCAAGGAGGGACAGGACCGCAGCCGCGGCGAAGTCAACTGGCGGACGTCAGCAACCGCCGGACCCAAGGAGTGCGGCCAGACCCTGATCAAACAAAGAGACTGAGAGCCGAGATCTGGACCTTCAGAGTACTGGGAGGGAGACCCAACACCAGACCAGCCTGCAAAAAATCCAAAAGCGAGCAAAAGGCGGATGAAGGGGATCAGGAGGGTCAGCCGCACACCAAGACACATATTCTACCAGAGCTCCCCATAGAGAGCAGCAGTGACTGGCTTCCCATGGTTCAGTAAATGTGAGAGCACCCCAACTGAGAGGCCTGATGCGCTCAGCAAGCCGGCAACAACCACCAGGCCGCTAGGATGAACTTGGGAAGGACGGGAGGAAGAATGGCCCCAGGTGAAGGAGAACGGACCGCTGAGGACGAGAAACGGGACCAACCCGTGCCAGCCACAGCAGGGCGCTGAACCAACAGCGACCCCGCCAGAGAGGAGCAACCAGAACGTAGGAACCCCGTCTCGCCCGATCCTCGGAAGCGTCCGGGGAATGAGAAGCAGAGGAGAAACGCACAGACTAGGGAGAACCCCCAAGGGATGAGAAAATGCGTTCACCTCCAGAAGGCGACCCGACGGAGACAGCGAAACACGACTCCAACCGAGCCACCTCGGGAAGACCCCCCGAGGGACCAGAACCCCGAAATGAAACCGCCGACAAGGACAGGACATATCGTCCCGACCAGGAAAAAAACAATCCCCCAGAAAGAGACCAGAAAGACTCAAACCGGCAAACCGGGACCCCCCTTGGTGCCGGACATGGGCCAACGGAGACTTAGTCCGAGAACCCCTGGATGCGACGGCCCTGGACAAGAGCACCCGCAGCCCGGAGGGCCTCGTCCACAAGTACCTGAAAGCAGGACGACCTGGCACAGCCCTGAGAGGACTACCGGCGCAGGCATCAAGAAGAAGACAACAGAGGGACAGCAATGGAGACTCGTCCCAAGACACTCCCCTCCGGAGGTGCCGAGGGGTCAGCCACCAGGCAAGAGAGGACCTCACGACCTGGTAGGGCCACTCTCCGTGAGAGGGACGTGGAGGACCAGGTCCGGGAAGACAGAAGGATTCCGGCAAAATCCTGGAGGGAGCCCGTGCCCAAGAAACAGCCGGGATACGGGCGACAAAGACCCCAGAGCCGACACGATTTCCCTCAGGGAAGGAGGACGGGATCTCCGGAAGCGAGAGAGAGAGCTGCTGCACGAGTACCACCCCCGATCAGAGGCAGAAGGACGGCTGCCTGGATGAAACCAGGAGAATCCCTAGGAACTGCGTCCGAGGAACGGAGGCCGGGCGAACTGCGCCAACGTCAGAAGCCAGCCCAGGGAGCGCAATACCTGAAGGGTGGCGGAACCCGAGCAACAGTGGTTGAACGCGGGAGCCCGGAACAGAAAATCGGCGAGGCAGGGGACTAGAAAGATCCCCTAACCCCAGAAAAAAGAAACTATTACTGGTATGATCTCGGAAAACACCTGAGGGGCCGAGGATAGCCCGAAGGGAAGGGCCTTGACCTGGAAGGAAAACAACCTGAGGTCGCGTGACCGCAAACGAAGAAACTGACGATGATCTGGATGGATCGGAGGGCAACACGCATCCGAAAGGCCGAGAGTGGCCATCATCCAATCCTGACCTATCAAGGGAACGGAGGACCGAATGGATTCTACCTAGATTCGATGGAAAACCATGAACCGATCTAGAAGCCTCAGGGTGAAAATAACCCTGTAGGCCCCCGAAGGCGTCCTGACCTTGAAGAGGTGGGCGCAGAAGAAATTCCGTCAGAATCCCACAGGGTCAGAAGACCCCGCCACAAGGAGCCCAGAGAGAGCGAGAGGGATGCACGGTGACCTGCCTAGTCACCGCTTGTCAGGGTCGTACTGGGAAGGGGAACAAGAAATTCCCTCGTCGGGTAACTCCCCCGCCCCGACTACCCTATATCACGAGAGGAAGGGACCCTGACAAGGGGAGGATGAAAAACTCGCGTCCCCGCGGACCACTGTTCGGGAAGAGACATTCTTCCTGTCCGTGACCTGCTCCAGATTAACATCCAGAGCAGGGCCAAACACCAACTTCCCCCTGAAGGGGAGAAAACAAAAGCCTGACTTCTGAGGTAACAACCCCAGTCTAAAGCAGCAGCCCAAGAGCTCTCCAGTGGAGTAAGACAGGGCGGCCGCACGAGCGGCCACCCGGACTGACGCCTTCAAGGCATCGGCAAGAACCCGGTAGCCAACAGAAGCAGGGAAAGAGAAGGAACCAATTCCTCACGGAAAATACCCTGAGCGACATGGCCTCCAGGTAGACAAGCCAACGAGAGAGGGACTGAGCCACACAGGTAGCAGCAACATCTGAGTTGCAAAAGGCAATAAGAAGAGTCTCAGGAACACCGAGGACGACCTTCAAGCTCCTTATCCCTGGGGTCTTGCAATTGCGAGGAGTCCTCAAAAGGGAGGACAGAGTTTCTCGCAACCCTGGACACCTGGACATCCACCCTGGGAAGCTCCCATGTGGAACATTCCTCAGCGAGGGGAACCTATGCTACACCCCGGAGGGACCAGGAAGACGTAACCCCGGACATTCCCAATCATGCATAAGCAAATGCAAGATATTAACCGGAACCGGAAATCCCCTACGGGCCGTAGTCGTCAAGGCCCCAACAGCACAACCAGTACGGAAGGTGCCGGTTTAAACTCCTCTACCCCCCCTAGTGGAGCAAACCACAGCAAGGAGTCCCTCCATGTTACTTGAAGAATAAAAACTATTTTTTCCCCCCTGATCCGAGTCAGCGGATCGATAGGCTCTTCAAAGCCTCCCAAACCCTCAGGGTCAGAAGAAGCCACTCGCCTGACTCAGGGGACAAGTCAGCAGGCCCAAAGATACGCTGCGTAGCCGGAGGGACGAACATAGGGCAGAGAGTTGAGAAATCGCAGCCAAGGAAGACTGGACCTCCTGCTGGAAAAAAGGGATTCGATACCGGCCCTAAGGGTCGGCTGCCCCGCACACATTATCAGTAGAGCAGGGGTGGCCTCCTTCTTAAGTGAGGAAGGCAACGTGACTGCCACATGTATGCCTTATCCGTCCTGGACCCCGCAACTTGCTCTCCCTAAGAGAGAGAGAGGGACCCCATAAGGCACCAGCTACAGAGAACGGTGGACCCCATCCAGCTACTCACGGCAGGAGGATGAACGCTGGCTCTGCATATGCAGGCACAAGGGCCTTCTCATGCTCCAGAATGCAAGGCTAGAACTAACCAGTCCCCCCAGCTAAATGACTGAGACCAGATCCGAGGCACTCAGGGGGGATGGTCACCGATCTGCAATACCTGGTATGCCCAGCCATGCCGACCCACAAGCCTTACCTGGAGAAAAAGAAGCCGACCGGGCGATCAGCCGCCGGGTCCATAGCGTAGAAACCACCTCCTCCGGGTCCGGCAGCCCCCTTCGTTAGTCCAGCAGGCGGTCAGCAGAATCGGCAGCCCCAGCACGTCAGGCCGCCGGCCGCATGCATTCCCGTGGGAATGCTTACCGGAAGTGACGCGATAACCTCTGCGACGTCACTTCCGGCCGCGTCTAGCAGCGGCGGCCGCGCACAGCGAGGAGGAGGAGGCCGGGGAGCTCCGAGAGGCCCCCGGCCAGAAACCCACCGCCCCGCTTTGCCCCCCCCAAGGGAGCGCAGGAGGAGCGGGGAAAAGGTCCCGAATTGCCCCAGGGGAAGACGGGAGCGGCCCCATGGGAGAGACCCGAAGGCCCGTCCCCAGCCGCCCGGTAAGCAAGGAGTAGGAGCTGCCTAGTCACCGGCCACCAGCAGCTCAGAGTAACCTCTTCATGCCCCATAGGGGACAGGAAAAACACTGGTGTGTGCAGGAAGGGGAGGGGTTTTTAACCTCTTTGTGTTTCCTGTCCCCTATTAGGGCGGGGAGGCAACCTCCGTTCTGCTGTCGTGGAAGGTGACTAGAGAAATTCCTGTTTCTCCTTCACATCATTGGGGGACACAGGACCATGGGACGTCCAAAAGCAGTCCCTTGGTGGGAATTAGTTGAGTAGCAGTCGAGCATCATGCGCCAGCCGCTTACAGATGTGAAACTGCCGCTTGCAATATTTTTCTCCCTAGGCTTGCGTCTGCAGAGGCCTGGTGTTGTAGTGTTTGTTGAAGGTGTGCAGGCTAGGCCAAGTTGCGGCTTTGCAAACTTGAGCTGCCGAGGCCTGGTGACGAATGGCCCATGAGGCGCCCACTGATCAAGTTGAGTGGGCCTTGATCCCTGCTGGGATTGGCTTGTTTTTGACATGGTAGGACTCTTAGATTGCTGAGCGGATCCACCTTGCCAACGTGGATTTAAAAGCAGTCATCCCTTTCCTAGGTCCTTCAGGGATGACTAACAGCGTTTCTGTTTTACGGAAGGGGGCTGTTCGGGAGATGTAGCATCTGAGAGCCCTTACTAGGTCCAGAGTATGAAGCTCTTTTTCAAAGCTGTCTACTGGTGGTGGGCAAAAAGAAGGTAGATCGATGTCCTCATTGAGGTGGAAGTGGGAAACTACCTTGGGCAAGAGGGACGGTGATGGACGGAGAATTACCTTATCCTTGTGGAAAGATAGAACGGGGGGGAAAACGACAGGATAGGGCGGCCAGTTCTGAAACGCGCCTGATTGATCTGATTGCATTTAGGAAGACGACTTTCCACGAAAGGCGAGTTAGAGATATTTTCTGCAGCGGTTCGAAAGAGGGCCCTTGTAAGGCGCCTAGAACTAAGTTTAGGTCACAGATGGCCACGGGTGTCTTGTAGAGGGGTCGCGTGTGCAAGACCCCTTGGATGAAAGTTTTGACCTGTGGTTAGGTTGCAATCCTGCATTGGAATAATACGGTTAGGGTGGAGATTTGGCCCTTGATGGAGCCAAGTGCTAGGCCCGAGTTAAGGCCAGTTTGAAGGAACTCCAGGATTGTAGGGATGGAGAATAGGAGTGTGGTACGGTTGCGGTCATTGCACCATCGGAAGAATAGCTTCCAGGTGCGGTGATAGATGCGCAAGGATGTCGGTTTGCGGGCATTAACGATGGTGGCTATGACCTGTGGTTAAAAGCCTTCCTGAGTCAGGACCCAGGATTCAACACCCACACCATTAAAGACATGGCCCCTGAGTTCTGGTGGCAAATGAATCCCTGGGTCAAGAGGTCCAGCCAGTTTGGGAGTTGCCAGGGCACGTCGACGAGAAGCTGTATGAGCTCTGCGTACGACGCTCGTCTGGGGCAGTGAGTATTACTTGGACTCCTTCCGCTTTGATCTGATTACTCGCAGAATCAATGGCAGTGGGGAAAAGATGTATGGTAGTTGGAATTGGCACCATGGGAGGACCAACGAGTCTACGCCTAGCGCTAGAGTGTCCCGGGACCTGGCTACAAAGGCAGGTACTTTTGAGTTTAGCCTTGATGCCATTAGGTCCATGCCGGGTGTTCCCCAGCCCCGACTAGTTTGTAGGAAAACTTCTGGATGGAGGGACCATTCTAAGGAGGAAAATCCCTGGCGGCTTAGGAAGTCTGCCGCCCAGTTGTCCACTCCCAGATGTGGACTGCTGATATGACTGACTGAGTTGTTTTGGTCCAGCGGAGGATATGTTCCACTTCACACATTGCAGCTTTGCTGTGTGTGCCGCCCTGATGATTGATGTATGCCATTGCTTTGGCGTTGCCCGATTGTATGCGGATGGGGCGACCAGCTAAAAGATAGTGTAAATATTGGAGCGCTAGGCAAATCGCCTGTAGCTCCAGAATTTTGATTGGGAGGTGTGATTCCTGAGGCGCCCAGCGGCCTTGGGCTGTGTGTTCTCGATAGATGCCCCCAACCGAGTAGTAGATTGGTGTTGGTGGTTGACAACTAGCCATTGGACTGAGAGAAAAGATTTTCCCTGTGTGAGTGATGGCTGTGTCCACCAGTTGAGTGCCTTTTTGACTTGCGGAGATAGGCGGTGCTTGTGGTCGAGACTGAAGGGACTTTTGTCCTAAGCTGAAAGGTGGGCAAGGTGCAAGGGTTGGAAGTGTAGCTGAGAGAAGGGAACTGCTTCCACTGCCGCTACCATTTTGCCTAGGACCCCCATGCCGAACAGCATGGATTGAGGTGGTCGACCGCGAAGAGTGCGAATTCCGTTGCGAATCGCCGTGGCCTTGTCTTGAGGGAATATGACTAGCCCTCGTGCGGTGTTGAAGCTCATCCCTAGAAAGACTATTTTTTGGGTCGGCGTTGGGGATGATTTGTCTAAATTTATGAGCCAACCTAAGCAAGAAAGGGTGTCCAATGTTATTCGGACGCTGTCGAGGCAAGCATGAAAGGATGGTCCCTTGATTAGCAGGTCGCCTAGGTAAGACAGGACGACTACGTCCCGCAAATGGGGGATAGTCATGACGGCTGCCTGACTTTCATGAAGACTCGGTGCGGTTGCGAGGCCGAAGGGTAGCGCGATAAATTGGAAGTGACGTTTTTAAACGGCGACCAGCAGATACTTGTGATGCGGGGAAAAAATGGGAATGTGGAAATATGAGTCTTGAATGTCGATGGATTCTAGGAACTCCCCTTTTTCCATTGACATGATCACTGAGCGTAGGGATTCCATTCTGAATTGTCGTACTTTTGACAAATTTGTTGAGGAGTTTGAGGACTAGGATGAGGCGTAGTGTTCCGTCTTTTTTTGAGAACGACGAACAGGTTTGAATAGTATCCTTTGAATTTTTCGGTCTCTGGTAATGGAGCTATGATACCGGTTTTGAGTAGTGAATTGATGGCTTTGAAGACTGGGCGATCGTCTGTTTTGGGGGATGCAAGAGGAAAAAATGAGTTGGGGGTCGGGACAAGAACTCTATTTTGCACCCGGACGACACCAGGTCTCTGACCCAATTGTCGTGGACGACAGCGAGCCATGAGTGGCGGAACTGTTGGAGACGTCCGCCTGTTGTGTTGGTGTCAACTGGGTGGGGAGGGGAGTCATATGACAAATCTTTGGGATCTAGTGCCCTTAGAACGGGTTTTTCCAGGCAGAATTGATCTTGAATGAGAACAGGGTGTTCCTGTCTCCGCGGGTAGGCCCCCCTGCGCCTGTGTTGGCGGTTGAGGTGGGTCAACCGGATGTACCGCGAGAGGTGTGAAATCGTGATTGCCGCTGTGGGCGTCGAAAGGGCCGCTTAAGCGGCTTCGGAAAAGCAAATTTGGTCGGGGAGAAATTTGATTTTCCCTCCCGTGGCTTCGGAGATAAGTGCCATCCTCTGAGCCAGTGTTCGGCGAATGGAGATCGAATTCGATGCTGCCAACGCAGAGCAGCTGGCCTTGTCTAAGGACACCAGCAAGAGGTACTCTCCGGCCACTGAGAGGTAGCCGAATAGGTCCGTTGCCTCTTGTGGGAGGTTGAGGTCCTGTAAGATTGCGCATAGGGTATCTGTCCAAGATACCATGGTTTTTACGACCCACGCCGTTGCGAAGGAGGGTGAAAGGGCTGCTCCTGAGGCTTTAAAGACCAAGCGCGCTAGGTTATCAATTTGGAGGTCGTTGAGGCCTTTGATAGAAGAATGTTAGGAGGGTTCAGCTAGCTAGACGCGATACTGGGGGATCAACAGCTGGCGATTTAGTGCATTCTTTATGTAGGTCTGAAGCAAAGGGGTATTCAGCTTCGATAGATCTGTGACCTGCAAAACGCTTTTCCAGGCTCTCCCTATGTAGTCGGATTATGTCCCTAAATTCTGGATGATTTGAGAAGACTTGACGGGAGCGTTTTACCTTTTTAAAGGATACTGTGTGCTCCGGGTCAGTGGTAGGGTTGCCATTGACTACATTGTTTGTTAACGGCCTCAATGAGGTTGTCAACCATTGCCTGGGTGTCTGCCGTCTCCAAGTCCTGGGACGATTCTGACTGAGAGTTCCCCTTTAGAGAGTAATTCGAGTCGGTCTTTGGGTGACGGAGAGCGATATGAGACACCTATAGGTGACAAGTTGAGATTGTCCCTGGGACGGACTTATATGGATCCGTCTCCTGGTTACACGGGGGACCCTAGACTGGGGATGTTCCCTGTCTGTTGGTCGATCCCCTTGTAGGGAGCCTGACCGGGGAGAGAGAGCGGTCTCGGTTGGTGGCACTGGCTGTCTGGGGAACGGGGAAAGACTACATTATTCTGACTAATGACTCTATAGATTGCGTCAGTGCCAGGGCCCATGCAGGGGTGTCAGATGTTCTGGGTGCTGTGTCAGTGGTAGGGTCCATGGGGCATTGGGTTTTGCAATATCGGCAGAGTTGCGAAGCGTGTCCCCATGGGAGTGCAGTCTGCCAGTTGGTACATGATGCGTTAACCCCTTTTCTTTTGAATGGTTTGGGATCTGCCATAGTGTACAGAATTACAAAGCAATGTAATACTGCAGTGTATTAAGGGATTGCTTTTAAAAGGCAAAGGCATACACTGTTCGAGAGGGGGGATGCTGCAGGGAGAGGAGTCTCCTAATGGAGCTTACCCGAATCCTGTGTCCCCTTTGTTCTGCAGAGGTGCTGGGCAGAGGAGCTCTCACTTCATAGGAGCATGGGGAAAGGGTTCTGTGGTGCCATCCCACTGTGCTAGGCTCCATGGGTGGGATTGGGAGGGGGGTGAAAGGCCAGCAGATATCAGTGATTTAGACTCTTTTCCTCCACCCTTGTGGAAGGTTGATTCAGTGCCCCAAATGTAGTTTTTGTGTGCTTTAAAAAAATATGCGCCATTTCAGGGGCGTGGCTTGGCTGTGTGCCCCCGTGATTATTGGCCGACATGGGATGTGATTCGCGCCAGGGGGCATGTTGCCAATGCACGTCATTAATGAACGCGTTTAGTGCGCTGCCCATTGCCCCAAGTCATGGGGAGTTGGGTCAGTGACGCGGCAGTGGGAAGGGAGTGAGGCCGATGACGCGGCCATAATTGGTAGCTTCGGCTGCCAATCATAGGCTGGGCGATGCATGCACTGAAGGCACAGACCGGGGCCTGGATTAACACGGGCCCCAGTGCAACCCCGAAACACTTGCAGGGCTGTCCGCTCCTGTGCTCCATCCCCATGCTCCAGACGCACATCCTGACCTTACCAGCGGTGTGCGTCCCAGCATGGAGCCCTGCAGCAGGATGAGACACAGGTCCCTGTGTGGATGGTGGCTGCCTGCAGCAGCATGCTGTTGCTGAGCACCGTGTGGTGCTATAAGCTGAGCCCTTAATCGAGTGCTCCTTAAAATGGAGGCGGTGAGAGGGTATGGTTACACTCCTTGCCTCCCTTCTATTATGCAGGGAGATGCAGAAGGATGTGTGTAGCTGCCAGCTGAATGTCTGTGGATCCTCTTGAGGTTGAGTCCCCGAGAATGTGACAGACTGCTGTGCAGCAGGGGAGAAAAAAAATGCTACACGGCTGGACCTGTGGCAAAGTGGGGAAAGCAGAGCCCTTAAGGGATCCGTTGTCCCTATAGGGGATGTGTGCTGCCTTTTGTGATCCCTTGCTAAAGGAGAGCAGCGCCCTTAAGAGAGCAGTCACCTGATGTGAAGAAGAAAATAAAAATATAAAATTAAAATAAAAAGGGTAAATGTGGTCTGAGTAAACAGAGCACATGTGCCTCCTTGCGACACACAGCTAAAACCGACTAACTACTCCTAGCGGTGGATATATACTGCAGGGAGGAGGACTTTAGTTTTATCTCTACTTAGTGTCGCCTCCTAGTGGCAGGATAGCATACACCTATGGTGCTGTGTCATCTAATCATGTGAAGGAGAAATGCAAATCGATGTATTTAGTCAAATGACTTCCCGCTCATACCGGCTATATCAGAGAATCTTAGCCGAGGGTGCACCACATGTGGTTGGGATTCACAAGTCTGCAGAATTTCACCCAAAGAGGTTTTTCGCTACTAATGTGACCCTCTTTCTTTTGTCCTAACTCTTACTAACACTTTCCTAGTACACTTCTTCCTACCCTGCTCCTGTAAGCTGATCTCTAAGAGGCTCAAATACCTTTTGTTGTTGTAGCTTTCATCCTTCCGGCTGCAGACCAATTTGGACCAACTGAGCAGGGCATGTCACTGGGGAAGGCTGAGAGGAGAGTGAAATTTGATAAGGCCAGGTGTGCCCAGACTGCTGTCACTCACAGAGCCCCACGCCCCACCAGTGACATGCCCTGCTCAGTTGGTCCAAATCTGGTCTACAGCCGGAAGTGTCAAAGCCAAGGCTGTGGAGTCAGACAAACCACTGACTCAGACTGCCTCATACAAGGTTTATGCGTTAGTGGTAGATTTATTGTAGTACAATGGTAACAGACTTTTAATCACTATTAGGATACAGTAATTAGGCTACTAAGATACATCATGATTCATAATATTCAGTACATTCTGCATTGAACTACTGTACCCAATTATATATTGTATGAGTCTGAGTCAGTTTATTTTACACCGACTGACTCCACAGTCCTGATCAAAGATACAACAATAAAAGATATATAAGAGACTCAGAGTTCAGCTTACAATAGCAGGGTAAATAGTACAAGTATATTGGGAAAGAGTTAGGAAGAGTTAGGACAAATGAAAGGGGGTGACATTAGTAGTGGAAAACAGTTTTTCTCACTTATGTTAATATTTGCACCTCCAGTCTATGTTCTGCATTAATCTATGGTGGCTGAAGTGCTCTGTATATTTTATACTCACATACTGCACCCTGGACTTTGGGATGTAAGCACATGGCTCAAAATGGAATATTTTTGACCAAACACATGTGGTTGAATGGCGCTTTTACAGCTGTACTGTGGGCCAAAACACAATATAAATGTATCTGTATAAATAAGACATGAAGAGGCTTTGGGGCAGTTTAATAGTCCTGTGCAATGTGTAGACAATGAATATTTGGACTGGACAGGCCCTCATAGGTGGTTCATGCTGGATGATAAACTTGGCACATTCTTATACATCGCTAACTTTATTTTGTATAACCTCTATGTTATTAACTTAGTTACAATTTTTTGTGCCTCAATTTTGAAAATATTAAACATACCATTGGCTTCAGAACTGACATTTCCTTTGATGTAGTTTGCAGAGAACACTGGTTGTTCTATAGAGCATCCCTTCACAAGGTAGAATGGCATCATAAAGGACATCATAGCGTCCTTCCCCTTACTTAGAAAGATCACCTGGAGATAGATGAAATCAATACCATGGTCAACATTAATTGTCACCACTGCCAACTTTGGACATATTTGTAGAGAACATGTCACGTAGCACATGCAGTCCTATCTGCGGTCAGCTCGATAGTACAGAGCACGAGGACATGAGCAGATTTACAGATTTGTGGAAAAAGCATAAAGTAATTCGTTTTCATTCATTTGAAGGGAACCTGTCATTCATAGGGGCGGGGCCAACGCGGTTTCAGTCATTGCCCTGTGCATAGTGAGTGGCAGCTGTAACTAACCCAGCACTGACTGACAGCTGGCTTATCATTAAAGCTCCTCACTAGAGCCGGCTGTCAGTCAGTGCCGGGGGCAGTTACATCTGCCACTCACTATGTACAGAGCAATGACTTAAGCCGCACCTCTATCACTGAAAACTGCTGGAAGGAATAAAGTTAATTTCCTCCCGAAAGTCAGGCCTACAGTGCAGGGACGTACAGCTTTGGAAGGCTATTAACCTGCAGATTAACCCGATACATGCACAATAATAGCTGAGGATTTAAAGAGGTTTTCTACTGCTAATGTACCCTTCTTTTGTCCTTACTATTCCCAACTATCACTTTCCCAATATATTTCTATGTACTCTGCTCCTGTAAGTTTAGCTCTGAGAGGCTTGAAAATGTCTTTGTTGTTGTTGTAACTTTGATCTGTTGGGCAGCAGACTGAAAATTGGATAAAACAAGTGGGACACGTCACTGGTGGGGGCTGAGAGGAAAGTGAGTGATCCTAGCATGCTTGTCCAGACTGCTGTCACTCAGAGGAAGCCCCACCCCCACCAGCGACATGCCCTGCTCATTCGATTATGGTCTGCAGCCATGAAGATCAAAGCTACAACAAAGATATGTTCAAACTTCTTAAAGAGCAGAGTAGGTAGAAATATATTGGAAAAGTGATAAAATAAAAGAAAGGAGATCACATATGTAGTGGAAAACCTCTAACAGGTTGGGAATAGGATAGGTTCCCTTTAAGGCTGCCTTCACACGGCATAATTTCTGATCTGTGTCTATCCATTTTAAAACTAATAGCCACAGATCAGTTTTGGCCTCCCATGTTATCCTATGGGCACGGACTGGTCCTAAGTGGCCATGCGTGTGTCAAGTTTTGTCACTGCACATACAGAGATACAGTTTTCGGCTTATGGAGCACTAAGAAGAATCATATACAGAGAGATGGATTAAAACAGACCTTTATTGGCCCCTTGGCTGCACAAGGGGCCAATAAAGGTTTGTTTTAATCCATCTCCCTGTATATGATTCTTAGCGCTCCATAAGCCGATAACTATTTCTGTATGTGCCATCACTCTCTTATGGGAGTTCGGCAGGAGCTGCTCTGGAGGGATCGTTACAACTTACAAGCGAAAAGGACCTGTGGTCTCCGGGGCAACCGCCTGATTAACCCTAGGACCTGTGGTGATGGATTGCCGGGAATTGCGGTCACGTGACCCGGAACTCTGGAAGTACCACGCTGAGGAGCCGCAGGACCGAGAGGATGCCGTCGCCACTTGAGCACTGCATCCAGAGGCCCCGGCGCACAACCCCATAAGGTGAGCAGCCTATTGGCCATCCCTAATCTTGTCCCAGGAGATTCTTTCACAGGGAGCGCTCTCTTTTCTTCTTTTTTGTCAAGTTGTCACTGATCTGTTTTTTTTTTTTTCATGCACCCAGAATCGAAGACTGTTTCGATTTTGGGCTGCCTTGAAAATCACTGACATCAACAGATAGACACGGATCCATAGCAGTCAGTGTCAAATAACATGGAGCTCTATGGAGATGGATCAATCCATCCATGGATCTGTGATAAAAACAGATCCATTTTGCTGTATTCAGCATGCTCAGAAGCAAGGTAGAGCTCCTCCCACCCCTCTCTGGTAACTGAAGACAGATACGTTAAAAAAACAGTCCGCGGGCATCAGTTGGCACAGATCCGTGCCTGTCCGTGTGGATCTTTGAAATTCAAGGATCCACACGGATTTTATAATTATGCAGTGTGAAGGGGGCTTAAATAAAATACAACTTATAATGAATCTTTAAGTACAGAATTCTTCCTGCTTTACAGCTTTACCTTGGTGTTTTCACATGCAGGAAACACATTTTGTAGCAGCATGAATTAAATAGGAAAATATTCAGTATAAATTGGATTTTATTTATTCAACTACCTCCCCCTCACATAGTTTAGCAGTCCAGTAGGTGGTCCTAGATCGTGATTCACATCAATTGAGGGAGAGGGAGATTTGGTTACTTTGATTTCTTCTACTTTTACTAGTGCTGCAACCTCAAATACCCCAGTATGGTTGACAAAAAGGGTCCTACAAATGTGGAGGCCGCAAGTGCAATCTGTGTGCATATATAGACATTGGCAAGTCCTTTTCTAATAGTGCATTCAACAGAAGATTTGCAATTCAAACATACATTAATTGCAATACCACACATGTGGTATATTAGGCCACGTGTGGAATGCAACAAATACGATGTTGAGTGCACAATTAGGACTATGAAAAAAAGATTGGCGGAACAATATATCTGCTTCAAATCCAAATTAGAACACTTTACACAAGGGAATGTCTGCTTTATCCAGACATTCTCATGATCAACATAGGGGGAATGTGACCTCCCTTCAGGTCAAGGGTATTGATGCGGTCTTTCGCCCACATAGGACCAGGGACTGGGAAATAGCTTTATGCAATCAAGAGGCATTCTGGATCCTAGCGCTGGATGCACGTGCTCCGAAAGGCCTGAATTATAGAAGCGATTTGCTCTACTTTTATTAAATAAGAAAAAGAGAATTTTGTTTACGTACCGTAAATTCTTTTTTCTTTAATCATCAATGGGAGACCCAGACAATGGGGTTTAGGGCACTGCCCTCCGGAGGTCACACTAGGTACTACAAGTTTGTAGACACCGCCTCCTCCGCTTATAAACCCCTACCGCAGGGAACATCCTCAGTTTGGTCTACAAGCTGCGAGGAGGAAATAAACCACACCCGAAACATCGGGAAGAATGCCGTACACAAAACGGTTCAACAACCCGGCAAACACTGTCTCAACAGAGAACAGAGCAAATGCAAAATATGCAAAGGAACAACTGGGTGGGTGCTGGGTCTCCCATTGATGATTAAAGAAAAAAGAATTTACGGTACGTAAACAAAATTCTCTTTTTTCTGGTCATCATAATGGGAGACCCAGACAATGGGGATGTCCTAAAGCAATACCCCAGGGCGGGAAAAGTTCCTCAACAAGACGGATAACACATGGTTCCCTTTAAAGGTGGGCAACCGCCGCCTGGAGAACCCGCCTGCCCAAACTTGCATCCGCAGAGGCATGGGCATGCACCATATAGTGCTTAGAGAAAGTGTGCAGGCTGGACCAAGTGGCCGCCTGACACACCTGTAGAGCAGACGCTCGATGTCGCAAGGCCCAAGAGGCACCTACAGCTCTGGTAGAGTGAGCCTTCAATCCCACCGGGAGAGGCAAACCAGAAGACCGGTAAGCCTCTTGAATGGAAGCCTTAATCCATCTGGCCACGGTTGACTTCGAAGCCGCGGACCCCTTACAGCGACCTGTCGTGAGAATAAATAAGGAATCCGAACTCCTGAAGGAGGCGGTCCTGGACACATAAATGCGTACAGCTCTCACGAGATCCAGAGTATGGAGGTCGCGCTCCACCTGATGAACGGGAGCGGGGCAAAATGATGGGAGAACAATCTCCTGGTTCAGGTGAAAAGTTGAAACCACCTTCGGCAAGAATTCTGGCCGTGGGCGCAACACCACCTTGTCTTGGTGAACCACCAGAAAGGGTGACTTGCACGATAGTGCAGCCAATTCTGAGACCCTCCTCAGAGACGTAATTGCCACCAGAAAGGCCACTTTCTGGGACAGACGAGATAGGGAAACATCTCTCAGCGGCTCAAACGGCGGTTTCTGTAATGCTGCCAGGACCATGTTAAGGTCCCAAGGGTCTAGAGGTCTCTTGTAGGGCGGAACCATCCGTGACACCCCCTGCAGAAATTGACGTACCTTCGGGAGGAGCGCCAATCGCCTGTCAAATAGCACCGAAAGTGCTGATACTTGACATTTCAAAGAGCCCAGGGATAATCCCAACTCCAAACCCGACTGTAAGAAAGCCAACAACGTCGGGATGGACAAGGGCCACGGAGACCGTCCACCAGAGGCACACCAGGTAAAAAAGATCTTCCACGTCCTGTGGTACATCTTCCTGGACACGGGCTTCCTAGCCCGATTCATAGTGGCCACTACTGTAGGGGAGAAACCCCTAGAAGTCAGTAGCCAGGCCTCAAGAGCCATGCAGTCAATCTGAGGGCCCTGGAATTGAGGTGGAAGAATGGGCCTTGTGCGAGTAAATCTGCGCGGTCTGGAAGAGCCCACTTGTGTCCGCCTGATAGTTGCCACAGGTCCGGGTACCAGGACCTCCTGGGCCAATCCGGAGCCACTAGAATGGCTACCCTGCACTCCGACCTGATCTTCCACAGGACCCTGGGAATCATAGCCAGAGGAGGGAACACATACGGCAGCTGGAAGCTGGACCAACTCAGTATCAGAGCATCCGCCCCCAGAGACTGAGGATCCCACGATCTCGTCACGTACTGGGGCACCTGATGATTCAGCCTTGAGGCCATCAGATCCACGTCCGGAGTGCCCCATCTGCTGCAGATGTCCCGGAAGACGTCTGGATGCAGGGACCACTCTCCGGCGTCCATCCCCTGCCGGCTCAGGTAGTCGGCCTCCCAGTTCTCGACCCCTGGGATGTGAACTGCGGAGATCAGGCAGTCGTTTTCCTCCACCCACGACAGGATGCGGTGGACTTCGGCGAGGGCCTGAGCGCTTCTGGTCCCTCCCTGATGATTTATGTAGGCGACGGCCGTCGCATTGTCGGACTGCACCCGAATGGGTCGTCCTGCCAGGAATTTCTGAAACGCCAGGAGCGCCAGATAGACCGCCTTGATCTCCAGGACGTTGATCTGCAACGTCGACTCCGCCTGAGTCCAGAGGCCTTGAGCCCTGTGGTGTAAGAACACCGCGCCCCAGCCCTTCAGACTGGCGTCGGTGGTTACCACTAACCATGAAGGCTTGAGGAAGGATCTTCCCCGTGACAAGTGACGTGGCTGGAGCCACCACTGCAGGGAGTCCCTGGTTGGTTGTGACAGTGTCACCAACCGATTCAGAGAGATCGCTCTCTTGTCCCATCGGCGAAGAATCTCCAGCTGGAGAGGACGCAGACGAAACTGTGCAAAGGGCACCGCCTCTATCGCCGCCACCATGCGCCCCACCAGTCTCATCAATTCCCGAAGGGATGAGTGAGGTGACAGGAGAACGTTCTGTAATCCTGAGTGGATTGCCAGCTGCTTGGCCTGAGGTAGAGACACCAGGGCTGAGTCCGTGTGGAAGTCCATTCCCAGATATGTCAATGACTGGGTCGGAACCAGGGTCGACTTCTGAGTATTGAGAAGCCACCCAAATTGTTCCAGAGACCTCATGGTCACTTCCAGGCTCACCTGACAAAGGTTTTCCGATGGCGCCCTGACCAATAGGTCGTCCAGATAGGGTATGACGGCGTGACCCTGCACATGCAGGAGAGCCATCATGGATGCCATCACCTTCGTGAACACCCGTGGTGCAGAGGCCAACCCGAAGGGTAGGGCCACAAATTGGAAGTGTTCGTCCCCCACTGCGAACCGTAACCAGCGCTGATGAGCCGGTGCAATGGGCACGTGAAGGTAAGCGTCCCTGATATCGATGGACGCTAGGAAGTCCCCCTGTGACACAGCTGCGATCACGGAGCGCAGGGATTCCATACGGAACTTCCGAACCAACACGTGACGGTTGAACAATTTTAGGTCCAGGACCGGTCGAAAGGAGCCGTCCTTTTTTGGGACAATAAAGAGGTTGGAGTAAAAACCCCTGAACCTCTCTGCCGTGGGCACTGGGACCACTACTCCGTCTCTGCGGAGTCCCTCCAACACCCGGTGAAAAGCCTGAGTCTTTTCTGGGGATGGAACAGACCGATGGAATCGGGATAATGGTTTTGACGTCAGCTCTATCCTGTAACCTCGCGAGACTACGTCTCGAACCCACTGATCTTGAACGTGAAGTAGCCACTTGTCCTGAAAGCGAGACAAGCGGCCCCCCACCTGTGGGGAGGCAGGAAGAGAGAGCGAGTCATGTAGAGGCGGGTTTGGGGGTGGCAGCTGTTGCCCCCGCCGGCTTCTTGGGACGACTCTTAGCGCGCCACTGAGAAGCGGGCTTGCCCCTCGGTCCGTGCGAGCGGACGGTGCTGATGACTGTGAGCTGGACCGAAAGGACCACTGTTTTGGGTTCCTTTTAACGGTATACCGTGGTTTAGGCTTATTCTGCGGTATCTTAGACTCAGCAGAATCCTTAATCAGCTTGTCCAGCTCTGTGCCAAAAAGTCTGTCACCAGAGAACGGAAGATTCTGCAAAATCTTCTTAGATGTGGCATCTGAGTCCCAAAGACGCAGCCACAACAATCTGCGGATCGCTATAGCATTGGCCGAAGCCACAGCTGAGCGAGTGGCAGTTTCCAAAGACGCCGTCCTGGCGTAGTCCGCATAGGCCCTTGCTCTCTCAGTGAGTGCCAGGACCTCTGGACTGGACCTTGCCAGGTCAGTGATACCGTCCAAGCAGGTAGTAATCGCTTGTAAGGTCCAGACCGTGGCGAAATTAGGGGCAAAAGAAGACCCCACAGCCTCATAGGAAGACTTGGCGAGTTGCTCGACCAGTCTATCAGTCGCATCCTTCAGCGAGGAGCTATCAGAGGCAGAAAACAGGGAGCGTGCAGCAATTCTAGTCATGGAAGCGTCCACCTTTGGAGACTGCGACCATTCCTGAAGCACCTCCTGGGGGAAGGGGAAACGATTGTCCTTGGGTTTGCGGACATAACGCCGCCCAGGATGTAACCTGGGAGCCCTAATCACCCTTCCAAAATTAGTGTGGTCCATGAAAGATCCACTTGGTCTAGCCTCTGGCCGCAGCCATTGATAGACCTCCTTCGGGTGCACGACAACCTCTTCAGGGGGAGTCACGAGACGCAAGGTCTCATTGATGGAGGACACCAGATCCTCCACCCCATCTGGAGGCTCAGACACAGACACAGATCCGAAGGTTGAACCCCCATCATCTTCCTCACCATCAGAGGAATGCTCCTCCTCAGAGAGAGCCTGGAGCTCGGGTGAATCCTCACGACGAGCCCGCTTAGGGGGTCTCACAGCAGAAGAGGGGGACACCCGGGGGTAACTGGAAGGAGCAGCTGGGTTTTCCAGTCTCCTATGAAGTGCCTCCAGTGACTGCGACATGGAGGACATCTGGGACAGCAGGGATTCATTGATCCTGTTCTGTGCTTCCCATGGCCCTGGGATTACCTGAACCTCAGGGTACAGCACCGGAGCTGCTGCCTCAGCCGAGCCAGTCCGGGCTTCTGGGCGTCCGCAGTTATTGCAGGACCCCTCCACCAGAGTTCCCTTGCAAGTAGCACAGGTCATGGTGTTATCCGCCGCCTTAGCAGCATGCTTCCTAACTGAGGACATAGCCACAGTAGGGGGTGTATAAGCCAAGTCGATAGACAAACAAACCGGGAGTCCCGGTGGCTTACCGACCGCAGTAACGCGGTGGGAGGAAGCGGTGTGCGTGTGTGACCTCCGCGAGTTCCGGTCTCCCTCTGAAGTGCAGACACGTGCTGCCGTAGCTTCCAGCCGGGAAGTGAGGGAGAAGATGGCCGCCGCCAGTACAGACGTGGGCGGCGCCGGGAACACGCGGGAATCACACGCACACGCCCCCCCGGTGACATCACCGTAAGGGCCGCCTCTCCTCCTCCAAGCAGCCTCTGTAATGGAGGTGCTGGAGCCCGCAGCGCGGGAAATGGTGTAAAAAACACAGTACACACACACAGACTGCAATCATAACCAAAGAAACAGCAGTCTACGGCCTCAGCCCCTGTGTCACACAGGGCGGTCAGCCAGGGTGACCCCAGCACAGGGTACACCTCCAGATCCGCGGACCCGAGGGCAACGCGCGGTCTGAGTGTCAGGACACATAAAGTGCCAGACACTACCCCCAGGCACACAGGAGACACAGAGTGCCTCAGTGCCGGTCCGGTCTGTAAGCACCATTTAGGGAGGCCTCGGACGGGGGTTCAGCCCAGTCCGGAGTGTAAGCACCATTTAGGGAGGCCTCGGACTGGGCTGGCTCCAGTCCGGTCTGTAAGCACCATTTAGGGAGGCCTCGGACGGAGCGGAGCTGTGCAAGGCTCCCATCTCCCACTCTCCAGAGCCCCCCAGAGAGGGATGGAAAGGAGCGCGACAGCGTACCGGGAGAACACAAAGTGTCCAGGCTCTAGGCCCTCCGGTACCTCCACCTGCGTGTGCCACAAAGGGTGAGCGGGGAGGCTGTCGCAGGTCCCGTCAGGACCATATTACCTTGTCTTCAGACGCCATCACGTAAGTAGTGAGAATGCAGTGAAGTGCAAGCAAAGCGTGATCCTCCGAGCACACTAAGTTTAAAACTGAGGATGTTCCCTGCGGTAGGGGTTTATAAGCGGAGGAGGCGGTGTCTACAAACTTGTAGTACCTAGTGTGACCTCCGGAGGGCAGTGCCCTAAACCCCATTGTCTGGGTCTCCCATTATGATGACCAGAAAAACTTTTTTTTGTATTTATTTTTTAGGCCAAGACTATATGTAATTAGTCAATTTCCTTTGCTTGTGGGGTTAAAATTTATGATGAGGATTTGTACATTCATGGGTGTAAACATATGAGCTACAGTTTTGTGTATGTTTTTTTTTTGTAGCCCAAGACTATATAATGAGTCAATTGCCTTTTGCTTGTGGGTTTAATCAGTTTTAAAAAAAAAATACAGCGAATTAGAGAAATGTTTATAACATAAACACAACATATCCGAAATAGATTGGGGATTTATTCATACTGTATGCTCTGTGAGACATGGCATATTTTGCATGGAATTTAAACAGGCACAGCATATGAATACGGCATAGTATGCCATAAGGTATATTGTAGGTTCATTCCATATCAAGTGATCCAAATATGAATTTTTACCTGTTTTTTTTTTATTTTTTTTCTATATGAAGTACAACTTTACTTAATTACAAATTAAAAGTTCTGAATTTATTTTTTCTTCATCAGTTAATTTTTTTTACAGATTTTTTTTAAGTTTTAAAAAAGTGCAAATTCTAGCCTGGTATGGCTCTCTACATTTTCTATCATATCTCGGGCTAGAATTAAGATAAAGAGGAGGGAGAGCCATCATTTTTCTCAGAGTGGTCCAGCTTTCATTTGATATGCCACCAGACTATGTTTACTGTATATACTAGTGTATAAGCAGAGTTTTTCCAGCACAAAAAATGTGCTGAAAAGTCCCCCCCTCGGCTTATACATAAGTCATACAGTATACAGGGCCACCCGCCCCCCCATAGGTATACAGGCGCGCCCCCCCTCCCCCATCAGTGGTATACAGGGCCGCCCTTGCTGCCGCACACCTGTAAAGTAAGACATCATTATACTTATCCCTGTTGCCGCTCTGTCACCGCGCTCCTCTGGGTCTTCATGCTTCCTCCTCCGGCGCACAGGAAATGACGTCATTTCCTGTGCGCCGGAGGAGGAAGCATGAAGACCCAGAGGAGCGCGGTGACAGAGCGGCAACAGGGATAAGTATAATGATGTCTTACTTTACAGGTGTGCGGCAGCAAGGGGGGCCCTGTACACCGCTGGGGAGGCTGCTGTATACCACCACTGGGGAGGCTGCTGTATACCACCACTGGGGAGGCTGCTGTATACCACCACTGGGGAGGCTGCTGTATACCACCACTGGGGAGGCTGCTGTATACCACCACTGGGGAGGCTGCTGTATACCACCACTGGGGAGGCTGCTGTATACCACCACTGGGGAGGCTGCTGTATACCACCACTGGGGAGGCTGCTGTATACCACCACTGGGGAGGCTGCTGTATACCACCACTGGGGAGGCTGCTGTATACCACCACTGGGGAGGCTGCTGTATACCACCACTGGGGAGGCTGCTGTATACCACCACTGGGGAGGCTGCTGTATACCACCACTGGGGAGGCTGCTGTATACTACCACTGGGGAGGCTGCTGTATACTACCACTGGGGAGGCTGCTGTATACTACCACTGGGGAGGCTGCTGTATACTACCACTGGGGAGGCTGCTGTATACTACCACTGGGGAGGCTGCTGTATACCACACTGCTGGGGGCTCTATACCCGTGCTGGGGTCCACCCTCGGCTTACAACCGAGTCAATAGGTTTTCCCAGGTTTTGGGGGCAAAAGTAGGGGGGGGTCGGCTTATACACGAGTATATACGGTATTTATATTTTGTTTTGGAGAAATCAAATTCAAAATTTTGATGCGCAATTGTGAAAAAAGGTATGTTTTAAAATGGTGAAAAAAATGCCTGTGTGTCACTTGTGTTCTTAGTTATAGGAGATTCAACTTGGGATCTATCAAATATATGAATAAGAGATCTGTTACCTTGAAAAGTGTCCGGCAATCCCCCTGCGTGGAGGTCACAGGATGATTTTCCATGAAGATTTTTGAATAAAGACCTTTTATACAGCATCTGAACAGTGGCACCAGATCTCCTTTCTAGTGCTAGATAGTGATTGACCATCATTTATTCTATTCACAGTGATCCAAGGAAGACTGTCAACAACTATGCAGGATTGCCCACTGGACACCCAGGGACATAAAGAATAAGACACAAGTTGCCGTCTATACTCAAGTGTAAGCAGAGTTTTTCAGCACAATTTTTGTGCTGAACAGTGTACCCCTCAGCCTATACTCGAGTCAGTGTCAGTGTGGGGATGGGGGGCGCGTGCTGACCAGGAGCTGGAGAAGGCAGTAGAAAGAGCGCAAGGTCACATGACCCCGCTCATTATTCTAATGTAATGAGGCCAATCAGTGGATTCTTCACATTTCTCTTCTTTGGAGAATTCAGACATCTGGAGGAAGTCGAAGCTGCGGCTTCTTTCATTTCCTCAAAATGTTTACTGTGCCTGAAGGCTGTGCGGATTGGCTGTGCGGATCACATGACAATGTCATGGGATCCCCAGAATGAGTGCTGAAAATGCTGGAATGAAACCTGCACTAGAAGGGAGTATAGGTGTTATTTTACTGGGGAGAAACATAAGAAATAAAAGGGCGTTTTCCAAATACTGGACAACCCCTTTAAGCTGAGCTTTTCTGTGTACAGTCGAGAAAGATGGCTTTTGGCTAAAAGTAGTTGCTCGGCCAACAGCTGTCTAAAGGTTGCCATGTATGCAGTTTCTGGTACTTATTTTCTCCCTAATGAGCCAGGAGGCAGCCAGCATTATTCTCTTTCCTTGCTCTTATTTGACATCAGAGAAGTATAGTGTATAGCATTTTTTTCCCATCCAATTCAAAGGACATAATTGAGCTTTTGGCCTCACCTACCCTGTATGGGGTGAGGTATAGCAACCCCTTTTTTGTTCCCTTGAAGGCTTCGGTCTTGTGGGCCATGTCACTGAAGGAGAGCTCCACATCTTTACACATTTTTAGGATGCTGGAAACAAAAGAGCAAGTAGCATTAGTAAAAGGCGGTGGAACATTTTCTGCTAATCTCTCCTAATCGCTTTCTTTATTTACCCTCCCGCCTGACGTGGAGTCATGTGACAATGATCTGCTGATTTCCTTCTCGTTTCAGAGCTAGAGACATATGACGATGTCACACTGTACAACATGCACCAGTCATCACGGGTCCAGAGATCACATCATTATACTGGAGCTGATGTGTGACAGATGGCCGAGTGTTAATGTTCATCAAACTATTTTAATGACTTTGTCAAACGCTCTCCTCCTCCACCCCACTCTCACATTACAATTATACCAGGGTCTGGGTTTAACCTTATTGGCCATCTGACCAGTAGGATGTAGTGGCACCAGTACGGCATGGCACCATGTCTCTGCATTGTCCAGAGGCCATATTGCAGCCCATAGAAAACTACCTGGCTTTATGCTTAGAGCGGCGGCTGAAGATCTGTCATCACAGTAACACACAAAACCTGTAGTAAAGTAAGGCCTAGCTGCCCTCATGCCCTAAACTGTTTTTAGTGCACATACTTGTCTAATAGGGCCAGGAACTGTCATCAGTAGCATTCTGCAGCACTATAGGTGCTGGAACTTCCTTTCTCACTGTAAAAATGGCCTGACACATTGATTGACAGCCCACTCTATAACTTGAATATGCGCAGTCAGCTGTCAGTCTGTGCTAGGGAATGATTTCTGTATGCAGACCAGTGCTGTGAGCGGTCTCTGTAGCCGCCCTGTGCACACTGTAATGACTGGAAACCGGCAGCTCCCAGGAGGAAAATACCGTAGTTCATTTTCTCCCTGTATTCGCACTTTTAGTACAGAGGTCGAGCACCATTGTAATGGTATGTACCTCCAGATTAACCCCATATTTGCAGGTAAATAGTGTATTCCAAGGTGACTGTATTTAAAAGATCCCTGCATCAAATTTGCACCAAGATAAAGCTGTTTAGAAGGAATAAAAAAAAGAGCAGAGTCTTATCCGAGAGTGAATTCGTTATATGAGTTGTTGTAAAGGCTCACCTTTTAGGGTTGGAGAAGGCACAACCGCTTTAGGTGGAAACACACTATCCTACTTACATGTGAGGCTCTCAGACAAGACTCGGATCAGTGACCCTGAACGGACTCCCCCTCTCTGGACGGGGCTGTCAGCTGCTTGTGTTATTGTGCAGCATCACACTCCCATCCAGAGAGGGAGAGGCCGTTCATGGTCACTGATCCGAGTCTTGTCTGAGAGACTCACATGTAAGTAGGATAGTGTGCTCCCAGCCTAAGTCATAAAAACGGCTCCCGCAGTCCCCAGCAGTTAGTGTATATCCAGGACAAGCAGATGAAGGGTTAAAGTTATAACATAGGTTTATTGTCAACGCATTTCAAGGCTCTCTGGCCCCTCAGGACACACATTGGTTTTTGCTAATGTAGAGGCCACAGAGCCTTGAAACGTGTTGACAATAAACCTGTGTTAGGCTGGGTTCACACTGGCGTTCCACTCAGCAGCGTCCTACGGAGGGGAAGCGCCATGTGTGCGCAGCCAGCACAAGTCCCTATCTTTATAATGGGAGCGCACGGTGCTGCGCTTGACCATGCGCTCCCATATGTGATTTGTACGAAGGCGGATGCCTGCGCAGAAATCACACAATCTCCTTCGCACGAGGAATGCAACATGTCGCGTCGCTGGTGCGGAGGAGAGTGTGTGATTTGTGCGCAGGCGTCCGCCTGCGTACAAATCACATATGGGAGTGAATGGGAGCGCACAGTCATGCGCAGTCAAGCGCAGCACCGTGCGCTCCCATTATAAAGATAAGGGCTTGCGCTGGCTGCGCACACATGGCAGTTCCCCTCCGCAGAACGCTGCGGAGGGGAACACCAGTGTGAAGGCAGCCTTACAACTTTAACCCTGGATGTTTCATGGATCTCAGCAGCACGTTCATTAACCCTTCATCTGCTTCTCCTGGATATATCAAATTTGCACCAAACGTGCAGAAAAAATGAGGAAGCTGCTTCACAAACCCAAGAACTGGAGCAGATTGACATATTTTTGCCCCAACACCTGCAGAAAAAAAAGCAACGTTTCTGCAAATGAGAACACGGTCTTACATAGAAAAGTAAGGCCAGGTAGCTGAGAGCTGGTTATCCTGCCACTGCGGAGGCCTGGAGCCCCAACAATCACTCACTTGACAGCTGCACTCGATCACTGGCCCGAGGCGTTCATGTTGTTAAACATAGCATAGGACAGACGGCCACTGTAACAGAGCACCTGTGGGGGGGGGGGGGAAGGGGGACGGAAGGCTTGGAATGGCACAGAGCGCCTGGGGTGGGGAGGGGCAACGGCACGGGACGGACTACCTGGGGGGATGGGGGGGGGGGTGGGGGAAGACGAGCGCCGGGGAAAGGGGAATGTTCAACGACATGGGACAGAGCACCTCTTGAAGGGGGCGGACGGAGTGCATGTAGAAGGGGGGGGGGGGGGGGGGGAAGAGGGGTAGAGCGGCAGGGGATGGGACAGAGCAACCGGGGGGATGAGGAACGGCACAGGATGGAGCGCCTGAGGACGAGGGCAGCTGGGGGGAGGACAGCTGAGAGCTGGGTATCCTGCCACTGCAGAGGCTTGGAGCCCCATCCATCAGTCACGTGACAGCTGCAGTCAATCACTGGCCCGAGGCGTTCATGTTGTTGATAAACATAGCATAGGACAGACGGCCACTGTAACGGGGCACCTGGGGGGAGGACTGCAAGGGACGGAGCGCCGGGGGGGGCTTGGAATGGCACAGAGCACCTGGGGGGAGGGTCAATGGCACGGGATGGAGAACCTGGGCGGATGCGGGTGGAGAAAAAACGCGCGGCGGGGGTTATGCAACGGGACGGAGCGGGGAACGTCATGGGACGGAGCATCTGGGGAGGGGAGGCAGGGAGAGGCATTGGACGGAGCATCTGGGGGGGGTGGGGGGGATACCGGCAGGGTACGGAGCGCCTGCGGGTCGGGGGAAACAGCAGTGGACGGAGCGCCTGCAGGGGGAGGAAAACGGCAGGGGACGGGACGGAGTGCCTGCGGGGGGGGGGGGGGGAAACTGCCGGGGACGGAGCGCCTGCAGGGGGAGGAAAACGGCAGGGGACGGGACGGAGTGCCTGCCGGGGGGAAACTGCCGGGGACGGAGCGCCTGTGGGGGAGGGGGGGGGGGGGGGGGGGGGGGACTGCAGGGGACAGGACGGAGCGCCTGTGGGGGGGGGGGGGGGGGGGAACTGCAGGGGACGGGACGGAGCGCCTGTGGGGGAGGGGGGGGGGGGAACTGCAGGGGACGGGACGGGGCGCCCGCGGGGGGAAATGGGAGACCGGGGGGGGGGGGGGGAGACAGCAGGGGACGGAGCGCCCGCGGGGGGAGGGAGACAGCAGGGGACGGAGCGCCCGCGGGGGGAGGGAGACAGCAGGGGACGGAGCGCCGCGGGGGGAGGGAAACAGCAGGGGACGGAGCGCCCGCGGGGGGAGGGAAACAGCAGGGGACGGAGCGCCCGCGGGGGGAGGGAAACAGCAGGGGACGGAGCGCCCGCGGGGGGAGGGAAACAGCAGGGGACGGAGCGCCCGCGGGGGGAGGGAAACAGCAGGGGACGGAGCGCCCGCGGGGGGAGGGAAACAGCAGGGGACGGAGCGCCCGCGGGGGGAGGGAAACAGCAGGGGACGGAGCGCCCGCGGGGGGAGGGAAACAGCAGGGGACGGAGCGCCCGCGGGGGGAGGGAAACAGCAGGGGACGGAGCGCCCGCGGGGGGAGGGAAACAGCAGGGGACGGAGCGCCCGCGGGGGGAGGGAAACAGCAGGGGACGGAGCGCCCGCGGGGGGAGGGAGAAACAGCAGGGGACGGAGCGCCCGCGGGGGGAGGGGAAACAGCAGGGGACGGAGCGCCCGCGGGGGGAGGGAAACAGCAGGGGACGGAGCGCCCGCGGGGGGGGGGAAACAGCAGGGGACGGAGCGCGCCCGCGGGGGGAGGGAAACAGCAGGGGACGGAGCGCCCCGCGGGGGGGAGGGAAACAGCAGGGGACGGAGCGCCCGCGGGGGGAGGGAAACAGAGGGGACGGAGCGCCCGCGGGGGGGGGGGAAACAGCAGGGGACGGAGCGCCCGCGGGGGGGGAGGGAAACAGCAGGGGACGGAGCGCGCCGCGGGGGGAGGGAAACAGCAGGGGACGGAGCGCCCGCGGGGGGGAGGGAAACAGCAGGGGACGGAGCGCCCGCGGGGGGGAGGAAACAGCAGGGGACGGAGCGCCACGCGGGGGGAGGGAAACAGCAGGGGACGGAGCGCCCGCGGGGGGAGGGAAACAGCAGGGGACGGAGCGCCCGCGGGGGGAGGGAAACAGCAGGGGACGGAGCGCCCGCGGGGGGAGGGAAACAGCAGGGGACGGAGCGCCCGCGGGGGGAGGGGAAACAGCAGGGGACGGAGCGCCCGCGGGGGGAGGGAAACAGCAGGGGACGGAGCGCCGCGGGGGGAGGGAAACAGCAGGGGACGGAGCGCCCGCGGGGGGAGGGAAACAGCAGGGGACGGAGCGCCCGCGGGGGGAGGGAAACAGCAGGGGACGGACCCGCCCCGCGGGGGGAGGGAAACAGCAGCAGGGGACGGAGCGCCCGCGGGGGGAGGGAAACAGCAGGGGACGGAGCGCCCGCGGGGGGAGGGAAACAGCAGGGGACGGAGCGCCGCGGGGGGAGGGAAACAGCAGGGGACGGAGCGCCCCGCGGGGGGAGGGAAACAGCAGGGGACGGGAGCGCGCGGGGGAGGAACACAGCAGGGGACGGAGCGCCCCGCGGGGGGAGGGAAACAGCAGGGGACGGAGCGCCGCGGGGGGGAGGGGAAACAGCAGGGGACGGAGCGCCCGCGGGGGGGGCGGGGGGAGGGGGAGAAACAGCAGGGGACGGAGCGCCCGCGGGGGGGGGGGGAAACAGCAGGGGACGGAGCGCCCGCGGGGGGGGGGGAAACAGCAGGGGGACGGAGCGCCCGCGGGGGGGGGGGGAAACAGCAGGGACGGAGCGCACGCGGGGGGGGGAACAGCAGGGACGAGCGCCCGCGGGGGGGGGGAAACAGCAGGGGACGGACGCCCGCGGGGGGGGGAAACAGCAGGGGACGGCAGCGCCCCGCGGGGGGAGGGAAACAGCAGGGGACGGAGCGCCCGCGGGGGGAGGGAAACAGCAGGGGACGGAGCGCCCCGGGCGGGGGGAGGGAAACAGCAGGGGACGGAGCGCCCGCGGGGGGAGGGAAACAGCAGGGGACGGAGCGCCCGCGGGGGGAGGGAAACAGCAGGGGACGGAGCGCCCGCGGGGGGAGGGAAACAGCAGGGGACGGAGCGCCCGCGGGGGGAGGGAAACAGCAGGGGACGGAGCGCCCGCGGGGGGAGGGAAACAGCAGGGGACGGAGCGCCCGCGGGGGGAGGGAAACAGCAGGGGACGGAGCGCCCGCGGGGGGAGGGAAACAGCAGGGGACGGAGCGCCCGCGGGGGGAGGGAAACAGCAGGGGACGGAGCGCCCGCGGGGGGAGGGAAACAGCAGGGGACGGAGCGCCCGCGGGGGGAGGGAACAGCAGGGGACGGAGCGCCCGCGGGGGGAGGGAAACAGCAGGGGACGGAGCGCCCGCGGGGGAGGGAAACAGCAGGGGACGGAGCGCCCGCGGGGGGAGGGAAACAGCAGGGGACGGAGCGCCCGCGGGGGGGAAAGGGGAGGAGGACCAAGCAGGGGACGGAGCGCCCGCGGGGGGAGGGAAACAGCAGGGGACGGAGCGCCCGCGGGGGGAGGGAAACAGCAGGGGACGGAGCGCCGGGGGGCGCGGGGGGGGAAACAGCAGGGACGGAGGCGGGGGAGGCAGCGGGACGGAGCGCCCGCGGGGGGAGGGAAACAGCAGGGGCGGAGGACGCCCGCGGGGGGAGGGAAACAGCAGGGGACGGAGCGCCCGGGGGAGGGAAACAGCAGGGGACGGGCGCCGGGGGGGAAAAGGGAACCGGGAAAGGGGAGGACGCCGGGGGGGAGGGAACAGCAGGGGAGGGGCGGCCCGGGGGGGAGGGACCGAGGCGCAGGGGACGAGGCCGGGGGGGGGGCAGCAGGAGCCGGGAGAACCGGGAGGAGCCCGAGGACGGGAGCGGCCCGGGGAAGAGCGAAAGAGAGACCGACACTCCGGAGCAGCGCCAGTGTGTAACCTTCCAGGAGCTTCTCTAATAAGTTCCGTGTAACGATCTGCGGCTTCCAGCTGCACGGAGAAGCGGCTGATGCGAGGTTGTTGAGCAGCGGCTGATGCGAGTTGTTGAGCAGCGGATGATGGGAGTTGTTGGGCTGTTCCCTGTACAGGAGCCCGCAGCCTTGTTCCCCCTCGGGCTGTGCTGGGCCTTATAGTTCCTCCATCTCCGCAAACAGGGGCACCACTCACCTCTCTCCATTGTTGACGATGACGCCGCCGTTCTGTGAGTGGTTCTTGTTCAGCGCCATGTCTGCGGCCCCTTCAACAGAAACAACACAACTGACTGAGAGGAGGAAGCCGTGCGGGGGCGGGGCCAAACGTCACTGGACGTTTTGTAACGTGTGAGTCACGTGTCAGCTGACTGAGGGTGACATGCGGGGCGTGGCCTCGCATTTCAGCTCCGCCCTCGGTGACGTCAGGGAGCACGCAACACATTAGTGATAGGCAGTCCGGCTCTTTCGGCTCAAAAAAACGGCTCTTTTATATAATAACTTGATGGTGGCCCGATTCTAACGCATCGGATATTCTAGAATATGTATGTAGTTGACATACTGTGACTGACAGAACTTGTTCAGTCAATGTACTGTATATATATATATATGGAGTGAGCAGGGCAGGAGCGACCCGGAGGAGAGTGATGTTGGGGGTCAGGATGGTGATGGTGGGGGAAGGATAGAGCGGGCGGGGCAGGATGGTGGCGGGGGTTTGGATGGGGGGGACAGGATGGTGGCGTGCGGGGCAGGATGGTGGCGGGGAGCCAGGATGGAGCGAGCGGGGCAGGATGGTAGCGAGCGGGGCAGGATGGTGGCGGGGGAGCAGGTTGGTGGCAGGGGTTTGGATGGGGGCGGGACAGGATGGTGGCGTGCGGGGCAGGATGGTGGCGGGGAGCCAGGATGGAGCGAGCGGGGCAGGATGGTGGCGAGCGGGGCAGGATAAAGCCGGTGGGGCAGGATGGTGGCGAGGGGGAGCAGGATGGAGTCGGCGGGGCAGGATGGTGGTGGGGGCATCAGGATGGTGGTAGAGGGGCAGGATGGAGCCGGCGGGCTGGATGGTGGTGGGGGGGCAAGATGGACCTGGTGGGGCAGGATGATGGGGGGGGGGGGCAGGATGGAGCTGGCGGGGCAGGATGGAGCCAGCGGGGCAGAATGGAGCGGGGGGGGGGGGTGATCAGGATGGAGCCTGTGGGGGGGATCAGGATGGTGGTGGGGGGGCAGGATAGAGCGAGCGGGGCAGGATGGTGTCGAGTGGGGCAGGATGGTGGCGAGCAGGGCAGGATGGAGCCGGTGGGGGGGCAGGTTGGAGCCAGCGGGGCAGGATGGATGCAGGGGGGGCAGGATGGAGCCGGCGGAGCAGGATGGATGCGGGGGGGGGGGGGGCAGGATGGAGCCGGTGGGGCAGGATGATGGCGGGGGGGGGATCAGGATGGTGGTGGGGGGCAGGATGGTGGCGGGGGGGAGCAGGATGGCAGTGTACATGTGACAGATCTAATTCCTATTGTAGTGCCACCAAGAAGTGAAATGATGATCTGGTGTCGGGCAGCAGTAGGCCTCAGAGGGCAGGACTGCCAGGCAGTAGTGGAGCCCGTGATGTCTGACAGTAGTCCTACACTCCTGACAGCCAGAGGGGTGGTTGATGTAAGAAAAGGAAGGGTCCCTATACGTGTACTGAATTATAGTGATGATGAAGTAAAACTGCCAAGGTATTCCACTGTTGCAAAACTGTACCATGTAGATAACAACGTAATACATGAAGTTAAATAATTTTCTCAGACAGTGTCATACGAACCCCCTCACTCCAAAGGTCAGCTAGAGAAATGGTGTCAGGAGCTCAGTGTAGGAACTGACAACACATTTTCTCACCAGAAAAATGCAGTCTATCGGGTAGTTCGAGAGTATGAACAGGTGTTTAGCAAGCATCCACTTGATTTTGGGAGGATTAAAGGGGTACAACATCATATACCCACAGGTGACCATGCAGTCATTAAGGAAAGATACAGGCCTATACCCCCTGCACACTACCAAAAAGCAAAAGATGCTGCAGGACATGAAAAATGCAGGGGTCATTAGAGATAGTTGTAGTCCCTGGGCAGCACCACTGGTCCTGGTTAAAAAGAAAGACGGTAGCATGAGGATGTGCGTAGATTATAGGCAGATCAACAGAGTAACACACAAAGATGCATACCCGTTACCCGCATAGAAGAGTCACTAGCTGCACTAAAGTCTGCCAATTACTTCTCAACCTTGGATCTTACTAGTGGGTACTGGCATGTCTCCGTTGCAGAAGAAGATCGTGAGAAGACAGCCTTCACGACGCCGATGGGGTTATTCGAGTTCAATAGCATGCCATTCGGGTTATGCAATGCACCAGGAACATTCCAGAGGCTGATGGAGTGTTGCCTAGGCCATAGAAACTTTGAGACTTTGCTGCTGTACCTGGACGATGTTATAGTATACTCCCAGACCTATGAAGATCACCTACAACATCTGAGTGAAGTGTTTTAGTCGTTGTCCAAGTATGGTATGAAGCTGAAACCGTCAAAATGTCACTTGTTGAAACCCAAAGTCCAATACCTGGGACATGTGGTCAGTGCAGAAGGCGTAGCACCCGACCCGGACAAGGTTACAGTCATCAAGAACTGGCCAGCACCAACCACCTTCAAAGAGGTGCGTCAATTCTTAGGACTGAAGCTTTGGGAAAGGAAGGTGTGTCACAGTCCGCGCTGCCAAGAAATCCGCTCGTGAATAACGCTAGTAGTCGGTATCTAAATCAATCCTTTTTATTCATCCAACGCGTTTCAACGCCCTCCTGGCGTCTTCCTCAGGGATCCCTGAGGAAGACGCCAGGAGGGCGTTGAAACGCGTTGGATGAATAAAAAGGATTGATTTAGATACCGACTACTAGCGTTATTCACGAGCGGATTTCTTGGCAGCGCGGACTGTGACACACCTTCCTTTCCCAAAGCTTCAATTTCGTCTACCCGAGTGGAGACCGGTGGAAGTCCAGCAGCAGCCATCAGGATACTTATCCTATCAGGCCTTTTAACCAGTTGTGGGTGGCACAACTGGACTAGGTGAGTGAACCTTTTCTCACCTACTTGTTCTTAGTGTCTAGTGATAAGGGCACTATTGCGCCTCTTGTCCCCCCCCCCTCTAATTCTTAGGACTGGTCGGGTACTACAGAAGATTTATCAAGGGCTACACGAAGACAGCAGCGCCCATGCAAGATCTCCTGGTGGGTCAATCCAAGAAAGGAAAGATGCCTTGACGGGAGAAGAGATCCTGACATACCCTGATTACAACCCTGATTACAACCTGTCGTTCCTGTTATACACAGATGCAAGTAACGAAGGCTTAGGAGCTGTCTTGGCACAGAAACAGCAAGGCAAAGAGAAAGTGATAGCCTATGCCAGCAGAAAACTCCGTCCAACATAAAGGAACCGGAGAATTACAGCTCTTTCAAGTTGGAGTTCCTAGCCCTGGTCTGGGCAATCACAGAACGTTTTAAGTACTACCTGGCGTCCTCCCCGTTCACAGCTTTCACCGACAACAACCCTCTAACCCAATTAGAGACTGCAAAGCTGGGAGCCCTGGAGCAGCGTTGGATGGCAAGATTGTCAAGCTATGAATTCACTGTTAAGTACCGGGCAGGTCACAAGAATGGAAAACATGATGCCCAATTCAGAATGTCTAATCTCCCAGATGAAGGAGAAGACATAGATGAACTGGAGTCATCAGGCAAGTCAAAGGCGTAAAGAAAGAATCGTGAACCCGCTATCCCACCATGACTGGAAAGAAACTCAAGCCAGTGACCCAGATGTTAGCTTAATCAAAGAGCTGATAACCCAAGAACACTCCAGTCTGAGTTCAGATGCTTCCCAAGATGCCAAACGCCTATGGAAGGAAAAAGGAAAGCTATTCGTCTACCAAGGAAAACTATGCAGACGTTACCTGAACCCCAGAACGCATGAACTTATCTGGCAGATAGTGGTTCCAAAAACAGATGTCAAGATGATACTAGAAGCTTATCACAATGATGCAGGACACTTTGGTTGGAAGAAGCTAGAGATGCTGTTAAAAGACCGTTTCTACTGGGTCGGCATGAGAGGTTCTATTGAAAGATGGTGCAAGAACTGTGGACCGTGTCACCTGAGAAGAAAAGACTAGCAAAGTCAGAAGGCTCTGCTACAGCCAATCATTACCAAGAGACCTCTTGAAATAGTAGCTCTAGACCATGTGAAGTTGACACCGAGCAGAACAGGGTACACCTACGCCCTCACAATGGTTGATCACTACTCAAGATTCCTCATAGTAGTACAGTCAAAGACTTAACCACAGAAGTAGCAGCCAAGGCTTTCCAAAGTTACTTTTGTCGACCACACGGGTATCCAGATCAAGTGTTGACAGATCAAGGACCAGCATTCGAGTCAGAACTATTCCATGCGTTCTTAGGATTATATGGATGTAAGAAGATAAGGACCACACCGTATCATCCGCAAACAAATGGTCTGTGCGAAAAGATGAACAACATCGTCATCGACATGCTGAAGACTTTACCCTCGATGAGAGAAATCAGTGGCCAGAAAAGCTACCTGACCTTGTGGATATCTACAACCACATCCCTGTCAGTTCAACTAGTTACGCACCAGCCTACTTAATGTGAGGAAGACCAGGAAAACTTCCAATTGACTTATAGATGGGAACAGTAGAACCAACCCAAGATTCTTCAGATGAAGATTGGAATTATCATCGCCAAGAGCAATATAGAAAAGTCCAGAAAGTGTTTAGAGGAACCTAAATCAAAGCAGAAGCAAGCAAGAACATGACTTTAATACACAAGGACAGGCCCCATCTAGATATGGAGAGTGGGTTTAAAAAGTATCATAGTACCCGTTATCACAATGTAAATAAGTGACCCTAGTCCGCAAGTGTGAATAGTAGTGTATAGAAGGGTGGAGGAACTGGGCACAGCCCCAAGCATATCAAGTTGGGAATAGAAACTGCCAGGGGTAGAGGAAGTAGGAAAGACCCGGCCTCCTAAGCAGAGACACCCATAGGGAATTTGTGTAAAGTATAAAATGTGTTACCCGTAAATGTGTTTGAAAGCCATCAGAGACTTTACTGCTGGACTTTACCTTTTTCCCATTTGTTTGAACCCAGACTATGGTCACAGGACTAGTGTGACAAAAACTGCTTTTTTCCCATTTTTCCCCAGTCTGCGCCAGATGGGCTAGTGCCGTAATGACTGCTTTTTCATATTTTTCCTTCTTTTTCAGTGCTTTTTATTTCAATTTGAGACTCTGTAAATACCGGTTATTAAATGTATATAAATTGTTTGAAGTTGTAAACAAAAACTTTTGCTCAGTCCGGGAGAACTGAGGTTAACTAGGGGGGAATGTAGCACCCTGTGCCAGGTCACCACAGATTCCCTTGGTACATGGAAGGATGGTACACAGCAAGCAGATCCCACTAACACAACACCTTTCACCCCAGACCTGTAGGGGGAGCTCCACTGGTTACCTTAAGCCAGTTCCCCTATAAATACGGGTCCTGGAGGGAGAAACACCAGAGTGTGCAGTCACTACAGAACTGTGAAGAGCTGAGTGAGCTGACCTTGTACTGGAGCCGTGCTAGGCCCCTACCAGAGACACCTGAGATAGTGGTAGACCCTCAGAGTAGGGGTCACAGGAAAAGGAGAGAAACGAGTACAAGAAGGGGCAGAGGAGTCCTACCGACTCACCCTAACAGAGTTCCGGTCACTGGGTCCGATCTACAAGGACACAGTATAGACCTTGTAGAGAAACCAGCACTACAAATTGGGGGTTTAGCTCCCCGGAAACCCGAAGCACCACCAAAGGAGAGCCTGGAGTCTAGGCCAAGACAGAAATCCCATAGAGTGCACTCAGTGCAGCAAATCTGGGTGTGAAGAGTCACAAAGAAAGTGCAGTAACGGTTTGGTCGGGTTTCATGCCCGTCAGACTCCAGCAGAGTAACAGATACAAAGAAGCCTACCACCCTGCTTGCTGTGGAAGTCCTGAAGTGTTTACCTCATTTCCGGTCGAGTGTACCCGTCAACATCAGTAAAGGTACCAAAAGACTTTATGTGTGCGTGTCCCTCCTTCCATCCGCACCACACCGACCATGCTACCCTATTACCATCATCATCTACAGCCCCGGAGACCCCCCACTCGTCCTGTAGGGTGCGGTTCCACCTAGCTGCCGCACATCATCCCCGGAGGCCAAAGCAGCGCCGGTGCCATCACCGGACCCCCTACAGGTGGCGTCACAACAGACATTTATTATTTTTATTGCCATCATTCCCCTTTTATCTGCATCCCCCAGGCCCACGGCCTCAGGCACCGCTACCCGTGACTACCCCCAGAGACCTACACCTGAGTGACCGAGTACCCCCAGGGCCTGGGCTGGACAATTATAAACCCTGTGATGAATTCAGAACCTCCCCTGTAGAGTGACCTCCTCATTATACACCCTGTGATGAATACAGACTCTCTCCTGTACAGTGACCTCCTCATTATACACCCTGTGATGAATACAGAACCTCCCCTCTACAGTGACCTCCTCGTTATACACCCTGTGATGAATACAGAACCTCCCTGTACAGTGACCTCCTCATTATACACCATGTGATGAATACAGATCCTCCCCTGTAGAGTGATCTCATTATACACCCTATGATGAATATGTGGAGCCCACTGGGACGGGGTACTCGGTACCGGACCGGGGTACTGCTGGGGATATAACGGCGATCTTGGTCCGGACCGTGTCCCGGGTTCTCACAAGTAAAAGGGAATATATACAGGGGATATAGTTTGTCGTGACGCCACCCATGGGTTGTGGTCATTAGAGGGACCACCGCTGCAGTGTACTTCTGTCAGGAGGATGGATGGATGCTGCAGCAAGGTGGATGAACCCGCCATGGATCGGGCTGCTCCTGACAGGGTGAAAAGGTGCAAACTGTTCTATGTACCTAGAATTAGACACGGGAGACTGAAGCAGGGTTCCCCGGGTTTACTCACAAGTTCTTCCAAGTCACACAGTTCACGGTACAGTTCAGTTCTTAACAGTTTTACACGGTTAACTCCGGACACTTTGAACCCTCTGCAGCCAGGTTATCTTCCTGAGACCCCTCACTCTCTCTGTAACTTTTCCGGCTTTCTTTTCCTTTCCTCAGTTCTTCCTTGTGGGTTGTATGGTGGCAACTCATTCCCTTTGTATGACTTCTCCCTGGGTGTGTGTGGGCAGCAAGCCTGAGTCCTATAGCGTTAATGAGAGAGCAGGAGTTGAAACAAGCAAGAGTATATCATCCGTTAAGTTTTTTTATTTATAGTGATAAAAGGCATTTGGTAAGAATATTGACACTGACAATGGACAATGCTAGCAGCACCCAGCAATACAAAAACAATGAAGTAGTTCGATTTTTTTGATAAAGCGAGAATTACAAATGTTAACAAAAACGGATACAGGACAGGTACATAAGGTTATATGCACGTAAAAATGGGGGTATCGCAGTACCCTCAACACTCAGACTGCTGTTACAGGTATAAAAAAAACAATAAACAATACAGAAATTATAGTTGATAGGGCATAAAGAGTCCACTCCCATAGAGGATTGTAACTGCCTGCTTATAATGAAACATAGTAAAGCTTCTACATGCTTCTTAGGGACATCACTGAATCTCAGGGAGCCCTACATCATACTACATATTGCACATACCCATTAAAGTGCTGGTGCTGTTTAGCAAAGGGAGTACCCCTGAGTGTTAGAGAAAGATCCGCCCAACAGCTGTTTCATGGACCCGAAGGTCCACTTCCTCAGGGGACAAGGTAAAGTAAGAAAGAGGGTGCCAGGTCTCCCAGTCCAAGTTGTGTCTATAGCGTTGCTGTGCCTCCAACCCGTGTATAAGGAACCCTGACTTGGAATCAGTGTTCCCCGTCGGTTTGTCTGTGGAGCCGGCGTATAGCTGCAGTCCCCCTCAGAGCCGACACTCTGGTCCCAGCCTAGCCTTGGGTAACCCTGTTTTGCAAGAGATTACCGGGCTCTCTCCGTCCCGTGTGACTACCTGGTACAACAAGGGAAACCTATCCCGCCTGTAGTCGGTCAATGCTGCCGTACTCCTCGGACCCGGTGGCACCGGTCCGGTCTCCGTCCTCACTTTCCTTTGGGCTTCAGGCTATGGACGGGCTTTCTCTCCATGGATCTGCGTCACTGTGGATTCTGCGCCTCCAGGGAGCCCTATTCCTCCGGGAAAGAGTCTTTCTGTCTGCTTGGTCTTGGCTTCTCGGCACCCACTGGCCTACTAACTCCTTCCTCCTCTTTCCTTCCTTTTGTACTGGTCTACCACCTGATCTTCCTTCCCACTGACGTTCCTCTAAACTCCACCACCCCTTGCCCGCCTAGAGTCCCGGGCTCTGGGTTGGGTGCTTTGCTCCTGTGGGGTGTGTGTGTTGTGAGGGTGTTTGGTGCACAAATTGTCTATCTTCCTGCCTGGCTGCAGTTGCCTATGTGGCCACCCTGGTCGTAGGGATGCCACATTCCCCCGGAGTTAAACTGGCGTGTCCCCATGCCGTCCGGCATGGATCCCCCTGAAAACATTTTTATTTTTATAGCAACATAACATTAAGCATTATTTTTCTTCCTTTTCCACTTGTGAATACACCTCCTCAGGTACTCGTCCCGTGTTACCACCTCTACAGGGCCTTTGTCACCAGCTGGAACCCCAGGGAAGCCCATTAGATCATCCTCAGTCTCATTCCTCTCCCACCAGCAGTGGAGGTGCTCCCCTCTCACCTCAGTTGACGCAGGTGCTGATATCAGGGGCTCCAATAGCTGCAGACCCCTCTCTGCTAGGGCTCCAAGTGGGTCGATCACTGTAGTTGCAGTCCGGGGTGTAGTTGTGGGTACAATCTTGTCTTCTAAATCCACTAGCAATTGCGATTCCCTACTCCGGGTGGTGTTAGGGGTATCAACCCAGTTGGACTGTACCGATAGGGATTGCAGACTTTGGTGAATATCGATCTGAATCCGGGTTCTCTGCTCAGCCTGAACCCGGGTCATCTGCTGGGGCAACAGTCGCAGCACACCCCGCCGGGTGTCTCGGACCTCCGGACCTCTTCTGTAGCCTTCCGCCATGCTGCCTCGATCACTGAAGGTCTTTCCCTGGCCAGGTTCCTCCACAGTTCCCTATGTGGCCACCTTGGTCGTAGGGGCGCCACAAATACAGAACCTCCCCAGTACAGTGACCTCCTCATTATACACCCTGTGATGAATACAGAACCTCCCCTGTACAGTGATCTACTCATTATACACCTTGTGATGAATGCAGAACCTCCCCTTTACAGTGACCTCCTCATTATACACCCTGTGATGAATACAGAACCTCCCTGTATAGGGTCCTCCTCATTATACACCCTGTAATGAATACAGAATCTCCCCTGTACAGTGACCTCCTCATTATACACCCTGTGATGAATACAGAACCTCTCCTGTACAGTGAGAACCTCATTATATACCCTGTGATGAATCCAGAACCTCCCCTGTACAGTGAGAACCTCATTCTACACCCTGTTATGAATACAGAACCTCCCCTGTATAGTGAGAACCTCATTATACACCCTGTGATGTATACAGACCCTTCCTGTCACGGTGTAGTGAGAATGCTGATGAGGGAATGGCAGGTATGGGCAGGGTGACCAGGGAAGACCAGTCTGACCCTAGTCTAGGAACCCTGAATGGCCCTGATCCCGAAGGTATCTCTAAAGGTGTGAAGGTTCAGGCCTCCAGCCTCTCCCTAAAACTCCTCCATCTGCCCTGCGCTATTCCCCCTCACCTCCCTCCACAGAACTGGGATACAGCAACTCCAAAGGAAAGGACTTCAGCAACATAAACACACAGGTCAGCACAGCATGGCTTCCAGGCATAGAGTGAAAAACTCTATTAGCAGCACCACCTGGTGGAAGAAAAGGCTACTTAAAGGCTGGGGAGGGGAGGTCAGGTGAGTCACACATTAACCCCTCAACCAGCAGTTGAACCTAATAGTGAATGCAGTTCTGAAGCACAACACAGGGCGAGGACCTTCGCAATTATCAACCATGCAGCTCTTAAAGACAAACACATACACAGCAGCATCCAGCAATGTCAGCGCCAACCAAGCGCGTGACACTTCCCTGTACAGTGAGAACCTCATTATACACCCTGTGATGAATCTAGAACCTCCCCTGTACAGTAAGAACCTTACTCTACACCTTTGTATGTATCCAGTGAAGCAGTAAAGACTGTTTTTAGCATTATAGTTTCCTCAGATTTTCAGCTCTTTTGAACAGGGCCCTCGCTCCTCTTGATTGGTGAGAGTGAGACACCTGGTACCTTACCGATCAGCTGTTCTCGTTGCTGACAGAAGGCGGAGCTCCTCTGTTATACAGTTGCTCTGTCTACTGTAGTGGCTGTAGACCGTACTGCACATGTGACATTTACAGATTTGAATAGGGGGGCAAATGTGCAGTAGATGGCCATGGCCAGTAAATTGTAGGCAGAGCAACTTGGTAAGACAGCAGCTCCAGTTGATACCTAGAACAGCTGACTGTCAGGGGTGCTAGGTGTCGCACTCCTACTAATCAGACATTGCTGACCTAATCCCAAATCCCAACGCCCAGTTCACTGCGCGGCAGCACAGTATGTCAAGGATCCTCTTACTGCTGCCGCCCCCTCCTCCACATCACCCCTCGCTTCCTCTTACCACGATGGTGACTGGCTGCATTGCACGGTGGAACGCATTTAGCAGGCTGGTGGCGCCTCCTCCACAATAGGAGTAGGCGTCACTTCCTGCTCTATGCTTTCCACAGTGGAAAACAGGCAGTCGCTACCTCCTCCTGTGTCTCAGTTTTGGCAAGGAGAACGGAGCTGCGGGGGAACCAGGAAAGGTAAGTACAGATTTATTTTTTAATGAGTACATGCTGGCCAGAGGATTATGGGGGAGGAGGGGGCTGTATGGCGAGTTGTGAGGCTGCACTATGCTATATGGAAGGCTGTGAGGCTGCATTATACTATATGGAGGTCTGTGAGGCAGTATTATACTATATGGAGCACTATGGGGGTGCATAATGCTATATGGAGGGCTGTGGGGGTGCATTATACTATATGGAGGACTATGAGGTGCATTATAATATATGGAGGGTTGCATTATGATATATGGAGAACCATAAAGGCTACATTATACTATATGAAGGGATGTGAGGCAGCATTATACTATATAGAAGATAATGGGGGTGCATTATAATATTTTGATTACTATGGGGGACTATGGGATGCCTTATAATACATAGATGACCACGAGATTGCAATATATGGAGGAATATGGGGATGCATTATAATAACTGGAGGACTATGGTGGGAGGGGAAGACCATATATACCAGGATAAGGGACATATATACATGGGGCCCATACATCTGCGTGTGTACGTGCGGAGCGTGAAAGGTCTGGTCTAAATTTCGCACTAGGGCACTCTAGTTACACCACTGACAATAAGGAAGCAATACAAAAAAAAGTGTTTTACAGATGTGTGCAGAAGTCAGATCTGTTTACATCTAAAATTAACATGATTTGTTATGACTATTAAAACAGAAAAAATATGTTGTATGTAGTAAGTACACCAAGCTAGTAAAAAAATATATTGTGGTCACCGCAAGAACAAAACAGCCGTCACACACACAGCACCTTCCACTAAACATTGAAGAAATGGAGACATAACATTTTGTCAAAGATTTTCTCTTTTTTAACACCAGAAAAAAAAACCTAAAGGGGTTAAACAGTCATGTCAGATAGGCCATCTGTTCTGTGTACACACTGGACAGTGGACACTAAGTGCTGACTTCCTATTACACTAAAGCTCCTGTCACACACAACGACGAACCAGCGATCCCGACAACGATACGACCTGGTAGGGATGTCACTTTGGGGTCGCTGGTGAGATGTCAAACAGTCAAATCTCATCAACGACTTCAGCAACGATCCGGAATGATACGGAGGTCGTTGGGAATCTGTCACTCTCAGGCGTAGTATTGAGATCGTTGGTCGTTATCTCTGTCAAACACAGCGATGCAGTGTTCCCAGCGGGAGCGCAACGACCAAAAAATGACCCAGAGCACTTTGTAACGATCAGCGATCTCACACCAGGGGCCTGATCGCTGCAAAGTGTCACACATAACGAGATCGTTAGCGAGATCACTGTTACGTCACAAAACTTGCAAAGTTACAATTATCTCGCTAACGATTATGTGTGATGTGGGCTTAACTCTATATACAATGATTGAAGCTGCACCTACATCGCTCCACGTTTTGCCTAAAATCATATTACTTACCCAACAACAGGTCCCTGCTGTAGTGTTCCTGAATCTTAATACTTTGAGAAGATGATCATTGATAATAACAAACAAACTGCCTCTCTTCCTACACGTACCATATATGCCAGATGAGGTCAGGAAACTTAAAGGGACACTGTCAGGCAGGGGCTGGCTGGCACATTTCAGCCTGGGGGGCAATCACAAGGTAGCGGCCCGCGAGGTTCGGCGGTCCACCTTTGGCCAGTTAATTACTGGCCGCTACATTAAAGCAGCAGTGGTAAAAGGATTTAAAAACAGGCTGATACATATAGTAGATAAGAGAGCAGAACAGAGCATACAACAGATCTAGTACCAGACACACAGACAGATCTAGCCCCAGACACACAGACAGATCTAGCCACACACACACAGACAGATCTAGCCACACACACACAGACAGATCTAGCCACACACAGACAGATCTTGCCACACACAGACAGATCTAGCCACACACAGACAGATCTAGCCACACACAGACAGATCTAGCCACACACAGATAGATCTAGCCACACACACACAGATCTAGCCACACACACAGATCTAGCCACACACAGGCAGATCTAGCCACACACAGGCAGACCTAGCCACACACAGGCAGACCTAGCCACACACAGACAGATCTTGCCACACACAGACAGATCTTGCCACACACAGACAGATCTTGCCACACACAGACACACAGCCTGCCACACACACAGCCAAAACCAGCCATACAGTTTAGTGCAGAGTGTGGAGCCCGGCTGCAGTGTGGAGCCCGGCTGCAGATGACCGGGACCAGGGCGGAGGACCACCGGCTGCACAAGAGGAGGGTGAGCAGCACACATATGCAGCGGGTCCCCTGCGCTGCACTGACACAGTGTGCCGGAATCGCGTTCACAGCAGCGATTTCGGCACCTTGTATCAGTGCACTGGGGACCGCTGTTTTGCAGAGGGTGGGTGGTGATGTTAGGGCTGGGGCGGCCAGTAGGAGCCCTGGGGGTGGTTTCATTCCATAGTGTTTAGTGGGCAGGGGGCAGGCATGTATGGCCTGGGGGTGGCTGGCCATACTAGGAATAGGGGAGGGGGTGTGATTGTGCTAGAGTAGGTGTAAACGACCATCATGCACAATCACACCCCCTGGACATTCTCTGCCAGCAGTAAATGTGTTTATATCTAGGAAACCCTGCAAAATGTTGACAACATGTATATTGCAGATTGTCAACATTTTGCAGCCTAGATATAAATATGAAATAAAACATAAGCCCGGACAACCCCTTTAAGGAAGAAACAATGTGGGCATAGCTTTAACAGGGAGGAGGAACTTCACAGCTCTGTTTACACTTCCACTTATCTTCTGGCTGCTCCTCCCAGACCAGTCACAGTTAAGGGCCTGTCACACGCGTCAATGTCGTCAGCGATCTGATCGCTGACGACATTGACGGCTGATCGCTGGTGAGCTGTCACACAGACAGACTCACCAGCGATCAATTGACCAGAGACATCATGGAAACTATTTAAATATCGTTTCCACGATGTCCTGCTCCCGCTGCCAGCCTGCTGGAAGCGGGAGCAGCCTGGTCTCAAAGGTACACTGCGGGTAACTAGGCAGCGCGCGCTGCCTAGATACCCGACGTGTACCTTAGTTACCAGCCTCCTCCGCTCACCCGGTGAGCGGAGGAGGCTGGTAACTAAGGTACACGTCGGGTATCTAGGCAGCGCGCGCTGTCTAGTTACCCGCAGTGTACCTTGGATACCAGCTCCCAGCGCTTGTGAGAGGCGCTGGGAGCTGGAATATCGCTAGTCCCGGTGTCACACGCAGCGATGCTGCGTGTCCACCGGGCGACAATCGCCAGGTTTTAGGATAGATTCTAAAACCTGGCGATCATCAACCAGCGATTTATCGCTGGTTGATTCAGTATGTCACACGCGTCAATATCGCTGCAACGTCACGTGCAGCCGATATCGTGCAGGCGATATTGACGCGTGTGACAGGCCCTTTAGGCTTCATTAAGCTGCCAGTAGAGAGAAAAGAAAAAATTCTCTACTTGAAGAGCAGGCTCTTATGGCCACTTTACACACACCAACTTATCTGTCCAACTTCTGAACAACTTACTGTTTGCACTGAAATCATGGACACATTGCTCCATTTGAACACAACCACAAAATGGAGCAATGTGTCCTTGATTTCACTGCAACCAGTAAGTTGTTCAGAAGTTGGACAGATAAGTTGGTGTGTGTAAAGTGGAACCTTGTCGTTCACATCAAAGTGGCGGCTCAATGCGTTGGCTCGTTTGCTAACGACACATCACTACAGCACAAACCACATTCATTGTGTTCAGGCCCCTCTGCTGGCACACTCCTATGTTCACGCGTAGCTCTTTTTTGTGCATAAAAAAATGCAGTGCATTCACACACCGTGTTTTTTTACGTGTATGGAAGAAGTGATGTGACAGAGGGAAGAATCCTGGTTCCTCCTCTCCTCTGTGACATCTGTGACAGCGCCTTGAATACTTACCCTTCCGACGGCCTTTTCGGGTTATCCGGAGCTGAGCAAAGCACAGGTATTGACCTGCAAGGACCTTGCATGATGTCATTGGGTGCTGATTGGCCGCTTGCAGTCATGTGATGTGTGCGTCATATGACATCACATATCACATGACTGCGAGCGCCCAATCAGCGCCCAATGACATCACGCAAGGTTCTGGCAGCTCGATACCTGTGCTTGGCTAGGCTCACGGCTCCGCAAACACCCGGCGGAGGGTAAATATTTTAATTTTTATTTTTTTTAACACATTTGGTTTACTTTGATATGGGTTTCACACTGTATATTAATACATTACGGAACCCAAATGGGGCTATCACAGAGGGGAGGGGGAAGAGGATTCTTCCTCCCCCTCTGTGTCATCAGATCTTGTAACGCCGACCCCTATGGGAGAAATCGTGGGCACAGGAGTGTAAAGAATTGTCATGGTCATTCATTTTACGCCTGCACTTTCTCCCATAAAAGCGCTGCTCAAAATTATGCGGCGTCTGAACAGCAATGTGTATTTACATTCACTTTGCTGGCAGACGCATTTACGCATTTTTGAAAAGCGCTCCCAAAAAAGCACTAAAAAATGCCCAATGTGTGAATGTAGCCTAAGGCTGCTTTCACATTGCGATTTTTTCCTGTCCGTGAGGATCCTATTTTTTGCAGGACCCCACGGACAGGAAAGGACAGGATCGCATGTGTGCCTCCTGGTGCTATTTCTGTGCCCGGGTCCGTGAATTTCACGGACCCAGACACAGAAAGCGTACTTTCACTTCAGCAATGTACATACATACATTGCGCAAGTGAAATTAAGTAAAAGAAGGGCTAAAAATGAAAAAAAAAAAAATCTCACCTCTCCGGCGTGTCTTGCGATGCCTCCATCTAGCTCCCGACAGCTTAAGGACCTGGCGGGTCAGAGCAACCCGAGCAGCTGATCGGTCACATGACCGGCATCAGCTGAGCGGTTTAAATTTCCCACCTGCAGATCGGTTTTGGCGGTTTTGGGTTCATCCTGAAATCCACATGCAGCTGGGGTGACTACACCTCTTTTACGGGTGCAGTACCCCTTTGTTGCACCTACACAGTGGGGCGCCACATACCCCCTTGATTGAGTATACTCGTCCGCGAGTATCAACACTTGTCTACGGGGAAGTGAAAAAACAATTTTAAGTATTCAACATCAACGGGTAACTATTTACAGTTTAAGCACATTTAGGTTTCTTCTCATTTCTGGGAGGCGCATTACTTTTAACGCTTCACATATAAAATACACAGACATTATTTAGTTTGGCCCAACGGGACCGGTACTAGGTATGCGGGCCTAGCGGTAATCTTTAGTCCTGCACAGTCCAGTATGTGTTATCACCGCTGGGCCACTGCTCTCTCAGCACACATCATTAAACGAAGGGGCAGTTTAAATATAAAAGTCTTTTTGGGGTCTTCAGGTTAAACGGGGACACATATTATTCGAAAAGGAAAAAGGGGCTGATTGCTAGAAAGGTGAGGGGCTATTTACAGGGGCAATGTCTCGCAATGGAGTCTTTTGCAAGTTCAATTAGTTCTTTATACGGGAGAGTCTAATTGCGAACCATCCCAACGGGCCAGGGTAGCGTTAATAAGTTACCTGCTCACCTCTGTATAAGTCCCGCCGTGGGTGTCATTTGCGCAGGAATGATTCCACATCCCGCCGGGAAAAGAAGACGTCGTCTGTCAGTCCTGTTTTCGTAAGAAACCCCATCCATCTTCCTGGTAGATGGAAATAACGGTTCCTGTTTTGCGTAGTTCAATTGGAAGTGGGGGCTGAGCTCTGGCTTCATCTCGCAGTCTCCTTGTTGCCTGCTCCCGCTGGTACTAATCCTCTCGCCGCCTCTGCATCGCCACCTGGTCTCTTTCATCCATGGCTGGCCAGGTGCACTGTAGCGACTGGTACTGTGGGGGTGGCGAGCTGCTGCTGGAAACTCTTGATGTCACTCACAACTCCGCGGAGCTCAAAATGGAGTGAACTCCTTGCTAATGCTGCAGCCATGCAGTCCACCATGCCGCTTCTGGAGTGCTCCCTCCCGAGGCTCCGTCTGGTTCCTCGAAGCTATCCACGTCGTCAAACTCCTCCTCAACCTCAATGTCTGGTCCGGTGGGGATCGTCTGCGCTGCCTCCGGCCGGAGACAGTTGCTGGCCCGGGACGATGGTGAAGTCGGGGGCTCAGTCTGGACCCCCGTGTCCCGGGTCTGGGCGGGTGGTGGTAAGGAGGCGCGGTACTCTTCTACTGCTCGTTCAGCCACCGCCGCCTCCCGTGCCTCGCAGGTCGTCCTCCTTGCGGACAGCTCAAAGGTCCGCTCGGCACTCCCAAGTTAGTGTCTGCTCCATTTCTTGGCGGAGCCAGGTAAAAGCATCTCGCCAGTAATCAGCATCCCCCTCCGTTGTCAAGAGGGACGCCGCTGCCGGATCGCCACGCTCGGCGCGGGTCTGCTCCTCCAACTCCCGCACAATGTCTCTCCAACGGGGTGCTGCTGGGTACAAAGGAGCCTTGTTATTTCTGTCCTTCTTTTCCGGTTTGTCTTGTTATGGGCGGGCACTCCCTGGGATCTTCCTGTGGGCCGCCCCCCTGATTGATGGCAATCAGGGCGGCCACACTGTTTGGCGCCTCTGTCTAGGCCCTCCTTCTTGTAGGGGCGTAGGCACGCCCCCGGGCCTGCACATGGTGCTTAGTACATGGCTACGGCGCCATCCTTGGGTCCTCGTGCGATAATGGCGGGAACCCATTTTTGGCGCCAAGCAATGGTGGAAAAAGTCAGTTTTAAATCCAAGTCCAAGTTGAAAGGCGCACAGTACCTGGTGGTACCGGGCATGAGATCCTGTTCGTGACACCAGAAAAAGGATGTGTTGCCCCAGGGTATGGGATACTCGGGTATCAGGTGGCAGAAGGGGTAAACTGTGTTGTCACAGGGGACGGTTCTCTTAAAAAGGGGAAATTATTTACCAGGGATTATGTACAAGTTTGTCGTGACGCCACCTGCAGTACCTGGTGAGATGTCACCAGCGCTGCTCCAGTCCTCCGGAGGTCGGTGGTAATGCGGCTGAGATGGTTTAGTCCTCCACAGGCAGGACTGGGACCTCCGGGGCAGGAGATCTGTGAAAGGAATGAGTTCATGCAAAGAAGGAGTAGTGGAGTCAATGTCACTTCACCCAGGTACTTTACTGGAACTTTAGCAGCGTTATTACAGTCCTCAGTGCAGTTAATGTTAATTGACAAGTGGCTACGGGTGTCTGCAAGCGGATCTCTGGTAGCTGGACGGAACCCTCAGCGTGTGCATTTCTTGTTCCAATCTTCCCTGCTTCCCACTGGCTGGTGTGAAGTCTAATCTTATGTAGTAGATCTGACCTCCTGCTGGCTTTCTCTCTCCTTCTCTTGCTCCCATCGGGTAACCCTCTGTGGAACACTGCGGCTCTGCCTGGCTGTGTCTGGTCCCCTCTATTGGTCGCTTGAGAATCAGGGCTGTATATAAATATACCCCAGTGGATTGGATTTTCTGTGGCCTTAAAGGTTCAACAGGTGCGGGCTTCGGTACCCGGTAGGCTGCCGGGGATGAACTCCCTCCGAGCCTTTCTCTCCCACCTGGCTGGCTGGCTGCACCTGGGAAGCTTTCTCTCTTTCCTTCTTTGAGCCCTTTTCTCTTCCTCCTTCTCCAACTGTTCCAGACCTTCTCTCCCTCTTGCCCCAAAAGAGAGAAACTAATCTTGCTCCTAGTCTGCCATTCTGCTCAAAGACCCGAACTCTCTAGTTCCCCCTGGAGGTAACTATATACCCTACCGGGTTCCCTCCCACCATGTGACCTAGTGTGGGGTGTGGGTTTAGGGTTCCGCCTATCATCCTGAAATCCACTTGCAGGTGGGGTGACTAAACCTCTTTTATTGGTGCAGTACCCCTCTGTGGCACCTACATAGTGAGGCACCACACTTTTCTTTGCAGGCACCATAGGGTACAGAAATGTAATTTCAGTTGCAGTCCAGGTAGTCCTCAGCAACTGGTATAGCTCATCTGGGACACCCCCTTTATGTTCGTCTCTTTGGTTGCTTCCTTCCTCAGTGCTGTCTGCTCACCTCACTCCTGCCCGCACTTCCACGCATAGTACCCCGATCCAGCAGCCACGGGTCCTGTTGGGCAACTGGCCGTGTCCCCTTGACCCTAGTACGGTTGCCTTGTCAGCGGATGGGCCGGGTGTTGGCCACATCTCCTTGGGATCTTGTGGCCTCCGGTTCCATGGTTGGAGTATAGATTCTCCTCGCCACCTTCAGGGCCAGTCCCGTGGTCTCTAATCTGCCCCTCCGCTATCACTTCAGATTCAGGCGCACAGGTGGATTGCTCACTGCCCATGTTCCTAGGACTCCTTCTATCTATCTGCAGCCTGTTGTTCCGGGACCCAGGATGAGCCTCATCTCTGCTCAAGTCTTCCAGGTCCTTCTCCTTTCTCTTACTCCGCCAACTGTCTTTTCCCAACTGCCTCTCTTCTTAACTGACTGACCACTTCCTGTTCTCTGTCCCTTTGTTCCCTCTTTCCTGCTTCCTGGCTACTCTTCCTAACTTCCCACCCTACACCTTTCCTCCCACCGTCCCGCTGACAACATGGGCCCTCTCCCTGCAGGGTCCGCCCACCATCCCCAGGACTGAATGTGTGCTTGTGTGGGTGTCCGGACAAGCCTTACTGTTTACTCAGGACAGGGATCCCACACCCGTGGACTGGGTGCAGTACCCCTTTGTGGTGTCCAGACTGCTGGGATGCCACATTCCCCATTAGCAAAGATTAGCACGTCCTCGTGCGAGAGCACGGGTTAAACGATAGTGCAATTAGAAACTCAAAAATTTTTAGAACACTGCATGTCATCTGTCTCGCCCCGGGCGGGAACCTTGGGGTACTTGGAACCGGGCCCTTTCGTCGTCGTCTGGGCTGCGGGATGTCACAGTGGCGTGACCCGGTCCGTGATCCTCTCATCGGGCAAGCAGTTAAAAAGGGGATTAGAAAAATGGAGAAAAATAAAGTAAACAAAAAAAAAAGAGTGTCGTGACACCACCCATTGAATGCGGCCGGTACAGCTGCTGCTGCAGTCAGGACCTCTGGGGATGATGGGTGTAGCAGCAAGGATGTTGAGTTCTCCACAGGAAGAGCAGATCCCCAGGGCAACCGTGTAGTCCATTGTAATGCAGATTTCTCGGTACAGTCAGGCAGTCTCCCGCTGCCGGTGCAAAAAATCAGTCTACTTCCCCTCAGACACAGGATTCACAGTCTCACACAGTCTAGAGCTTTAACCGGTTTTACTCTCTTGCTCTGCAGCTGATTACAACACAAACAGTACAGTGGCGGCTCCAGTGTGGTCTAAGCAGCCAGGATGGCTCATCATTATCACCCCCTTTTGTGTTCCTTCCATGGGCCTTTTCGGTGTGTCTGCATGCTAGCTATAGTCCAGCGGTCATGGGCTTTCAGTGGGCGACCTGCTGGGTCCCCTAGCCCTAATACGATGGCATTCCTTTCACTGCACCGGAGGTTGGGTTGTGGGACATAAAGACCCCGCACCCCGTCGGGGTTTGAGGTTGGAGCATAGAGCTTCCTGGCCACTTCAGCAGAGTCGGCACTCTGGTTCCTGTCCAGTCCCTCAGTGTCCCCACTCACTCAAGCACAACTTGAACTCCTTCTGTCTTTCACCATGGTCCACAGCCTGGGACCCGGGCTAGCCTCATGGTGGCACAGGCCGCCGGGTCCATGTCCTCTCAGTCCTGTATGATGGTGTTCTCGCCTCGCCTCTCCTCTGACTGGACTGCACTCCTTCGCCTCCCTTGGCTGACTGGCTTATCTCAACTTGGTGTTGTGCCCTCTTGTTTTTGGCGCGGGCCTTTCTGCAAGTGCCTTCCGGCGTAGGGTTTCCGGTGTCGCTTGAGCTGACGTCAGAGTGTGGGGCCTCGGCCTGCATTCGCGCCCTTTCTATGGCCCCATTGCCTTGGCCTCCCGCGCTCTGCGCAGGGAGGCAAAAAGAAAAGGAAATGGCGATTGTTCACAGCTCAATACAGTCTTAGGCACACAAGACCTAGTTTTACCGGGTCGGTAGATCCTGTTCGTGACGCCAAAAGCTGTCTCGCCCCAGGCGGGGACCATGGGGTACTCGGAACTGGGCTCTCTGGTCATCGTCTGGGGCTGCGGGATGTGATAGTGGCGTGACCTGGTCTGTGATCCCCTCATCAGGCGAGCAGTTAAAAAGGGGATTGGAAAAACGGGGAAAAATAAAGAAACAAAAATAAAAGTGTCGTGACGCCACCTGAGGAATGCAGCCAGTATAGCCGTTGCTGCAGACGGGACCTCTGGGGATGATGGGAGTAGCAGCAGAGATGTTGAGCTCTCCACGGGAAGAGCGGGTCCCCAGGGCAACCATAAGGTCTATTGTGGTGCAGGGTTCGCTGCAGGTGCAAGGACTTAGTGTATGGAATAACTGACAGACACAAGGGTAACAGTCTCTTTTCCTGAAGTCAGTAGCAGATTCATCCAGGGCATAGTTCACAGTGATGTTAGGGATCCAGAGCCTGGAAGCAAGTACTGAGGCCTCCCTACTGCGCTACTCCGTGTGGGCCCTGGCTGTTTGAAGCTGTGCTGTGACCTTCTCCTCACTTATCTGTCTTGGCCGTGTGACAGGTAGCTCGAGCCATTTTGGTGTTACTCTCCTTTCACTGCGTCTCTCTGATCTCTTTTATGCGGCTGTGTCTCCTGGCCTTGTGGTGGGCGAGCGACTTGGAATTACCTGCCTCCGGTGTTGGTTGCTGTGCATAAAGTCCCTTGCGACCTCGGACTATGGTGTCCGTACTACACTAGGTGCTGAGGCGAGCTGGCACCGCTCCACTCCTCACACCTTTTCTCCACTTCCCTCAGAACCTCACCACGGGTCACTTACACTGGCTAGTCAGTTTCCTCGGATGGGCCTCGCACAGCACCGAACCATACGATGTCTTCTACAGTCCTTCTAGGAACTGAACTGCCTGACCCCGCCCCCAGACCAGAATTTATAGAGGGGACCTGCCCTGTACCCGGGCTTTAGAGCTCCCCCTTTTGGCCTGGAGTTGGGAAGGTGTTGTGCACTTGTATGTGTTTTACCTGAGGTGGGTGCCTTCCCTTGTTTCCAAGCTTAGTATTGTGGCAACCGGACCCTGGGGCACCAAACATCAACAACAATAAAACAAACTACAAGTGGGTTTCTTCCCTCACGGGAGGTGCGAAGCTTAAGGTTGTATAACAAAAACACACTGTGATTATAAAAAGGGTATATGTATAAAAATAGAAAACTATAACACTTCCGGTTCCGGCGCCGCCATGTGCAGCAGCAGCTGAAGACGCTCCGGAGCCCTCCTCGTAATCCACAGCCATCCCCAGACCCCGGGACGCCTATCCATCCGATATGAGCGGCGGAGGAAGCAGCGCACCGATCACCATGGATCGGTATGTAACGAGAGGAGGTGAGATGGAGGCAAGCGGGGCGGCGCAGGGACCGGAGACAAAGCGCGGGAAGCGCACAATGGCGGCGGAGGGCCAGCCGATCCAGTCCGCTCCCACAGCAGTGGGGAGCAAGGGGGTCACAGTGGTGGAGAAGATATTAGGGGAGCCTGAGAGAGAAGCCTCCCCAGAGAGAAATGCTGAAGGGGTACAGGAGACCCAGCACCAGGGGGATCTCGGGCTGCAGGGAAGACCAACTATTACTGTATCTGGGATGCAACAGATAGATTACAAGCTGCTAGCCAGAGAAATGGCAATTCACCTGGCAGAGGAATTCAGGCAGACAGTAAGGGACTTGGTGGCAGCAACTACACAAGATTTGCATACTAAAATCCAGCACCATGACCAACAACTGCAGGAAGCTGAGGACAGAATTGCTGCAGCAGAGGAGAGAGTGCTGGATCTAGAACAACAGGTGCACGACCTACAGAAACACTCATTATACACCTTAAATAAACTGGACGATATCGAAAATAGGACCCGCCGCAGCAATCTTAAAATTGTGGGCCTCCCTGAATCCATCTCTCCGGGACAACTCGTTGAGATATTTGAGGTGGAACTACCTAAAGAACTTGATCTCTCCCACAAATGTAGAACCGAACGCACCCACAGAATAGGCCCCCCAAAAGACACCCCCAGGGACAATAACAACAACGGCCCTACAACGGACAGAGACTCTGATAAACTGAGACATGCCATCGCCAAATATCTCAATCATAGAGATAAAGAGGAGATATTACGTGCATACAAGGCCAAAAGACATCCTCTCCTGATCCTGGGCCACAGAGTATCACTATTTGCGGACTATTCAGTTGAGGTGACCAGGAGGAGGAGAGCCTTTAGTGACGCCTGTACAATATTGTTCAAAAGAAACGTCAGGTTCCAACTTAACTACCCGGCCACCCTGCGATTTAGGTCTCCAGCAGGCGAAATGGTGTCTTTCACGGACCCTGCAGAGGCCATGAAGTTAATTAATGAAAAAAACGCAATGACGGACGGAAATGGGCCAAACTCGGGGAGTCCAAGAGGAGCGAGGGAAACCCCTGCTCCGGAAAGGGGTGCAGATAATGGAACTGCTTCATCACGGACATACAGATTGCGATCAGAATCCTTGCCACAAAACTCACAGGAGAGGCTGCAATCTCCTAGACAACAACGCCAACCTACGTCCAGATGGAACAGGAAAAAAACGGGACAGCCCACTTGACCGGAGTGAGACAGAGTTGTGAGGACATCCCTTTCTGTGAAAAATTTTGAGCGACGATCACCTGCGCTTCTACTGTTCACCGCTACCCTGAGCAATCCACTCATGCCAGACTCCGGACTTGCTTTATCAAGAGGATGGAAAGGAAGATTTAGGATGTCGTGATACTCCCCCTCCCTTTTTTTTTTTTTTTGTTTTGCTTGTTCTTTCTTCTCCCCTTCTTCTTAGATTCATCATCTCGGAGATGAGACCAACGACGGAGAGAAGATCTTCCTGTTTCTTCATTCTTTATTAACTATGACTCTGCGGCTCAGGTCATGAGGGAATGAGAGTAATGTTGCCTGAGTCTATACTAGTTTGACAGGGGGGGGGTGAAGGGTGGAGGATGGGAAATGTTAAATGCTGCTCTACATACTTACCTACTATCTATTAGAGGTGCTGCGTAGCCCTTATTTTTGATATGGGTGGAGAAGGTATCCTTCTCTTCAACAATGCAGAATGTTGATAAGTTATAATTTATTGTTTATGTTCTCGGGGTCTGGGATCTGTTTATAGAGCTACGGATATTAATATTGAATATTTAGGCGAATGAGGAGGGCGGAGCTTCCTGCTTCTGTCAGGAGGAAAAAAGAGAAGTCATCAAGACTGAGGATGGAGTTGGAGAGAATAAGGGGGGGGAAAAAGTTGGGGGGAAGTTTTAAAAACAGGGGAGACATAACAGCCTTGCTAACTTCGACATATTTGTTGCCCTATCATACTGCCATTTACCTAGTCAATATGACCAATATTATCACTACTATACACTCAAGATGCATACCATACATCTATTGTTTGAAACCACTCCCTTTCAGTAAAAATGGTGAAATGGATTTCGTGGAACGTTAAGGGCCTACGATCACCGGCCAAACGTATGATGATTCTACGTCACCTTAAGAGACTTGGAGCTGATGTGGCGATGTTACAGGAGACGCACCTCACTCCAACTGATTTCTTTAGACTTACAAAACTATGGGTGGGGGAGGTGTACGGCTCGGGGGTTGACGACAGGAAAGCTGGAGTCATAATTCTGATCAATAAAACCCTTGCCCATAAGATATTATCCTCGTCGTCAGATGATAAAGGACGTTTATATCATATGCGTATGCAGATTCAAAATGTAACTTATAGTTTATATAATATCTATGCCCCAAATACATCACAAAAATCCTTTTTTCAAAAATTAACTGACCAAATTTTGATTGACCAAGAAACTAACTAGATATTAGGGGGAGATTATAATTGGGTGCTTAATGAGCTGGAAGATAGAAAAAGGGATGACGTGCTAGGTGTCCCAGAGGATGACGGGAGACTTCCTACAAGACCAGGTCTGTTAGAAAATCTACTCACCAATTGTAATCTGGTTGATACATGGCGTACACTACACCCCCTTGAAAGGGAGTTTACACACTATTCTCATGCTCATAAAACATGGTCGAGACTGGATATGTTCTTCATCTCGACCCTGATGTTCCAGAGAGTAATAGCAGCGGAGATAGGAGATTTGGTCATTTCCGACCATAGTCCAATGATACTGGAGACCAAAGATGTCTACCCCAAGGGAACGGATTACTTGTGGAGGTTCCCCGATACATTGACAAGAGATGAGAATTTTGGTAAACTACTTAAAGAATGGTGGTCTGATTTTCACACAAACAATGCAGCTCATGAGTCTACCCAGGATTGTTTTGGGAGACTGCGAAGACAGTCTTGCGGGGACATATCATGGCCCACAGCGCTAAACTAAAAAAGCAAGTAAAAGAAAAATATATTATAGCCAGTACGAGGGTAAGAGAGATGTATCTCACATATAAAAAGACTATGGGCGAGACAGATAGAGACAATTGGATGTCGGCAAAGAGGTCGTTTGACACTTGGGCAGCCAAAAGGGAAGAATTATATAGAAACCAACTGGAAATAGAGTTGAATAGATATGGCGACAAGGCAGGACGCCTTCTAGCGAGACTAGCAAGAGGTAGGAGACCAACTACAGCCATATTAACAATTGCTGATAAACACGGCAAACTTTGGTCGGATCCCAAAAAAATCTCCCAGATACTAGGAAAACACTACGCAAAGTTATATAGTGAACGTAACATTAATAAAATAACGGATGTTCCATGGTTGAACTCCATCAATATGCCTGGCCTGACTGAAGAGGATAAACTTCATTTAAACAGTCCCGTCTCAACAGATGAGATAAAAATGACAATTAATTCGCTAAACCCTGGCAAAGCACCAGGACCAGATGGCTTCAATGAGGCCTTCTTCAAAGTTTTGAGAGACCAGGTTTCTCCTGTTTTGACGGAACTGTACAATTCAATACTGAGAGGCTCTCCGATTCCAGAGAGAATGAATATGGCCCACATAAAACTGATTTTAAAGGCTGGCAAACCCCCATCGGACCCATCTAGTTATAGACCCATTTCTCTGATAAACCAAGATCTAAAACTTTTATCCAAAATTTTGGCAGATAGATTGGCCTCGATTTTACCGAGACTGATTCAACCACATCAATCAGGTTTTGTAAAAGGTCGATCGACAACTACCAACATTAGGAGAGCTATGCTGCTCATTGATGCAACAAGACATAGTGAGACGCATAGGGAGGGGGATCCGGCCATGATCACCCTTGATGCGGAGAAAGCATTTGACAATGTGAGGTGGTCATGGCTGGATTGGGTCTTTGACACTATCGGCTTAGAGGGACCCTTCCGCCAATTCTTAAAATCTTTATACAGCAACCCAAAGGCATGTGTCAGCATCCCGGGATTCCTGTCAGAAACATTCACACTTGAGAAGGGAACTCGGCAGGGCTGCCCACTATCACCTCTTCTCTTCAACTTAGCGATTGAACCACTAGCGTTATATTTATCCACCCAGAATACCCATGAAGGCCTTAGAGTAGGAGAAAAGGAAATCAAGATGTCCTTTTTTGCCGATGATATTATTTTATTTATGCAACACCCCAAAGAGACCTAAAAACAATCCTAGACACCATAGAAAAAATAGGAACACTATCAGGCTTCGTATTAAATAGAGACAAATGTGAAATCCTCTTCCTCAAAAACGGGAGACATAATAGACCCATAAACACACTATGTGATATCCCTATTGCCAAAAATAACTTGAAATACTTAGGAATTCAACTGGCTAGAACACCTGACCTGATGTACAAATTGAATTTTCTTCCAATAATAGAAAAAATAGAAAGAGAATTGGAACGCTGGAAAAATCTTCCCTTGTCGCTGCTGGGCCGCTCCCACCTAATCAAAATGGTTAGCTTCGCAAGACTGCTCTATCCGCTCCAGACAATTCCTATGCTGCTAAAACATAAAGATATTAGACTACTGAATGCGGCATTTTCCAAATTCCTGTGGAGGGGCAAAAGAGCCAGAATTAAATTAACCACCCTAATGCAGGCAAGAGAAGAGGGGGGACTGAAAGTCCCAGATATTAGGGGTTATAATTTGGCATGCATTATGCGAAACGTTCTAGATTGGATCAATAACACTTCCAGGTTCTCTGATGCGATCCTTGAGGGAGAGTTCTACAAACCTTGGGATCTATCGGCCCTGTTACATTCATCACTGAAAACACTGCCCCCAAGAATCAAGTGCACATCTATCTGTAGAGACACGGTGATGACTTGGAAGGCAGTGAGAAAAAAAATGAATCTTTCATGGCAGATATCTAAAATTTTGAATCCCTGGGCCGCTCCATCCTTTCCACAAGGGGCTGAAAACCTGTTGTTTCGTACTTGGAGGGAGAAAGGTGTAAAAACTTTGGGCGACCTTATGCACATGGGGGAGAAGAGATGGCTGACAGGTCCAGAAATACTAATCAAATTTGATCTCCTGAGCTCCCATTGGCTGCCCTGTTTACAAATTCAGCAACATCTCCTGTCCCGTTTGCGTAATGTTAAGTCGGAAATAGAAGGAGGCGAGTGGGGAGTATTAGTGGGGATCAACCTTAATGACATATCTATATCCACCCTATATAATAAGTTACAAAAAACCCTCAAACCCTCGATAACCCATAAACTATTCTCCATATGGAAGAAACACTTCACTGACCCAGATCTAAGTCAAAATATACTAAAAGGATGGGACTTAGTTAGGAAACATATTATAAATGAGAAATGGAGGGATACTCAGTACAGATTGATACATGGTACTATAAAGGGCTTTAATATCCCACCTTCTCCGACCAGTGGAGAAAGATGGGTAAAGTGCCCTAAATGTAAAACCCCCATGACTGATCTTGAACATGGGATGTGGTCTTGCTCGGCTTCTCAGAGTTATTGGAGGGAGGTGGGATCTCTTGCCATGGGATTATTCCCTGGGGAACGTAGAGATGATCCGATGTTATGATTATTCCACTACTCAGCTGATACCACATCGGTTGGGCAGATACATGTCCTATTTCACACGATATCTCTAGTGGCTAAGAGACAACTCTTGTTACATTGGCTCCAGGATTCTGTCCCTTCAATTGAAACAATATGTAACATACTCAGGAGATCCTTGGAACTTGAGTCCATGGAGACTCTTAGAAATCCCACTAAATTGACCCAAAAATTTTTCCATAAATGGAAACCATTTATTCTAAAAATACTAACAGATCCTGAAATAGAAAGATTCATGACACCCTACAAACACACAGAGTGGTATGCTATAGAAGATTTGAATGGTACTTTAGGTAGATTGAGAAGGAACATTTAAACCCTGCAAGAGATTTTTTTTAGCTAATATTTGTAGCAGCGAGGCACAGATAACCTAAGAGAGATACGTCACAGTTAAAAATTTAGGGGGGAGGGATGAAAGGGTTTTTAGCTATTCAGTTTCGAATATATGTTAAAATATGAGAGTCATCTGTATTGTGGACATTCTTGTGTATCTATTTATCGATGTAACCTTTGATATTGACTACACTTTGTGTTCTGATTTTCTTACATGTAAAACTTTACTCTCAATAAAAAAAGGATGATTCAAAAAAAAAAAAAAATAGAAAACTATATGTATAAAAATGGAAAAAGAAAGCAAAAGCAAACATATGAAAATGGAAAGGCAAAAGAAAATGTGAGAGAGGTAGCTTAGTCCGGTAAGCATCTCTCACCGGGTAGTTCAGTGTTTTGGTTGTTTTGGTACAGTTCTTTTCTTCAGGGGGACCCACCACAAACAAACCCCCAACGGTGATCCTGGGTGGGTGACAGGACGTAGGGCCACTGTTTTTCAGCCTCACCGAGTGGGTTTTATTTCGTGGTCATCAGGTTAATTTAGCTAAACACGAGACTGTTCATGATTAAAAGCAGCATAGCTAAAACCAACATGGAGCACGCCGGGGTGAGCTAACTAGTTACAAGTTCAATCATTCAATCATTTACAAGAGCTCCTGGCTTGCTTCCTGTGCCCAGGTGAATCCCCAGCCGCTACTGATGTGGAAGGTGGTGACAGTCCCTTGCAGGCATGGTCCCTTGCCGATGGACCGGGCCTTGTGGGCTTCGGCCTTGGCCCGCATGTTACATTCCTCGAGGGCTTGCTGTCGGGCCCTCTGGTTCGCCTCATCTGCCTCCCATTGAGGCTCGGCCCAGCTAAAAGTGTCAACTTCTTCCCTGCCCGCTTCGACTGCTCCTGGGAATCCCATCAGCTCCCCATGAGGATTCCTCCACTGGAAGACGACCGAGTCTCCTCTCACCTCCTGGACTGGTGGCTCAGGGGTCAGCGGTTCAGCCAGTCTCTCCCCTTCAAACGGGATCTGCTCCCAGGCCAGGTTGGTTGGCGCTGGACCAGGGGTGGGAGTGCTAAGGGGTACAGCGGGCCCCGCTAGGATCTCAGTCCCTTCCAGGAGGGTGTCTTGCCTACCCTCTCCTGGGTCTGCTCCGGCACCGGGTTCCTCTCCGCATCTGCCAGCGTCGAAGGTCAGGGATGCCGGACAGGAAGCGGCCTGATTTGCCATCGCCTTCGGGAGCAGGGTCTTCTGCCATCAGCCCACGGTGGTGACCTGGGCCTTCACCACCTGGCAGCTTAGTTCCAGGACCTCCTCCTGCGGGAAAGCAGGGTCCAGCTCGGGTAACTGGCTTAGGCCCTCCTCCGGTGAGCTGGGGGAGTCCGCTGCCTCCCCATGCTCTTGGTTGCCTTGGCCTTGCTCTGCCTTCTTGCTGACTAGGCCTCGAGCACTGCTGTTACCACACCACCTTGCCGTCTAGTTTGCGCCAGAACGCTCCTCTGCCTCTTCCCTTTGCAAGCTTATTTCTATGCTCTCAGTGTCGGTCACTCCTCGGGGTGGAGTAACACAGTCCTTTAGCCCACCCTCCCGTCTCTCAGTGGGCGAAAGGGGTGTAGGCCATTTTTCCTTCTTGGTGCTGGCCCAGCCCATGGTGGGGGACTGCGGCACACCCCCAGCCAGCACATACTGTCAGTCTATTCTGGCCACCATTGCTGCGGCCTACAAGAACACAGGCTTTTTGTTACAGTTCGGAAGGCGCACAACAACCGATGACACCAGGTCGATACATCCTGTTCATGATGCCAAGTCTGACTTGCCCCAGTGGGGGCCATGGAGTACTCGGTGTTGGGCCCTCGGGGGAAAGTCGTCCTGCTGGGCTATACAAGATGAGATGTCATGGTGGAGTGACCCGGTCCGTGGTCCCCAGTGGGCGGTCAGTTAAAAAAGGAAAAAGGGGACAAAAAGGGGTAAAAATAAAAGTAAAATAAAAAAAGTTTGTCGTGATGCCACCCATGATAGGCGGCCAGTAGGAGACATCTGGGGATGATGGAGTTGCAGCTGTGATGGTTTAGCTCCCCACGGGAGGAGCGGGTCCCCAGGGCATCCAGTGTGGAGGGAATGGGATGATGGAGGGCCAGCGGGGCAGCTCTGGCTAGTCTTTCGGGGTTGGAATGTCTTGCAAGCAGGGCTCTACAGTTGACGTGGTTTAGCAGCAGTCTACCGCTTCTTGGGCGGGAAATAAAGAGTCTCACACACAGTTCTGAGTTTCAAACCCGGTTTACTTTGCTTTTCTTTGCAGGCACCACAGGGTACAGAAACGTTGCTTCAGTTGCAGTCCGGGTAGTCTTCAGCAACTGGTATAGCTCATCCCCTTTATGTTCCTCTCTTTGGTTGCTTCCCTCCTCAGCGCTGCCTGCTCGCCTCACTCCCGCCCGCGCCTCCACGCACAGTGCCCCGATCCAGCAGCCACGGGTCCTGTTGGGTGACTGGCTGTGTCCCCTTGACCCTAGTACGGCTGCCTTTTCAGCGGATGGGCCGGTTGTTAGCCACAGCTCCTTGGAATCTTGTGGCCTCCAGTTCCAGTTTATCTTGTGTGATTGTAATAGTCACAACCACTTTGAAAGCCTATCACAGCTGGTGCAGTCCCCAGAGTGGTGCAAATAGAGTAGTGAGGATGAAGGGTTTAAAACTGCACTGCTGTATTCTACACGATATTAAAAGGTGAATATAATATTGCACTAATCCGATCCCCCCACTCCCAGCTCCAGGACGTCTCCCGAGCTTCACCAATTCTCTGGAATGCTCTATTCCAAGAAATCAGGACTACCCACAACTTGCATAGCTTCAGACACTCCCTAAAAACACATCTTTTTAAGGCGGCCTCTCATGCTCCCTAATAGAAGTCCTTTATATAGTATATAGCCCATTCACTATCTCTTTGGACATAACTCTCCTTCAAACTCCACCCAACCCAAAAGCTCTACACAGATTATCTGGTGACCATTCATGTAATTTTCTCTATCCCTCTCTTCTCTGGACCATCAGTGTAATAAGCCCCTGTACTTTGTGTAACCCCAATCCTGTTGTAGATTGTATGCTCTTTTGAGCAGGGTCACCTTTATTTTTGTCTTAATTATTGTATTTTACATTGATTCTCTGCTCAGTGTATTGGATTTTTTACATTGATTTTCTACTTTAGTTAATATAGTGCATATTTTATATTGTTACGTATGACCGCTCATAAACAAACCACTGTATTGTAAAGCACTGCAGAATATGTTGGCGCTATATAAATATTTATTATAATTATTTATTAGTCAACTAGTTTCAGGACTCCCTGGCCCCTTCCCCAGGACAAATCAATATCATATTGCCATGTTTCAGGGCGTTTCAGGAGCCCTAATACACATTGACTAATCAATATTATATTCACTCTTTGATGTCTCGTGGAATACGGCAGCATGGTTTTTAACTCTTCATCCTCCCTAATTTAATTTTTAAATATAATGACCTTTGTGTTTTCATTGGTTGTAAGCCATAATCATCAACATTTACAGAAATAAACACTTGAAATATATGGAGTCATTACAAACAGTGTGATCTAATATATGTGTTTCACTTTTTGTATTGAATTACTGAAATAAATTAACTTTTTGATGATATTCTAATTCATTGAGAAGTACCTGTATGGGTCTGCCGAGGAAGCTTTCAGGCATCCTGTTACCTTTCCTGGCTCCTCTTTCATTGAGCTGCACAAGATTATACTAGGAAGTTGGACATAGACATGAAATTTTAACGAGATGAGAAAGGTGACAGTCAGTGATCCTACAGGACATGTGGCTGAATGCACCATATACAGACAAGACAAGGTGACAGTCAGTGATCCTACAGGACATGTGGCTGAATGCACCATATACAGACAAGACAAGGTGACAGTCAGTGATCCTACAGGACATGTGGCTGAATGCACCATATACAGACAAGACAAGGTGACAGTCAGTGATCCTACAGGACATGTGGCTGAATGCACCGTATACAGACAAAACAAGGTGACAGTCAGTGATCCTACAGGACATGTGGCTGAATGCACCATATACAGACAAGACAAGGTGACAGTCAGTGATCCTACAGGACATATGGCTGAATGCACCATATACAGACAAGACAAGGTGACAGTCAATGATCCTACAGGACATGTGGCTGAATGCACCATATACAGACAAGACAAGGTGACAGTCAGTGATCCTACAGGACATATGGCTGAATGCACCATATACAGACAAGACAAGGTGACAGTCAGTGATCCTACAGGACATGTGGCTGAATGCACCATATACAGACAAGACAAGGTGACAGTCAGTGATCCTACAGGACATGTGGCTGAATGCACCATATACAGACAAGACAAGGTGACAGTCAGTGATCCTACAGGACATGTGGCTGAATGCACCGTATACAGACAAAACAAGGTGACAGTCAGTGATCCTACAGGACATGTGGCTGAATGCACCATATACAGACAAGACAAGGTGACAGTCAGTGATTAGGGATGAGCGAGTGTATGCTTGTCACTACTCGGTACTTGCATGAATGTAATCTCGCGATACTCTTGCTATGCTCAGGGTCCACCTCCCTGCATGTTGGCGCTCTTTACAGAGCCAGCCTGCATGCAGGGATTGGCTAACAGCCACTGTAAAGCCACAGCCCTGTTGGTTGTGGCTTTACAGTGACTGGCTGGCCGTACATCTGACGCACACCAGGGGCCAGGGTTACTCCCGGTTTAGACAGGCGATTCTTCTCCTTCCTTGTCACGGGTGGACCGCGCCTGCCGGTAGTGGGGGCCCGGTGTGGTGCAGATCAAAATTGAGGTCGTCTTACGGGAACAGATTAAAAAGGGGTTTTAATTTGTTTTCTTCGTGACGCCACCTATGAGTAGATTCGGTAAGGGCTACCGACGCTGCGGAACCTCCCGGGGTGATGGACAGCAGCAAGATGTTACGCTCCCCACAGGCTGAGCGGTGATCCCCGGGGGCTGGAGCTGCTCAAGATGTTGTGCGGCAGCTGCGGTTACCTTAAGTTCATGACGGACAGTTCATAAGGAGACACGGACACAGATAGTCTCTGCAACGGTTCTTTACTGTAACCAGCAGGCAGTACATGGCTTACAGTGGTTGAGTAGAAGACCGGGTGGACTCAGCAGTGATAGTGCTCCTCAGAGATCCGCAGTGTACCTCCTCTCTACCTCCTTAGTTTCTCTTGCCAGCGTCGCCCAGGAATACCAGGTCGGGTACGGGGAGGCTGCTTCAATGCCCTATCCATGATGTACGTTCTGGATTCTTTGGGGAGCCTTGGGTCCCTCGGTGGGTACACCGCTGGTTAGACGACTGGAAACTGGCTGGTGGTGGGGTGCTCCTATAAAGCTGCTCCTCCACGGGGCTGGTTCGCGTGGCAGAGGTGAACTGCTGCCAGCTTCGGTACCAGTGAACCGGCTGTGAGTTGTGGGCACGGGAGTCTTTTGGGAACCCGTGTAGCTATGCCCATTCCCGGTAGTTAAGGCCTCGAGTGCTGACACCCGACCGGTGACGGCCCAGGGGCCCGCACGGAGTGCGGAGCCCCCGCTCCACTCCAAGTTCTGTGTTCTAGGCTCTAGATCCCAGACTCTGTTCAGTTCTGTTCTGACTGTCTAGATTATTGTGTTCTCTTCACTACCCTAACACTCCACCCACCAGGACCTATGATTGGTCCCCTGTTCTAGGTGTTGTATGTTGGGTTGGATCTCTGAGTTAACTATTTCACTGCTTTGTCTAGAGAATATTGCGGCTGCAATACTCCCTTGTGACGCACTCGTTGCGGGGCGCCACACTCCCCCTTGGTTAAATCAGCTTGTCCCCAAGCGTCAAACTACTCACATTACAGAGGTTTTTACATTTTTATACATATATGACACACTTTTATTAAAGTAGAAAAACAGGTAAAGAAATGCTTTGATGTTATAAGCAAAGAAACAGGTAATCACTTTGTGCGGACCCGGCGGGCGGTCGACTGTACTTTAACTAGAGTCCAGGCTGTAGCCGCGAGATCACACAGTCAATGATTAACGGTGCAACTAGGAAGAAGTCTCGTTCAATAGCAAAGTTCAAACAACAACAGTCACTTATGGAGGGCAGTGTTCCGGACCCGTATAGCGAACCACCCATCGCGGCATATATGGCGCTCATAGGTTACAATGTCCCCTCTATACAAGTCTCGGTTTGGATGGCCTCGCGGTAGGTGCGATTCCACATCACGGCGCCCCACAAATACTTCAGTACTCGCACCCACCTCCCATACGAATCCCCACCCGGTGGACAAGTTAAATGTGCTTACCCACCCGGTTTTACGGAATAGTTCAGGCAGTGGAGATTGGCGGCGGGCCTCGGCACGAGCCTGCATGGTGGCTTGCAGTCGAGTGTGCCACTCGTCTCTCTGGATGCGACGTACCTCTTCGTCGGAGTGATGCGGCGTGTGGATAAAGTCACTACGGCGTGCTGGTTGTTGAACCGCTCGAGCTTGGTGGGCAGTCTGGGATGGAGCCCGGTTCAACGGAACCGGAGGAGATACTGTTGCGGTGGCACCCGACCAGTGCACCCGAGCTGATCGCCCGGCAAAAGGGTTCCTTGTGTCTCCCCAAACGAACCTGGTGTAGAGTTCCTCAGGTGAACTGTAGATCTCCTCGTCATCCCCTTCGATGACTACATCAGGCTGCTCGGCTGGCGAAGACGATGGGATGGAATCCTCTGTATCGGTGGGTGGCTGTGCTGCAAGGTTCTCCTCGGGGTCGTTGTGCAGGACTTCCAGGCTGCCTGCCTCTTCTTCTGTAGCAGTAGGAAGTGGTGTTTCAATCCCGGTTACCCGGTAGGCCTCGGCAATGGCAAGGGAAGCCTCCGGTACGGGGACAAAACAGGCGACTGTCTCTGTAGTGGTGAAACATGTCGCGGGTTCCTCAGTGGGAACCTGGTAGAGATCGAGTTCTTCCATGGAGCGTGTTATGAGCTCCGGCTCAAGAACGGAATCGGTTGCGATGTTGGTCGCTGGAACGGGTCGAGTTGCGGCCTCCACCGGAATGACACAGTCTATTGGCTCAGGTGACGGAGCAGGACAGGTGGTAGGCGAGGGTGAGGCGGTCGAGAAGCTGGTGACGTCGTCTGGGCTTGGAGAAGCTGCACCCAGTCGGCTCTGCTGCATCGCATGGTGTAGTCGTCTGCCTAGGGTCGCGCTCCAGCTGCGAATCGTCCATTCCACTGTCTCTAGTAACCGCACCCGGAGGTCTTGTAGAGCCTCTAGCCAGAAGTCGGGGCTGCCGTCTATGGTAAGGGCAGGATCCGGACCAGGTTGGCTGATGGCTGCTCTGGCCTCCGCCTCGACCTCCCGCATCAGGTCTTGGAGTCTCATTCTGGCCATTCTTCTTTGGAGGGAAACCACACCCGATCAACCGGTAAGACGTTCTGGTTGAGCTGGTGAAGATGTCTTCTCTCTCTGTCGGTGTGTCTAGGTATGACACTCCCATCTCCTCTGGGCTTTTGTAGTCCAATCGTGGGAAAAGTCTTTGGGATCCGCCCCCATGGTTGATTCGAGCAATCAGGGCGGACAAAGAGTTTGGCGCCTTTCGTCCTTAGCCCTCCCACAGTGAGGGGGGGGTTGACTCACTCCTGGGCTTCACGTGGCGGCTTCTTGTGGCGGGAACGCCATCTTGGGCGCCATCTTGACCCAATGGTGTAAAGGCGGGAAAGTTCTTTTAGGGACGAACAAAGTCCAATTGTAGACAATAAAGTCCAGTTTAAGCACAACATACCCGTTGGTAACGGGCCTGCTCGTATCCTGTTCGTGACGCCATTTTCTGACGCACACCAGGGGCCAGGGTTACTCCCGGTTTAGACAGGCGATTCTTCTCCTTCCTTGTCACGGGTGGACCGCGCCTGCCGGTAGTGGGGGCCCGGTGTGGTGCAGATCAAAATTGAGGTCGTCTTACGGGAACAGATTAAAAAGGGGTTTTAATTTGTTTTCTTCGTGACGCCACCTATGAGTAGATTCGGTAAGGGCTACCGACGCTGCGGAACCTCCCGGGGTGATGGACAGCAGCAAGATGTTACGCTCCCCACAGGCTGAGCGGTGATCCCCGGGGGCTGGAGCTGCTCAAGATGTTGTGCGGCAGCTGCGGTTACCTTAAGTTCATGACGGACAGTTCATAAGGAGACACGGACACAGATAGTCTCTGCAACGGTTCTTTACTGTAACCAGCAGGCAGTACATGGCTTACAGTGGTTGAGTAGAAGACCGGGTGGACTCAGCAGTGATAGTGCTCCTCAGAGATCCGCAGTGTACCTCCTCTCTACCTCCTTAGTTTCTCTTGCCAGCGTCGCCCAGGAATACCAGGTCGGGTACGGGGAGGCTGCTTCAATGCCCTATCCATGATGTACGTTCTGGATTCTTTGGGGAGCCTTGGGTCCCTCGGTGGGTACACCGCTGGTTAGACGACTGGAAACTGGCTGGTGGTGGGGTGCTCCTATAAAGCTGCTCCTCCACGGGGCTGGTTCGCGTGGCAGAGGTGAACTGCTGCCAGCTTCGGTACCAGTGAACCGGCTGTGAGTTGTGGGCACGGGAGTCTTTTGGGAACCCGTGTAGCTATGCCCATTCCCGGTAGTTAAGGCCTCGAGTGCTGACACCCGACCGGTGACGGCCCAGGGGCCCGCACGGAGTGCGGAGCCCCCGCTCCACTCCAAGTTCTGTGTTCTAGGCTCTAGATCCCAGACTCTGTTCAGTTCTGTTCTGACTGTCTAGATTATTGTGTTCTCTTCACTACCCTAACACTCCACCCACCAGGACCTATGATTGGTCCCCTGTTCTAGGTGTTGTATGTTGGGTTGGATCTCTGAGTTAACTATTTCACTGCTTTGTCTAGAGAATATTGCGGCTGCAATACTCCCTTGTGACGCACTCGTTGCGGGGCGCCACACATCGTCATCAGGTCTTTATAAGACCTGACCGCGCTGTGCTCGTCACTCTGCTCCACAGACAGTCAGTGTAGGGAGAGGTGCTGCTGATTCAGGGAGAGATTTGTGGCCTTTCAGCTAGTGTAGGCGCAGGGCTGCTAATCTAATTACCACAACAGTCCTTCTGAGGACTAATAGAGCTGTATACAGGCAGGCAGGGAGGCAGGGTATATAGCAAACTTCGCTGTGCCAGTATACCAGCCTGCATCACATCTGGGGCTGGTGGACAGGCTGCAAATCTCATCCATCCCAAAACAGTGCTTTTAGGGATTAATTTAGCTCTCTATAGGCAGGAGTAGGTTGTAGCAGAAATTAGGATACGCCAAAACACTCTGTATTCTCGTCAGCGTTTGTGTCTGACTGGTCCACCTGCTGGGATTTAACCTCTAATTTGTAATCTCAGTGTCCAGCTAAAAACCAACTCTTGTCTGCATTCATTTACCATTTTAGAGCGGCAGGAGTGGGTTGTAGTGGAAATTGCGGCAGGAGTGGGTTGTAGCGGAAATTAGTATATGCCAAAACACTCTGTATACTTGTGTCAGTGTTTGTGTCAGACCGGTATAGCTGCTTTAATTTAATCTCCAATCTTAGTATCTAGCTAAAAAACAACTTGTCCGCCTTCATTTACCATTTTTTGAGGCAGGAGTGGGTTGTGGCTGAAATTTCTATACGCCAAAACACTCAGTATACCTGTCGCGCCCCTGCGACCAGGGTGGCCACATAGGGAACTGCAGCCAGGTAGGAGGAAAAGACAGTTTATGTAATAAACACCCTCACAGACATCCCACACACCACTAGGATGCAGCACCCAACCCGGAGCCTGGAACTCTAGGCGGGCAAGGGGTGGTGGGTTTAGAGGACAGTGGGTGGGAAAGCATGTAGGTCAGGTGACAGAAGGTAGAAGTAGAGGGAGAAGAGGAGGAAAGAGTGAGTAGGCCAGAGGGTGCCGAGCAGGAAAGACAGAAGCACATGTTCTGGAGGAGTGGGACTGATGGAGACACAGAATCCACAGACTCAGAGAAAAGATGGAGAGAAAGCTTGTCCATAGCCAGCACCCCAGGAGAGTGTGAGGACAGAGACGGACCAGCAGCACTGGGTCCTAGGAATAAGGCAGCCCTGATCAACTACCGGCGGAGTAGTCTTCCCTACTGAAACTAGAATCACACAGGTCAGAGGGAGCCTGATAGTGCCTTGCGGGAGAGGACTATTGGAGGCTAGGCAGATCGCAGAGTGTCGGCTCTGATGGGAAACCGAAGATCTACCTGGTATCCCCAGATTCACCGATGGGGGGCTCCAATTCTAAGTTGGAGTTCCTACCCAAAAGGACAGACAGCACAGCGGCAACCAAATCCCTCCCCAAGATCACATCATGGGGAAGAGACCTCACCATCCCCACTTCATGTCGAACCCGTCCAGACCGGGTAGTGATAGTGACCATCCCTGTAGGATACCTACGGCGGTCCCCATGGACACCAAGCACTCTCACCGTACAGCTGATGGGTTTAGTTCCAGAGACCAAGGAGGCACCCACAAGGGTCACATCACTCCCTGAGTCCAACAGAGCCGTCACCTCATGTCCATTAATCCGTACCTGGCACAAAGCACCCCCTTTACCCACAGTCACATAGCGTCCTGCCCCAGCTGATTGAGCGATCATGGACATCCGGCGGGTACACTCAAAGTCCATGGACTCCGTGTTGAGGGACACTGTTCCATTGCATGTCCTGACTCCTGGCATCGCCAACACTTTATGGCGGGGAAAAAATTATTTACAGTGCCCCACTTAGGAGACCAGGGTTCCCGTCTCACTTCCGGGCGGTGCACATTCTCTGACTGTGGTGCGGTCGAGCCCAGCATAGGACTGGCTTGGGGGTCACTAACTTCCGGTTTGGTGAATGTAGTCCGCCGGGCTGCACGCAGTGTCCCTGAGTCCCGAATCAAGTCCTGAGTAGCCACATGCCGCTCCACCACACTCACCAACTGATCTAGGGTACCTAGGTCACCTTGTCCCACCCACCATTGGATGGAGACAGGCAGAGTGCGCACAAACCGGTCAACTACCACCCTCTCTATCATTTGTGCGGGGCTCATGCTCTCAAGCTGCAGCCACTTCTTTACCAGGTGCAACAAGTCATAGGCCTGAGACCAGACAGGTTTGCCCTCCAGTCATGCTGTTGGTGAGAAAGGAAAAAACAAAAGGTTGCGCCACGCTGATCCCACACATAGAATAAGGGTTAATCAGGGATACACTCACCTGGAACTGTTGTGCACCGCACAACAGGGAATGGAAAACAGAGCGAGTGTGAAATCGGTCAGTTGTTCTTGAAGTCAGGGCGACCGTGTCCACCGAGCCTGGACACTTAATCCCAAGGGAGACAGCTCTATTGCATGTTCAGCAAGGTCTCTCCTCCAGCAGCTCTCATACCACACCCCGGAGGGAGGAGGGTAATAATAAGAAGGAAAAATAGTATAGAAGTGAGTGCTAGAAAAGACCAGAGAACTGAAAATTAAGAGAATTACCTCTAGGTTTATTAAAAAGTGGGTAAAGCGAGCCCTCAGCCACAACGCGTTTCGACAAACGTCTTTCTCAAGTGGATCCACTTGAGAAAGACGTTTGTCGAAACGCGTTGTGGCTGAGGGCTCGCTTTACCCACTTTTTAATAAACCTAGAGGTAATTCTCTTAATTTTCAGTTCCCTGGTCTTTTCTAGCGCTCACTTCCATACTATTTTTCCTTCTTATTATGCTGTTGGTGAGGACCCAGAAGTCTTGCCTGTTAACAGTCTGGCGCACATGGCTGACTTTATGTTACGCTGCCTGAGTCGTGACCCTTGCATTATCAAGATCTTGGCGGACACTCATTACTGGTTGGTGACACTTTTAGACCCACGCTACAAAGAGAACTTTATTTCTCTTATTCCTGAAGCGGAGAGGTCTACAAAAATGCTTCAGTACCAGAAGGCCATAGTCGCGCAATTATTAAAAAAATTCCCTTCTGAAAACGCTAGCGGCAGAGGTCACGATTCTATGGACAACCAAGGCGTCCGGCAGAGAGAGGCACAAGTCCAATCCAGCAGAGGTAGGGGAACACTCAAAGATCTGGGACACTTTTCTCAGCACCTCCCATACCACAGGCCCTGAGGTGCGGGGTAGTGTCACAAGGACTGCAAAGTTTGCGAAGATACTGAGGGAGTACCTTGCCGATCGTACCTTGCCGATTGTACAAAAGTGCTCCTAGATTCCTCTGTGCCTTATAGTTATTGGGCATCCAAGCAGGACACGTGGCAGGAATTGGCTCTCTACGCCTTGGAAGTCCTGGCCCGCCCTGCCGCTAGCGTTTTGTCAGAGCGTGTTTTAGTGCCGCAGGTGGAATCATTACTGATAAACGCACCTGCCTGTCAACTGAAAATGCTGACAGGCTGAGCCTGATCAAGATGAACAAGGGTTGGATTGGGCCTGACTTCACCACACCACCAGCAAATGATAACGGAATTTAACTTTTGTGCCGGTAAATTGCCATGTACCTCCGCACACCCACACATGGGTACACACTTCATGACTTTGGCTACTTGCTTTACTGCTCCTCCTACTCCTCATCTGCCACCATCATATGATCAGTGCGACCGTGGTTCATGATGCCACGAAAACATAATTTATTTACATCATATTTATGATGATGATGACCCTAACCGTTCAAAAGTTAGGCAGTAGTTTCATGTATACCCCCAAGGGATAAATGTTTTAGTCCATGCTTACAGAATGGGCATTACAAGTAATGGAGACCCGCTCCTTTGTAATGGGAACAATATTTAGAGGCTCTCCTCCATGTTTCTTTCCAGGGGCATTGGGGTGCCTCCCAATGGTTAGCAGCTCTGCCTAGGGCAATACTACAATAGACAAACTTCCTTATAATGGGCACATTATTTAAAGAGGCCCTCATGCACCCCTCTCTCCAAGGGCATTGGGGTGCCTCCCAATGTTTAGTAGCCCTGCTTAAGGCAATACTACAAAATACCCACCTCCTTATAATGGGCACATTATTTAAAGAGGCCCTCATGCACGTCTCTATCCAGGGGCATTGGGGTGCCTCCCAATGTTTTGCAGCCTTGCTTAGGGCAATACTACAAAAGACCCACTTCCTTATAATAGGCACATTATTTAAAGAGGCCCTCATGCACGTCTCTATCCAGGGGCAGCAGAGTGCCCCCAATTTTTGGCTGCCCTGCCAAAGGGCAATACTACAAAAGACAAACTTCTTTAAAATGGGCACAATATTTAAAGAAGCCCTCATGAACGTCTCTTTCCAGGGGCATTGGGGTGTCTCCCAATGTTTAGAAGCCATGCCTAGGGCAATACTACAAAAGACCCACTTCCTTATAATGTGCACAATATTTAAAGAGGCCCTCATGCACGTCTCTATCCAGGGGCATTGGGGTGCCTCCTAATGTTTTGCAGCCCTGCTTAGGGCAATACTACAAAAGACAAACTTCCTTAAAATGGGCACATTATTTAAAGAGGCCTTCATTTACGTCTCTTCCCAGGGGCATGGGAGTGCCACACAATTTAAAAAAAAAAAAAATCTTTCATGTAATCCAAAAAACTAACATACACCAACTCTGTCTCACAAGTGGGTATGAGCCCTTAATATTTTCTCCATGAAAATCCATTTTGGTTTCATTTTGTAACGTTTTCTTGACAGTCCGTAAAAGTGGTGTAATAGTCTGACAACATTGTTCACAGCAGTGACCTTGGGGTCTGAAATGCTTACAGGGGTCTTCCCCATGCTGTTCCCATGTCATTTCAGCACTGTTCTGATACTTTTGTGACATTTTTAGGGTTTTCATCCATGCTGCCGGGGGTCATGCCAGAAAAATACTCTGGTCTCCCATAGGATAACATTGGGCTCGGTGCTCGGGCCGAGTACACGAGTATCTTGGGATGCTTGGCCCGAGCTTCGAGCACCTGAGCATTTTAGTACTCGCTCATCTCTATCAGTGATCTTACAGGACATGTGGTTGAATGCACCATATACAGACAAGAAAAAACATGCACTGTTGCGTAAAAAGAAAAGAATACAAAGAAAATCCCATCTGATAATGAATGAATGAATGCGAATCTAACAATAAGAATAAATGATTACCGTACTTTCATAATATGAACACAAAATGTTTTTTGGAAAATAAAAGTATTTCTATTTTATAATAATTGTAAAATATAACACAAACAGATTTGTTCCATCATAGTGGCCCACAGAATAAAGTAAAATATAGTTTTCATTGAACAGTAAATGCCATAAAATTAATCCAATAAATTGATCCTCACAAATGTCAATAGCAGAGTTTTTTTTCACTGCACCCACAAGAAAAAAATTGAACATAATTCATGGTGTTTTGCCTTTCAAAAAGTACAGTAATCTTTATATGGCTAAAATTGCAAGAAAAGCGATTCTAATATTTAAGAAAAAAATAAAAACTCTTTGGATTTGCCTATATTGTGGCGCCCATGCGACCAGGAGGCCACATAGGGAACTGCAGCCAGGCAGTAAGATAGACAGTTTGTGCACCAAACACCCTCACAGCACACACACCCACAGGAGCACAGCACCCAACCCGGAGCCCGGGACTCTAGGCGGGCAAGGGTTGGTGGGTTTAGAGAGCAAGTGGCTGGGGAATGTAGGTCAGTTCACAGAGAGCACAAATAGAGGAAAAGAGGAGGAAGGAGGAGTCAGAGTGAGCTGAACAGACAAGAACAGACAGATAGTGACACATCCCGGAGGGATTGGGCTCCCTGGAGATACAGAATCCACAGAGTCACAGAACCATGGAGAGAAAGTTTGTTCATAGCCGGCATCCCAGGGAATGTGAGGACAGAGACTGGACCAATAGTACTGGGTCCGAGGAACATGGCAGCACCGACGAACCAAGTAGTTTTCCCTGATTGTACTGGAATCACACGGGTTAGAGGGAGCCTTATAAACCCATTGGAAGACACGGTTACTGCAGGCTAGACACACACCAGAGTGTCGGCTCTGAGGGGAACTGAAGTTGCACACCGGCTTCCCAGACAAACCAACTGGGAGCTTTAATTCTAAGTTAGAGTTCCTACTACAGGGTTGGAGGCACAGCAGCAACCACGAGGACTTTGCAGAACTGGAGAGTACACCCGGTGAACCCTGCTTCAGTGTCCGTGTCTGATTCCAGGTATATAGAACTGTTATTGTACTTCTTACCCTGCCAGGAGCAGCCCGACCCCCGGCGGGGTCATTCATCCAGCTGCAGCCCATCCATCCCTCCATCCTCCTGGCAGAGCTGCGCTGCAGTGGTGGTCCCCTTACTGACCACAACCCCTGGGTGGCGTCACAACAACAATATCCCCTGTATATAACCCCTTTTACTTGTGAGAACCCGGAACACGGTCTGGACTAGGACCGCCGTGACATCCCCAGCAGAACCCCTGTCCGGTACCGAGTACCCCGTCCCAGTGGGCTCCACAATATCTCTGCATAAGATATTACTGCTGAAGTCATTGATGATGGTTGTAGACAAACAATTTAACTGAACAGTTGTAACATTCATGTCTTTTATTTTGCACATCCACCAGTGGCTGCTGCTCACCAATGACCTTCGCGCCTCACTTACACCACTAAATTTCAAACTCAAACTCCTCCATGTATCTCAATGGCCAGTGAGGCTTCTCTCATTGTACTCATGACAGTAGCAACATTAACCCCTTACATTCCGTTTTATCTGTAATTTCTATAACACAGTGTGTAGTTGTACTGTCACTACAAAGTTAACCCCTTCTATACCATTTCTCCCTTAACTCCATACTTTGTAGTCTCTATTACTACTCCCAGTAGAAACATTAACCCCTTATATTCCATTATTGCTGTTATTTCTATTACACAGTGTATAGTTGTAATGACACTGCGAAATTAACCCATTATATACCAGTTCAGCATTAACTGCATATTTGGTAGTGTTTATAACTACTGCCACTGCTACTTTAACCCCTTGAACACCATTTTGGATATAATTTACAGCGCTGAGTCTGTTGTGGCAGTGCCTGTGGGACATTAACTCCTTCAATAACATTTTTCATATCATTATAAGTTCCTACTCTGTTATAGTCCTGTTAGTCAGACATTAACTCTTTCTACACCTCCACTATATTGCTACCCTCACAGTTTTGCCTACATCGCCTACTTCTATACACCTATATCTGGTGTTTGTCTATTATTTACAACTCTTAAAAAAATTATATACAGATTCTAGACTCCCGATTCTTTAGAATCGGGCTCACAGCTAGTATATATATATATATATATATATATATATATATATATATATACATATACTAGATGGCGGCCCGATTCTAAAGAATCGGGTAGTCTAGAATCCATATATAGTTTATTTACTAATAGTTAGGGGAGTGCGGTGAAATTAATTGTGTGTATACAGGTGGCTCAGTGGGTAGCAGAGTATATGGTGGCTCAGTGGTTAGCACTGCGCGATGGCTCAGTGGTTAGCACTGCGCGGTGGCTCAGTGGTTAGCACTGCGCGGTGGCTCAGTGGTTAGCACTGAGTGCGGTGGCTCAGTGGTTAGCACTGAGTGCGGTGGCTCAGTGGTTAGCACTGAGTGCGGTGGCTCAGTGGTTAGCACTGAGTGCGGTGTCTCAGTGGTTAGCACTGAGTGCGGTGGCTCAGTGGTTAGCACTGAGTGCAGTGGCTCAGTGGTTAGCACTGAGTGCGGTGGCTCAGTGGTTAGCACTGAGTGCGGTGGCTCAGTGGTTAGCACTGAGTGCGGTGGCTCAGTGGTTAACACTGAGTGCGGTGACTCAGTGGTTAGCACTGAGTGCGGTGGCTCAGTGGTTAGCATTGAGTGCGGTGGCTCAGTGGTTAGCACTGAGTGCGGTGGCTCAGTGGTTAGCAGTGAGTGCGGTAGCTCAGTGGTTAGCACTGAGTGCGGTGGCTCAGTGGTTAGCACTGAGTGCGGTGGCTCAGTGGTTAGCACTGAGTGTGGTGGCTCAGTGGTTAGCACTGAGTGCGGTGGCTGGAGGGGTGAGGAAAGTGGAGGCGGAAGGGGTGAGGAAAGCGGAGGCTGGAGGGGTGAGGAAAGGGGAGGCTGGAGGGGTGAGGAAAGTTGAGGCTGGAGGGGTGAGGACGGGTGAGGACAGGTGAGGCGGGCAGAGGAAGGCAGAGGACGGGCAGAGGCGGGCAGAGGAAGGGCAGAGGATGGGCAGAGGAAGGGCAGAGGCGAACGTAGGACGGGCAGAGGCGGGAGAGGACAGGCAGAGGCTGGAGCGGCCGCGGGCAGAGGCTGGAGCGGCCACGGGCAGAGGCTGGAGCGGCAGCGGGCAGGGGCTGGAGCGGCCGCGGGCAGAGGCAGGAGCGGCCGGGGGCTGAGGCACTTAGTGTATTTCAAATATGGCGGCATAGCGCCCGCCGCTATTCTGATTGGTCGGCGCGCCATATTTGAAATACACTGAGTACAGTGTATTTGAAGTATGGCGCCATACAGCGCGCCGCTATTCTGATTGGTCGCCGCGTTCAGCGCGCCGACCAATCAGAATAGCGGCACGCGATATGGCGCCATACTTCAAATACACTGACTACAGTGTATTTCAAATATGGCGGCATTGCGCGCGCCGCTATTCTGATTGGTCGGCGCCTTTAGCGCGCCGACCAAACAGAATAGCGGCAGTCGCTATGCCGCCATATTTGAAATACACTGAGTACAGTGTATTTGAAGTATCGCGCCATACAGTGTCGGGCCCCTCGGGACAGGGGTACTCGGTACCGGACCGGATGGTGCCGGGGAAGTCACGGGTGGCTTGGTCCGGACCGTGTCCCGGCTCGGCAATAAAAGGGGATTATTTACAGGGGAAATGTCAGTCGTGACGCCACCCACTATATGCAGCCAGTAAGGAGGCCGCCGCTGCTGTAGAACCTCCAGGGATGATGTAGTGGCAGCATAGATGGTATAGTTCCTGTGGGTAGAACTGTATTCCCCGGGGCAGTGATGGTATAGTCTATAAGGGGTATAGATGGTGGACACAGGGTTAAAGGACACACACTCACGTTTGGTAGACACTGGTGCAATTCTCCTTCTCTCCTGAGGCTGCAGAGCTGACAGGCTTGTAGCAGGGGAAGCTCTCTGTGCTGAATGTAAGGCAAAGGTCGCAATCAATACACAGACTCACAGTTTTGCTGTTTTCCAAAGCTTTACTGCTGATGTTATTGCAGATTATAGTCCATGGAGTCTGTAATGGGGCTGAGCTCTCTTCCCACCCTGTCCGGGGTCGTCAGCTTCCTCGTGCTGCACTGTGTGTGTGTGTCCTGGCTACTATTAGCTGAGCTGCTGGGACTTCTCACGTCTCTCTCTCTGTGTTCTGCTGGTACCACTTGGCTAGGCAACTTGAGTCCTCTGTGCTGTGCTGACCCCTCCATGTTGCTTTGCACTGGTACTAGGAGCATCTAGAGATCCCACTGTTCCTGGATTCACTGTGCTGTGGGTGCCAGACACAGTACCGGATCCGGTGTCCGTTTTGTGCGTCCTTCTGGGGCGAGTGAAGGTGTCACTCGAGCTCCCAGACGTGTTCCTCAGTCTGTAGTTCTCCTGTTCCTCTGACCCTCACTAGGTCTGCACTCAGCTAACTCTGCTCTCTGTGTGCTCTTCACTGCACTACACCGTGCTGCACGGTCTGAGCTACTTCCTCATGGGCAAGAGTATATAAGGAAGCAGGATGTGCTCCCCCTCCTGGCCCAGAGGTGCTAGTGTTTGTCAGTGTGTAGTGGGGAGAGAACCCATGTGATGTTATTGTGGCACATTAACCCATGGGGTGCCACATTCCCCCTTAGTTAAATACAGTACTCCGGGACTGTGGAAAAACAAGTAAACAACAATTAAACACAATTAATAATTACATAGACTTAAAAGGGAAAAAGTACAAAAATCACTAAAGATTAAAATAAAGTCCAAAAAGTCAAAAAGCAGTCTTTCCGGGGATTTAGTCTATTGCCTCCGGGCTGATGAATATATACAAGAGAGTTCTTACCACAACCAGTCCGTGGTATATATGGTCCATAAGTAAATAAGAAAAGTTCAAAGTTCATACAGGATAGTCTCTGTAGGTACTGGTCTTTTTAACGTTGCATTAACTATCTATATTGTTCACTGAATTAAATTTATATTCAAACAACATATTTACATTACACATTTAAGTCTGCATTTTACTCTTTGTACCTAGCTGGTAACTGACCTTGGGTACTACGCTCTGATCTGCGCAATGTTGGTGGAGTTAATCTGATAGTGTGAGTAGACGTGTACCTATTTGGGGTGTTTGGTGTTATGGCAGATGGAGGTCTGACTGCAGGACTGGCAAGTTCACTGGGACCAGGAATTTGTTCTTCCTCTTCGGATTCTACTTCCAGTTCTTCAAGTCTTGGGTCTTCTTCTGGTAACACGGGTTCTGGTAACACAGGTTCTGGTAACAGGTTCTGGTTTTGGGTCCACCATTGAAGGGAATGCAATCATTGGTACGACAACTGCTCCATGGTAATTTGGCCATGTTTTGGGGAAATCTCCTAGTACCGTGTGGAATACTTCTTCTTCTTTTTCTTTCTCTTGGATAGGTTGCACCTGTACGGGTTCTATGACTTCAGGTGTCTTCAGGGTTTCAGGACACAATTTTAGCTGATCACGAGATACGACTTGTGACGTTTTTCCTTCATCTTTGCTTATCAAACAGGTTTTAACATTGTCTAAGTTAGATGGTAAGACTGTGTAAGGGACGGTTTCCCACTGATTATCCAGTTTGTTTGAGCGTCTCTTTCTCTTGAGAACTTGATCACCTTCTTTTAATGGCATTGCTTGAGCATGTTTGTTAAAGGTCTTCTCTTGTCTTGCTCTTGCTTGTTGTAGGTTTCTCTCTACACATTCTTGCACTTGTTGATACTGTTTCTGACGTTTGGTATCCCAATCTGTTTCTTCTACTTCTGTATCTGGTTTTTCAATTCCCATTTCTAGATCAATTGGTAGCTTACCGGGTCTTGCACGCATAAGGTATGCTGGAGTGCAGTTTGTAGAACTCACGGGGACATGGTTGTATAAGTCTACCAAATCAGGTAATTTTTCTGGCCACTGATTTCTTTCTGACTCTGGTAAGGTCTTTAACAGTTCAATTACGATATGATTCATCTTCTCGCATAAACCATTTGTTTGGGGATGATACGTTGTTGTGTGAATCTTCTTACAACCGTACATATTACAGAATTCCTTGAATAGTTCTGATTCAAAAGCTGGACCTTGGTCTGCAAGGACTTGTTCTGGGTAACCATGTGGTCTACAGAAATGCGTCTGGAATGCTTTTGCTGCCGTCTTCGCTGTCAAGTCTTTGACGGGTACCACCACTAAGAAGCGTGAGTAATGGTCCACGATGGTTAAGGCATAGACATAGCCTGACCGGCTTGGTGACAACTTGACTTGGTCTAACGCGACTAGCTCAAGTGGCTGCTTGGTTACTATTGGCTGAAGTGGAGCTTTCTGTGGATCTTTCCTTCTGAGGTTGCATGCGGCACATGCTCTACACCAACGTTCAATTGATCTTCTCATGCCAACCCAATAAAATCTTTCTCTCAGGATTGCTTCTAACTTCTTCCATCCGAAATGACCTGCACTGTCATGGTACGCTCTTAAGACCATTTGGATGTCTTCCTTGGGCACGATTATCTGCCAGACCAGTTCATGTGTCTTGGGATTGGTGAACCTTCTGCAGAGCTTCCCTTGATTCAGGAACAACTTGCCTCTCTCCTTCCAGAGCTGTATAGTCTCAGCTGGGGCATTCTGATCCGGTATGCACCTTGTCGCGTAAGCAGTTCTTTCACTAGCTTCACAGCTGGATCAGTATCTTGGGTATCAGCCCATCCGTGGTGTCTTAACGGGTTGAGGTTTACTTCCTGCTCTCTTTGATAGATGCCGGGTTGATAATCTTCTACCTTTGAACGATGAAAGGCCGATAGTTCAATCTCTTCCAACTCTTCTGGGTCCTCTTCCACGTCTCTCAGGTGTGGCATCCGGGATAAGGCATCTGCGTTCCCATTCTTGCGGCCTGCCCGATATTTGATGACAAAGTTGTAATTAGATAGCCGGGCTATCCATCGCTGCTCCAGAGCTCCTAATTTAGCTGTATCCAGGTGAGTCAACGGGTTGTTATCCGTGTAGATGGTGAATTCTGCACCTGCGCCAAGTAATGTTTAAAGCGTTCCTTTACAGCCCAAACTACTGCCAGTAGTTCTAACTTGAAGGAGCTGTAGTTCTCGGGATTTCTTTCTGTAGGCCGGAGCTTCCTGCTTGCAAAGGCAATAACTCTCTCTTTGCCTCCTTGCTTCTGTGATAATACTGCTCCCAGTCCCACTCTGCTCTCTGTGTGCTCTTCACAGCACTACACCGTGCTGCACGGTCTGAGCTACTTCCTCATGGGCAAGAGTATATAAGGAAGCAGGTTGTGCTCCCCCTCCTGGCCCAGAGGTGCTAGTGTTTGTCAGTGTGTAGTGGGGAGAGAACCCATGTGATGTTATTGTGGCACATTAACCCATGGGGTGCCACAACAGCGCGCCGCTATTCTGATTGGTCGGCGCCTTCAACGCGCCGACCAATCAGAATAGCGCCGCGCTTTATGGCGCCATATTTGAAATACACTGAGTACAGTGTATTTCAAATATGGCGGCATTGCGCGCGCCGCTATTTTGATTGGTCGGCGCCTTCAGCACGCCGACCAATCAGAATAGTGGCGGGCGTTATGCCGGCATATTTGAAATACACTGAGTACAGTGTATTTGAAGTATCGCGCCATACAGCGCGCCGCTATCCTGATTGGTCGCCGCGTTCAGTGTGGCGACCAATCAGAATAGCGCCGCACTTTATGGCGCCATACTTCAAATACACTGAGTACAGTGTATTTTAAAGATGGCGCCATAGACCGCGGCGCTATTTTGATTGGTCGCCACGGTGAATGCGGCGACCAATCAGAATTGCGCCGCCAGCTATGGCGCCGTCTTTGAAATACACTGTACTCAGTGTCTTTGAAGTATGGTGTCATAAAGCGCGGCGCTATTCTGATTGGTCGCCGCCAACCGCGAGCGACCAATCAGAATAGCGGTGCGGGGCACGGAGCGAGCGCGAGGTAGCCGGAGCTCGGCTCCCGGATACCTTGCACCGGGGATCTCCGTAGCGGGCATATCCGCGGCTCAGCTCCGGGGAGCCGCGAGCCAGCCGGGATTTGCCCGGTACCGCCCGCCGCAATCGACCAATCAGATTCAAGCCGCGGCACGGCGCCATGTTTCAAAATGTAAGAATTAAAAAAAAATAATAAAAAATGTAAAAGATGGCGGCGCTCCTCTCATTGGTCGCCGCTAGGCGTGAGCGACCAATGAGAAGAGTGGGGCGGGGCACGGCGCCATATTTGAAATCCAGCGGGAACTTTGGATTTCAAATATGGTGCCGTGCCCCGCCCCACTCTTCTCATTGGTCGCTCGCGCCTGACGGCGACCAACGGGAAGAGCGCCGGGAAACACGACGCCATCTTTAAAAAATTTTTTTTTCACTTCTTAGATTTTTAAACATGGCGCTGTGCCGCGGCTTGAATCTGATTGGTCGCTCGCAAGCGAGCAACCAATCAGAATTGCGGCGACGGTATCGGGCAAATCCCGGCTGGCTCGCGGCTCCCCGGTGCTCAGCCGCGGATATGCCCGGCATGGAGATCCCCAGCTCGCTCCGGCGGCGCGAGGTAGCCGGTAGGCGAGGTCAGCTCCCGGCTACCTCGCGGCCGCTCCGGAGATAAATGTCCGCCGGAGGTCAGCCCTAAGTGCAGCGGACCTTCCTGAGGTTCGCTCCGCTTAGGGCCGCCATCTTGGTCCACCCTGAGCGGGTGTAGTAAACGCTGGTGACGCTGGTGACGTCACTTATCTCTGGACATTTATCTCCGGACATTTTATCTCCGGACAAAGCCACGGAAGTTGGCTTTTGTAAGGAAATAGAATTCTAGGCAATTATATAATAGATATAATATATAAAAATGTAAGAAAGACGGCACTCACCAGGTCAGCAGGTAACGGGATCTTTATTACGGGAGCATACAAAGTGCAGGGAGGGGGCACCGAGGTGACGACGGGTCCGTTTTGGGCAAAGGCCCTTCTACCGGTCACCGTGACCGGTAGAAGGGCCTTTGCCCGAAACTGACCCGTCGTCACCTCGGTGCCCCCTCCCTGCACTTTGTATGCTCCCGTAATAAAGATCCCGTTACCTGCTGACCTGGTGAGTGCCGTCTTTCTTACATTTTTATGACGTTTGTTCCACTATACTGGCACCACCAGTTGCACTAGTGCTTCCCGCCTCACATGCTTATTCCACTGCCTGAGAAGGATTGCTGGTCGTAGTGGTGCCCCCTTTTCGTTTCTGTTGGATTTTTCAGATATATATATATCTAATATATAAAGCTGAATGTGTGTGTGTGTATATCCGGGATTGGCATCTACACCGTCACAACTACAGCCAAAAATTTTGCACAGTCACACGTCTGGACCCCGAGAGCGTCAAAGGCTATGTTGTGAGGTGAAATTTTAACCCTGCGCGTTCCAGTTCACCAAACAATTTTGCCCCTATCTACATAATGGGGAAAAAGTGAATGGAAAAGTGTTGGAGGAAAATCGACAGCTGTCAGCTATAGCCACAAAATTTTGCACAGTCAAACGTCTGGAACCCGGGAGCATCATAGGCTATGTTGTGAGGCGAAATTTTAACCCCGCACATTCCAATTCACCAAACAATTTTGCCCCTATTTACATAATGGGGAAAAAGTGACAGTTACCAGTTAACAGATGTGAATGCGAGGGGCTTAATGATAGCGCCAAAGACTAACAGCACATACCAGCATATAGTCACATATGTGTGCTATCTTTAATTTCCAAACATAAACATCTGATTAAAAACAGCCAATGTGCAACACATGTGCCATATAGGGAATTAAGGCACATGTCAGTCACATGAGCTGTCTATTATGTGTGAGGTAACATATATTGCCCGGCCGGGGGGAGGGTTTACTGTTAGCTGGAGATTTATTAGGCTGCCTATAGCAATCAATCACAGCTCAGCTTCTATTTTCTTACAGGTCATTAATATGACATATTCAAATTCTATTTTGTTATAGCTAACATCAGTTATTTATTAACCCGGGCGTAGCCGGGTACTACTACTAGTATATATATATACTCTGTGGTATGGTGGCCACCCATGGTCTGCATGAATGGTATACACGACACAGGCAGACAGGAAGACAAATTAAATGAAGATAATAATACTAAAGAATTAGTGATTGCAATCATTTTCAGGAAGAAACTGTGTATTATCTGACAGAATTGCAGGGATGTCAATACTTTTGGCCACAACTGTATATACGAGATTGGGTGCCAAAACCAGGTAAATTAATCACAGATCATCAGAGTTGTAGATAATCAAGAGGTATTAAGCTACAGCTCTAATTTTATCATAGTGTTGTGGCACCCCTGCAGGGGACTGCCACAGGAACCACCGGTGCAAGGAGGGATTTACACTTTGGTACACACAGCACACAACACCTTCCATCCCAGACCTGAAGGGGGAGCTCTACTGGCTGCCTTAAGCCAGATCCCCTTTAAAAGATCCAGGCCTGAGGGGAGGAGTCAGTTAGTCCAGTTAGTTAGTCTTAGTCAGAAAGTAGAGAGCAGGAGTGAAGGAGCTGGTCGCTGAGATAAAGCCAGGCTGAGGACCAGGGAACACTGACCCAGCTGTGCTGCACCCTAGGGAGAGGGTTGGAAGCCAGTGGAGGAAGCAGGGAATTAAGGAAGGCAACAGACCAAGTATCCCTTTAGTTCACCCCGACACCGGAGTCCGACACTGCTACGCATTTGTGGTGCCCCTGTGACCAGGGTGGCCACAGGTAGGAACTGCAGGCAGGAAGGTGGAGACAGGTTACACACAAACCACCTTCACAACACACACCCACGGACACAAGACCCAAGCCGGAGCCCGGGACTCTAGGCGGGCAAGGGGTGGTAGGGCCAGTCACAGTGGGTGGGGACGTAGTCAAGGTGATGGACCGTGTACAAAAGGGGAACACTAGGAGTTAATCAGTAGGCCAAAGTGAGCTGAACATGAAGTGGCCAGGGCAAGGGGTACTCGGACACCGAGACTGATGACTGTTTGGGTGGGGAGATCACTGATGGTCGGGATCCCGGTTCCGTGCCTTGGTTATCATTTGTTAGATGGTGGTAGAGGAGGGAGTATTTACAAGGGAACGTGATGCCACCTGTAGTTCCTGGTAAAATGGTACCGGCGCTGCAAGCCGGCCACTGAGGTGATGGTGGGTGCAGCAAAGAATGATACAGCTCCCCACAGGTGGAGCTATTTCCTCAGGGCAGCAGTGATAGATGAGAATGAAAGGAGTTGTAGTAATAGTTCTTACCCCTCAAATGAGCTGCTGGTGAGTACCGGAAGATGGTAAAACTGAACACGGTACAGTTTGGTTGACCGGGTGGATGTTGCCGGCTCAGTGTCCCTCTTATGGAGTCTCTGGATATTTGCTCTCTTTGTCTTTCGGGGTCTGTCCTATTCTTCCTGTTTCTCTCACCTTCACAGTGCTTTCCCGCCAGTCCTTCGGTATGTCACTAGCTCTCTAGGTCTGTCCCTTACCGGTACGGACGGGAGCAGCAGGAGCGCACAATTTTTCCCGCCACCAGAATTCGGTGCACGACCACTAGTGCCCTCAACCCGTTTCTGTCCTGAGGGGTGAGATGTCCTTGTGGTGCGTACGGCAACCCGGTTATAATGCGCCCGCAGCTCGTCGGTCTGCGGTCAGAGCTAAACTTCTGGCCGCCTCGGCTTCCCGCGTTGCCAGTGTCTTTCCCCCCAACATGACCAGCTGGCTCCAACCAGTCCTGGCCAGTTGCCTTCTGTCCTGAGGCCCCACTTAAAGATGGGGATCCCTACTGTAGGCAGTGCTGTCAGGCCTGTCCTTCCTGACTGCCTTCCCAGCACCGTCTCTCTCTAAACTGTCTCTCTCTCACTAACTCTACCCTAGGCTACACCCCCTTTTGGGACCTACTAAATTACCGTAAATTACCGGTCCTCCCTACTCTAAGTGGCCTAGTCCTAAGTGTGTGCAAGAACAGACTCCATAGGTTAAACCCTGAACTGACAACTTACAGAGATATCACATTGGTTGTCAGATTGCAATACCTCCCTGTGGCGCCTAGCCGGAGGGGCACCCCCCCCCGTGGTGAAACACACCCGTCCGCAGGTGTTAAACCAAACCAGGTATAAATGGGTGCTTTTCTTTTATTAACAGGTTAACCGGGTAAATGTAAACATATATAAACAATAAGGTTGCTTTTGTTCTTCCCTTGCGGGAGGTTCACTTCTTGTAACGTTGCAATTAACTTTTACTATAATCTAGTCCTTATTGGTCCAACAGGACCTGGTAACATGTCTCTGATCAATGTTCATCAGAAGCTAAAAAGGAAATAACAGGGAAGTGCAAACAAAGTACACACTTAAAGGCACAGTTTTCATTTTCAACAATGTAATACAGGGTTCATTTAGCTGCTTTGCTGACCCATATTGTAAACCACCCGCGGGGACCTGTGTGGCGTTCATAAGTTATTACATCTCCACGGTACAGGTCCTGGTCCGGGTGGCCCTGGAGAACTGCAGATAGAGCCACTCTCCTCTCTCCAGCTGCAGCAAACAACGCTGGTACCGTGACCCTCCATTACTCGCGGGGCCTGGCCTCCTCCGTACCACCGATGGCTCCTTCCTCCTCCGTACCACCGATGGCTCCTTCTTCCTCCAGATTCTCCTCCTCCTCCCTGACACTGACCTGGCCGCTCTCACTTGCAATCGGCTCCTCCTCTGTCAGTTCCGGCTCCTCCGGGAACTGGACGAGGTTCTCCACCACGGTGATATACTCCTCTCCGTGCTCCACAGATGATATAGCAACAGGTTCCAGGGACTCAACAACGGGGACTGCCATTGCCTCACAACCGCTTAAAGGTAACGGGTCCGGAGCCTGACCAGGTATCCCGTTTTGGCTTCCGGCCGCATCTTTCTCAGTTTTCATAGTCCCGACCTGGTGTGGGCTGGCGCTCGACCTGCCCCCTTGGTTGTTTGATAGCAAGAGGGTCGGGGAGACTTTTTGGCTCCTCTTGGATGGCCCATATATGTTGAGGGGCCGAGGCACACCCATGGGCCAGCACATAGTCTCTTTACATCTCTTTACCCACCCACCATGAAGATCCTATGGGCGAGCCTTTCGGACTTTTCCAGAGCCCGCCACTACCTTCGTCACTCCTCGGCAGAACAAAGGGGTGGAGTTTATCTTCCTGCTCTTTTCTGCCCGCGCTGTGGCGCAGCTCAATTTCTGTAATGGCGGATCGGTTATACAGTTCAGAAACAGTTAATAAAGTCTTTTGGGTGCACTTTACCTGGTTCCACCAGGCTGGTTCTATCCTGTTCGTAGATGCCAGAAAATGAAGAGGCCAGGGCAAGGAGTACTCGGACACCGGGACTGATGGCTGCTTGGATGGGGAGATCGCAGTTGGTCGGGATTCCGGTTCCGTGTCCTGGTTATCATTTGTTAGATGGTGGGGGAGGAGGAAGTATTTACAAGGGAACGTGACGCCACCTGTAGTTCCCAGTAAAATGGTACCGGCGCTGCAAGCCGGCCACTGAGGTGATGGTGGGTGCAGCAGAGAATGGTACAGCTCCCCACAGGTGGAGCTATTTCCTCAGAGCAACAGTGATAGATGAGGATGAGGTGATCCCTCCTGTCGGCTGTGCTGTCAGGCCTGTCCTTCCTGACTACCTTCCCAGCACCGTCTCTCACAAAACTGTCACTCTCTCACTAACTCTACCCTAGAGTCCACCCCCTTTTGGGACCTACTAAATTACCGGTCCCCCCTACTCTAAGTGGCCTAGTCCTAAGTGTGTGCAAGAACAGACTCCATAGGTTAAACCCTGAACTGACAACTTACAGAGATATCACATTGGTTGTCAGATTGCAATACCTCCATGTGGCGCCTAGCCGGAGGGGCGCCACAAACAGTCAAGACCGAGTAGGCCAGAGTGAGCTGAACAGAAAAGACAGAGTAGGCCAATGGGTGCTGAACTGTAAAGACAAGAGCAGGCAGAGTGACACTTCCCTGAAAGTTCGGGCTCCCTGGAGGCGCAGAATCCTGCGAGGCTAGAGCCCCTGGAGAGAAAGCTCACTCCACAGCCTGTAACCCAAGGGAAGGGGAGCGACCGGACCAGTGCAGCTTGGTCCAAGGATGACAGCAGAGGACGACTGGCAGGAGGGATCCCCTGGAGTACGCCGCAGTCACACGGGTAGGAAAGGGCCCTGTGATCCCCCGCAACATAGGGACACCCAAGGCTAGGCTGGGTCCAGAGAGTCGGCTCTGAGGGGATCGAAGCTATATGCCAGGTCACAGACACACCGACGGGGGACTCTGATTCCAGGTCAGAGTTCCTAACACACAGACTGGAGGTACAGCAACACATAGGACCCAGGCTTGCCACCCAAGAAGCCAGACAAGGGACCGAGTTGCCACCATACACCCACAGAGAGAGAAGTGTAGAGAAGGGCCTAAGAGGAATACAAGACGGAGAAGGGTCTCAGAAGGGAAACCGGGCTGCAGAGGGTTAAGTGACTGTCCGGAGATATCCGTGTAAAAGAACTGTACCGTGAACTGTTTGTACTGAGAAATAACTGTTAGTAAAACCCGGTGAACCCTGCTTCAGTCTCCTGTGTGTGATTCCTTGCATGCAGAACAGTTATATCCATATTACACCCTCTCAGGAGCAGCCCCGACCCAAGGCGGGCTCATCCATCCAGCTGCAGCACCATCCATCCTCCTGGCAGCAGCAAGCCCATTGACCACAACCCGTGGGTGGTGTCACAACAATCCCTGTAAATATCCCCTTTTACTTGTGGGCTCGGACCAAGACCGCTGTGATGCCCCCCGTGATACCCCTATCCGGTACCAAGTACCCCGTCCCAGTGGGCTCCACACATTCACTGCAGCAGGAAAAGCCCAGAAAGACTAGGAGGAACTAATTCCCCTGAGGTAACAGACTAAGAGACACTCGAAACTGACCAAGCACAGGACCAGGGGCCAAGGGAACAATAGGGACCCCGCAGAAGGACCTCATTGTCAGTTATAGAGCAATGCCCTGGGAGGGAAGAAGGAGCGATGAGTTCAGTTAAGGGCAGAACTCATCCCAAACCACTGTACACAGTGACACAGGAGGCCTCACAACTCTCCAAGATGAAAGTCCCAAATTGCACTGAGGACCTGGTTACTTCTCTGGACTGTACCTGTTACCCGTCATCAGTAAAAGGTACCGAAACAAAGACTACTGTGTGTGCATGCCTGCTTAACTGCCGCTACTCACAGCTTTGACCACAGAGACGCTACTATGACTCCCCTCATCCATCCCCGCTGCCCTGAGGTAAAGCTCCACCTGTAGGGAGCTGTACTACACTGAGCTGCACCTCCATCATCTCAGCGGCCGGCCGCAGCGCTGGTATACTTGTTACCAGGTACCACAGGTGGTGTCATGTAACCGATCCCCTTCACCACTATCATCCCCCACAATCCCCGCCATTGAGGAACCAGGGCACAGGATCAGGGACCGACCAGCCGTGATCCCCCATCCAAGTCGCCATCAGCCCCGATATCCGAGTACCCCCTACCCTGTCGACCGCCTCAGTGTTGTCCACCATAAGAAAAGCAGTATTGGCCCCGTGTATCTGCAAGTCCATTGGGCGTCACCCAAAGATATATGACACAGTCCCCACAATCAATGAATTGACAAGGTAGTTAGCAGAATAGTGATCATACTGCATAGAAGCCTTTCTGTATAACAATAATCAAAACTCTTATATGCCCTCCAGGTAGTAAAGGCACCTCAGCACAGTGGCTGTAAAGTCACATAAAAGGGACCCGTGCATACAGGTGACCTGCCCAGGCCGGGGTACTCAGAGCCGGGGCACGTTGTCAGGGGGGACGCTATCACGGGTGGCTGCACCTGAGTCCGTGGCCCTGAGGTCGGTGACTTCTTAAAAAGTACAGTTTCTATTAGGATAATTAGTGACGCCACCTGTAGTACCTGGTGAGGGATCACCAGCGCCGCCACAGTTCTCCGGAGGGCGATGGTATCGTGGCAAGGGTGGTATAGTTTCCTACAGGTGAAGCTGGGCCTCCAGGGCAGCGTTAGCTGGGAGATGCCGTTGCTTCCTGCTTCCTCCTCGGCGTTCCCGCCCACCTCTCTGCTTATCTGCCTCCGGATTGGAAGTGGGTGCTGCTGGGGGAGTGGTGCGGGCATGTCCCTTGAATACCCGACCGCTGCCTTAGCAAAGTGAGAGGGATTGTGAGAAAAGCTGTGTTAGAGCGCAAATATAGGTGAAAAAGAGCAAATGGAGGGGAAAAGAATGATTGCGGCATGATGGCACAATGTATGTGGGCGGCGGTGGGCCCCTGTTTCAGGTCAGGGAGCCGGCACTTGGCTGGGTACACCATGTGCTGACGCTGGTCCTGAGTGTGAGACAAGCGGCGGCTCGCAATGGCGCATACGCCCCATCGCTCGCAGCACCGCAAAGGATGCTGGAATAGCGGCACAGTGGCTAGAAACGCAAAACTCGTGATTATGTAAGTAGATGTTTCCGGACAAACATCCATATAGCCAGATCTATTGCAATTGCCAAAGTCACCAATATATACTCTAAATAGAGGTTTATTGTGCTCTGTGTATTAGCTCTTAGGGTACCGTTAACGTTGCCGGAGATATCACCGGCGACGCTCGGGGGCGCGCACATTTTTGCCGACCCGCCAGCGTCGCCGTCACGTCTTCACACGCGGCGATACCTCCGGCAACGCACCGGCGATGCTACAGGCGGCATCGCCACTGGGGTGTCTACGGCTCCCATCACCCGTAACATCGCCGATCGGCATGTTACATGGGGCGATGTGTACATATCACACCAGAGTGCTCGCTCTGCTGAGAAACCAGGCAACCACTCAGAGGCGATATTTACTGCCGACATCGCCCCTTTACATTAGGCGACGCAGCGGCGATGTTATCAGGTGTGATGGTACCCTTACTCCTAATGTACCTCCACTTTGTATACCCACCCGGGCTTTGGGTAAATTGTATGATGTTTTGTGCGGCAGAGGGAAATTGGTTTTAATTGTTTTTAACACGTATTAAGGTTTTTTCTGTCCTGCACTAAATAAATATTTGTTTTTCACCTGCATATTGGCTGTGTGTACTTCATACAGAAGTATGGAGAAGCAGTAAGAGGAGAAGAGAACTGTTTCAAGACTTGAGAACCAAAAGCAATCTTGATATTCCTTTAACCATGATGCACAACATAATCAAGTTTACAACCGGAACTGTAGCAAATCTCCCTGGATGAAGACGGCAGAGACAAATTGATGAAGGGTTGCAGCACAGGATGGTTGATAAGCAGCCCCAATCCAGTTCCAAGGAAATTCAAGCTGTCCTGCAGGCTCAGGATGCATCAGTGTCAGCGTGAACTATCCGTCCATCTACTATATAATCACAAATAATGTGTGTCACATGTTTTCGGCGCTTATATTCCAGAATGCACTGCACCACCCCAGAACCTGCGCCATATTAGCACATCCAAGTGATAGGTATGCTAATATGGCGCAGGCTGGCGGTGGCACAAGCTACACATGCCCACCACACCACCTGCAGACCCCCTCCAGCCTCTCACCGCACCTCTCCCGATCCTGCAGACTCCGCACACCACCCGCATTACACTCCCACACCCCCCTCCACCACCCGCAATGCCCCACACAAGAACCCCGAACCCCTCCTCCTCTATCGCTCGCACAGCCTCCACCGCCCGCACAGCCCCACTCAAGACTCCATCCTCCCGGCCGCTCCGTCCTCTTTGTGCTCTCCTCACTCCTCTGGTGCCTGTGTGCGGTGATCGGGGCCGGTGGCTCCATGCTGCAGTCCATCCTGCTGGAACCGCCCCCTGCACATCATGCCCGACCACAGCCACGGCATGGAGGAGCTGCTCCTGGACTTCTACCGGAGCTGCCAAAGGTGAGGAGACTTCGGAGAAGGAGGAGGAGAGGAAAGGGAGGCCACGGAAGAGAGGACGCCACAGAAGTGGAAAGATAGGCTGAGGGAATAGAGGCCACAGAAGACAGGAGGAGAGACCAGGGAAGAGAGGATAGGAGGCTGATGGAGCTGCCGAAGGTGAGGAGAGGCCAGAGGAGGAGGAGGAGGAGCGGAAAGGGATCCCAAGAAAGAGAGGAGCCCAGAGGGAAGGCCACAGGAGAGGAAAGAGAGGCTGAGGGAATGGAGGCCACATGAGACAGGAGGAGGAGAAGTCAGGGAGGAGAGGAAAGGGAGGCCATAGAGCAGGCGACCAGGTAAAAGAGGATGGGATGCTGAGGGAGCTGCTGAAGGTGAGGCGATGCCAGAGAAGGAGGAGGAGAGGAAAGGGAAGCCAGGGAGAAGAGGAGACCAGAGGGGAGGCCACAGGAGAGGAAAAAGAGGCAGAGTGTATGGAGGCCAGAGTGAACAGAAAGAGGAGAGGCCAGGGAGGAGAGGAAAGGGAGGTCAGAGAGTAGGAGGCCAGGGAAGAGCGGATGGGAGGCTAAGGCAGCTGCCAAAGGGAGGAGAGGCCAGAGGAATAGGAGAATGAGGAAACAGAGGCCAGAGAGGAGGCTGAGGAAAGAGAGACCAGAGAGGTGGCTGAGGAAAGAGGCCAGAGGAAGAGGCTGAGGAAAGAGAGGCCAGAGGAAGAGGCTGAGGAAAGAGAGGCCAGAGGATGAGGCTGAGGAAAGAGAGGCCAGAGGAGGATCGTGAGGAAAGAGAGGTCAGAGGAGGATGCTGAGGAAAGAGAGGTCAGAGGAGGATGCTGAGGAAAGAGAGGCCAGAGAAGGAGGCTGAGAAAAGAGAGAGCAGAAAAGGAGGCTGAGGAAAGACAAACCAGAGGAGGAGGCTGAGGAAAGAGAGGCCAGAGGAGGAGGCTGAGGAAAGAGAGGCCAGAGGATGAGAATGACGAAAAAGAGGCACCCACTGAGCCACCATACAGTACTCACCACTGAGCCACTGTATACAGTGCTAACAACTGACCCACCGTACTGTGCTAACCACTCAGTCACCATACATTGCTAACCACTGAGTCACTGTATACAGTGTTAACCACTGACCCACTGAACAGTGCTAACCACTGAGCCGCCGTACAGTGCTAACCACTGAGCCACCATACAATGCTAACCACTGAGCCACCATATACAGTGCTAACCACTGAGCCACCATACAATGCTAACCACTGAGCCATCATACAGTGCTAACCACTGAGCCACCATACAGTACTCACCACTGAGCCACTGTATACAGTGCTAACAACTGACCCACCGTACTGTGCTAACCACTCAGTCACCATACATTGCTAACCACTGAGTCACTGTATACAGTGTTAACCACTGACCCACTGAACAGTGCTAACCACTGAGCCGCCGTACAGTGCTAACCACTGAGCCACCATACAGTACTCACTACTGAGCCACCATACAGTACTAACCACTGAGCCACCATACAGTGCTAACCACTGAGCCATCATACAGTGCTAACCACTGAGTCACCATACACTGCTCACCACTGAGCCACCACACAGAGTTAACCACTGAGCCATCATACAGGGCTAACCACTGAGCCACCGTATACAGTGCTAACCACTGAGCCACCATATACAGTGCTACCCAATGCACCATATACACCATATAAATCCTGCAAGAACAGCATACTTTCTGGAGAGAGGACTGTACTATTCAGCGGCTATTTCTATGGCACCTGTTCATTTCACTGCACTCCTGAAGCAATAGTTTCGGGTCTATTTCTAGTATTTGAATAAAATGAAATAAAATGGCAGGAGATCCAGGAGTACACCACTGCTCACACAGAGACATAAAAAGCTAGATTGCAATTTCCCAAAATGTATGTGAGTTAGCCAAAATTCTTCTGAGAAAGAGACCTGTTGACAGTTACACCCCTCCCCCACCACCCTTAGGTGATTTTGTTCTCCATTATCGGGTTCATACTCACCCATTCAAATGGAGGAACCCAGAGAGAGGCATTGACTCAGTGTAGATCCCAGTAAGGAGACACGTCTTGACGTGACTACTGGATGGATATATATATGGCCATCATTATATACTTAGTGTATAATTTTTTTCATATATCTACTTACCTAAATTGCTATTCTATATTCTTTTACATTCAGATTAGCATGTCTTACCATTTCAGAATGCAGCTATCTTTTTCTTACAATATGTCATGTTCAGCATTGCACCTGTTCACATAGCATGTCAGGGAGTGCCACAGTTTTTTCTTGTTTAAATTATGGGGTCATACCTTCTAACTGTGCACCCCTCACCCACTGGCCTTTGGTGATTTTGTTCTCTATTAGCAGGTTCTTATTTGCCCATTCAAACTGAGGTTTTTAAAGCCAGATAGAGGCATTGACTCAGTGTAGGGACCCGTAAGGAGACATGCCTTGACGTGGCTACTGGGCAGATATAGATGTGGCCATCTTTATATGCTAAGTGTTTAGTTTTTTACAAATATCTCCTTAGCTATAGTGCTATTCTACATTATTTTACATTCATTTTAGCATGTCTTAGTATTTCAGAGTGCAGCTGTCTTTTTGTTACACTAGCTGTGAGCCCGATGCAAATGCATCGGGATTCTAGAACGTGCATAAATTTGCTTATAATAGTTATAGCTGGTCTGAGTACTTTTTGGGGGGTGTGAGAGGACTTTTTGGGGGGGTGTTGAATACTTTTTGGGGGTGTGTTGAATACTTTTTGGGGGTTGTTGAATACTTTTTGGGGGGTGTTCAATACTTTTTGGGGGGTGCGCAATACTTTTTGGGGGTGTTGAATACTGTTTGGGGGGTATTAGATTATTTTTTTTAATTTAATTAGTTAATGTAATTAATATATTAATTTTATATATTATTTTTTTTGTTGTTTTTTATTATTATGTTTTATTTTATTGTGTATTATTTATATTATTTATTTTTTTTTTTTTTTAGTATTTTTATTATTATTAAAGTTAAAAAAGCGCACTTGCTGCACCTGCCGCAAGTCCCCCTATACTTTCTATGGGGATTACCGCAACCGCGCCGCAACTGTTACACTTGCGGCGCGGTTGCGGTAATCCCCATAGAAAGTATAGGGGTACTTGCGGCAGGTGCGGCGGCTGAGGTAGCGACTCGCAATGGCCTCGCGGCCATTGCTCGCGCTACCTCAGCGGTAAATCGCTAAGTTTGTGGCCGAGCCTATGGTTCTATTTTCGGCCAGCGACTCGCTGAGTAAAACAGCTGAGTGTGAGTGCTGAAGATCCGATACATTCATGAGCCTAATGAGCGGCTGAACCTGTGGGGATGAGTGCTTTGCTGGGCTAAACCTGAATGGTGCACAGGGGGTTAATCACATGTCAGGTCTGTGTGTGAGTGAAGATGTGCTGATTGACTCACTGGGTTGCAGCTGGGAGTGAGTAGGCTGGATAGGAACCTGCCAGGTGTCTGAGTGAGGAGAGGATGATTCAGAAGTTCAGAGCACTGCCATGTGAAGAGGTGCTGGAAGTGATCCGTCCTCAGTGGGTAAGTGATGGGAGCCTACCAGCTGATGTGTGCATGGCAGCCAGTGTCCAAGGGCCAGGTAGTAGTAGTAGTAGTAGTAGTAGTAGTAGTAGTAGTAGTAGTATGACAGCGACTCGCAGTGCACTACACAGCGACTCGCAATGCACTACACAGCGACTCGCAATGCACTACACAGCGACTCGCAATGCACTACACAGCGACTCGCAATGCACTACACAGCGACTCGCAATGCACTACACAGCGACTCGCAATGCACTACACAGCGACTCGCAATGCACTACACAGCGACTCGCAATGCACTACACAGCGACTCGCATGGATCCCCATTCAAAGTATAAGGGGACTTGCGGCGGCTGAGGTAGCGACTCGCAATGGCCTCGCGGCCATTGCTCGCGCTACCTCAGCGGTAAATCGCTAAGTTTGTGGCCGGGCCTCTGGTTCTATTTTCGGCCAGCGACTCGCAATGGCCGCTTCGCGGCCATTGCTCGCGCGTGGTGACGTCACATAGTGACATAGCCACGGCGTTTTCGGGGGCCGACACGAAAATGCCTACGGCAATTATAGAGTAGATTATTGTTGTCAGATGAGACCAAGAATGAGCTTTTTGGTAAAGCACATAATTCTATAGTTTACCGAAAACAGAATGAGGCCTTCAAAGAAAAGAACACAGTACCTCCAGTCAAATATGGTGGGGGCTCAACAATGTTTGGGGGTTATTTTACTACTTCTGGCACTGGGGTCCTTGACTGTGTGCAAGGCATCATGAAATCTGAAGATTACCAAGGGAGTTTGGGTCACAATATAGTCCCGTGTTGCAAAGATGGGCTCATGTCCTAGGTTATGGGTCTTCCAGCAGAACAGTGACCCCAGACATACTTCAAGAAGCTCTAGAAATGATAAAAACAAAGCGCTAGAGAGTTCTGAAATGGCCAATAATGTGCCCGGATCTAAAGCCCATTGAACCCCTGTGAACAGATCTTAAAATAACTGTTGGGAGAAGATGCCTTCAAATATGAGAGACCTAGAGCAGTTTGCAAAAGAAGAGTCCAAAGTTCCAGTTGAGAGGTTTAAGAACCTTGTTGATGGATATAGAAAGCTGTAGTTAAATATGTATCTGAGGAGAATGGACACCCAGCAGTTAATTGTAAAATAAATTCTGCGTCACTACACAAAGGTCACAACCAATGTTATTTTGAGCACAAAGCTAGCTTTCCTGGTTGCAGGGTCTGCAGTCTCTCCAGGGGGCCTTCCAAGCAGCACAGAAATGAAAACATTGCACACCCTTAGGGAGCCTCAAACAGACCAACAGATGGCCAGTAATGACCAGGAGATTGTAGACAAAGAACATATGAAAATAATGCATGCATTGCCAAATTAGTGAGGGGGTCCAATCATAGACCCAGAATATTGAGATCCAAGGGAGTGCTAGAAACTCGCTTCACGCCAAATCCTATAAGAACACATGAAAGCCATGAGTTCTTTGTTCAGAGATTTTGGGGCAGCTAAAAAACTGCTGTGATCCATATTCCATCTTCATCCTCCCCATAGGATACTGAAATAGTAGACTGCAGAGTTTAGATGTTTCTAAAAGTTTCTCCCTTTTTACTTTATAACTTTTTTGCATGTTTATATGTCACTTTTTATTTCCATTTTTATATCTTTTTATTGTAAGCATTGTACCTTTTCTATTAAATCTTAAAACTTTAATAAGTTTGAACCTTGCATATACAAAAAGAACCCATAACCCTAGGAAGGTTGTGATCCTGTTGTCAGACAGTCTTAGTTGAGGGGGACTCATCGGCCATATTCTGTGAGTTGTGTCAGCGTGTATGAAGCAGGGTGCTTGGTCTGTGTCGGGGTGTGATTTATGCTCCTTTTCAGTATACCACATAGGTTGAGTACTGGATTGAGTGAGAGGAGATAGATTAACCCTTGCAGGTGCAACCCAAGTCACGTGCTGAGAAGCTGGTACGTGAGAAAAGTGATTGATTGTAGTTATTTATTCAAAAGGGCGTGCAACCAAATATTAGGTTGAGGGTGCCAACAATTTTATCCAGCCCAATTTTGGGGTTTGGTGTTAAATTATGTCCAATTTGTTTTTTTTTCTCTATTCTTATGTGTTGTTTCAATATACATAAAGAAAATAAACATGTTATGTTACATGTATGGTAGAACATGTGTAATAGCAATAATATTCTGGGAGAAATACATCATTTTAATTTAAAGGATACCAACACTTTTTGACATGACTGTATCAGGTGAAACAGAAGTCCTGTTTTCTGTTTGGTATATTCAACCCAGTATTGTGGCAATTGATCAGACTCTCAAAAATGGATAAAATGTGAAACTGCAAATGCTGCTCTTTTGATGCACATAGCAAAAGATATTCTTTTGCCAAATCCATCATACAGCAGCAATTGCAGTTTCACATCACTAATCAGGCCACAAACCCAGACCCGGGCTGTGTAGAATTACACATTTTGGAGAGGAAAAAAGTTAGGTTCTCCTAGACTCCAGGTAATGATTATTTAAATCCATACAGGCAGCTATATTGATGTAGATAGCACAAAATGAAATTGGTCATGCAGGGTACTGTACAGGAACAAAGTATGTATGAAACATAAAGTGAATTCTATACCTGGATTAGCTTGATGATGGCTCAGAGAGTGGGACTAGTCAAGAGCACTGAGGAGATGGTGGTCTTCTGCACTGAGGAGAAGCAAGTGCTGCTGGGAAATGCAATGTTAGCAGAATAAGCAGTCCTATTCTTAGGTTATGTGCCCACTGTGCATATTTTTTTATGCTGCATTTTTTCAGACACAAAAAAGCATGCATGCATTTCTGGTGCGTGCTGTGTTTTTATTGCTGCGTTTACCAGCTGAGTAGAATGGCTGTCAATTGGAGAACATAGCCCAGAAAAGCACAAGATAAGTGAAGGGACATTAGAAAAAAAACCAGGCAATTTCTGCAACAAACAAGCAGCACCAAAAAACACACATAGTGGGCACAGCTTTTGGAAAATCACATTAATGACTGTCATTACAAAAATGTGGGTTCTGTCTTTTTGATGCAGAAATGCAGCAAAAAAGCAACAGAAACGTACCGTGGGCACATAGCCTAACACTGCTATGTGAAGCTGAATGCTTAGAAGTGCAGGTAAAGATGAAAAAAAAAAAAAAACCACAAGAAAGAAACTTCATGTTTTTAATCTGTTAATTAACAATAAGTATGCATTTACTGTACTGTGTGAAAAAATGATGTGCTTGTAGGAATAAACCTTTAAATATTGCACAAACTGGACAGCTTACTTGCTAAGTACTTCTTCAGATATTAATGCTCCTCTCTAGCACTATTTTTTTCCTTTTTCTCAGTGCTGAAGTGGTACTTTAAATGTAAGCCCCCTGCCTCCACTGTTACACTCACCTTACAACGGCTTCACCTTTTACCGATGCCTCTCCAGTCCCATGGCGCCATCTTGTGCCTGTAAGGGTACCGTCACACTTGGCGACGCACCAGCGATCCCGACAGCGATCCGACCTGGTCGTGATCGCTGGTGACATGTCAAACTGTTAGATCTCACCAGCGATGCAGCAACGATACAGAGGTCGTTGGGAACCAATCACTCTCGGGCGTAGCGTTGAGATCGTTGGTCGTTGTCCCTGTCAAACACAGCGATGCATGCTGCCCAGTGGGAGCCTGATGACCAAAAAAATGGTCCAGAACAGTTTGTAACGAGCAGCGATCTCACAGCAGGGGCCAGATCGCTGCTACATGTCACACAAAGCGAGATCGCTGTTGAGGTCGCTGTTGTGTCACAAAATTTGTGATCTCACTAGTGATCTCACTTAGTGTGACATCTCACTGGCTGTAAATCAGAAGTTGTGTCATAACAGGTCAATGTATTTCTATCAGAGCCAGAATGAAGCTCTTAAGGTACCTTTAGACGATACGATATCGCCCGCAATATCGCTCAAAAGTCACATGTTCATTGCTGTTGCAGTTGATATCACAAGTGCGTCGTGCCGTGCAACTGGACCATTCTACTACGATAAGTTGCTTGGACGGAGTTGCCAGGTCTTTGAACATGTTCATAAACCTGGTGATGTCGCTCTAGTGATCTGCTAGCATCGCTCTGTGTGACACGGTAATAATGATGTTAAGAGCGATTTCCCCTATTTACTACATTGATAAGTATCGCTAGCCGGGTTGTGCATCAACAGCGAGCGAAAGTTGTTTGCAAAATCAGAGGTGCGTCACCTACGATATCTCTATGTATGACAACTCCAAAGCGATTTTGGCATAATGGTAAAAACGTGCGCATTCCCATGATATCGCAGCCGACATCGCTGCAACGTCGTGTCGTGTAACGGTACCTTTATAGTAATGCACTGGAAAGTGACATCCTGCATGCTCTATAAAACACGGGAGCTGCCGGCAGGTTGCTTTCAGCTGCAGACTGACCGGAGCGCCACTGGAAAAGAATGAAGATGGCACCAATCCAGAGGTGCAATAAAACACGCTGGAGAGGTGCTTTAAAGCCATAGATATCTTTTTAAAGATGACTTTGTCTTACTGAAGTGTTTAAAAAGCTGAAAAAGTTTGTGTAAACAAAAAAATACAAAAGGTGAAATTTTGCCCCAGGAGAGCCCAAAGCACCAATAGTCACACAGGTTGCCAGTGTTATATCATTGGCTGATTATAGGTCCATCACTGCTACTCGGATATGTTCAACTTCTAATATAGTGCTGGAATTCTCATCAATATTTTATTCTATGTGTTTCATATGTTGAATATGTGTATGTAAATTGTTCTGTATATATAAAAATAGTACATATCAAGATTGTTGCTAATTGTATTACAATCGGGAATAAGCTCTTAGGCTTTTATTTTCCGTCTTCTGATATATACTCTCCTCTTCACACTAAATGGCCTGTTAGGAGGGTGGGTGAGTTTTTCTTGCCTCTGGGGGAAAACACGTAGACTTCGTGGATAAGTTGCAGGGTTCTTAGGTGCCATGCGTAACTTCACCCTGATGACACTTCTCTTGATACTATCCAGACGCTCATTTAATTCACTCAGCCGTTTTTTCAGAGAGTTGACATCTCTGAGGAGATCATCAATAGCTTCAGCAAAGGATCGGATACTGAAAGAAATAGAAGACAAAGGTTCCTGTAAAATGTAATATTCTCTAAAAGGATAAAATCACACTTCTTCACAGACTTGGAATGGGAAGTTCTAATTATTTAAACTATATTTGTATATCTACAATATAATTGCCTTGTGGCCACTTCCATCTGAGGCCGAAATCGCGGCTGGCGAGCCGCTGACCTCTGTGAAGCAGTAGCAGAACTGCAGCCACCTGCCTCACAGAGGTCGGAGGTGAGCCAGTCAGGAGATGACCGGCATTAGCCGGTCATCTCTCGGCTGCTCGCTGCGGTAGTACCCGAGCGGGATTCAAACCGCGCGCCAAGCCGCACTACTTTTCTGATGGGTTGGCGCGGCCGCAGCGACCACCCAGTGAAGCGGTCCAGCTTGGCGGGAAATATGAATCCCAAGCCGCTGATTGGTTGCCGCTCTCAGCAGCAACCAATCAGCAGCACAGGATCATATGTCCCGCCAAGCTGCTTCGCTGAATGGTCGCTGCAGCCGTCCCTCTCATTTGTCGTCATGGCATTGAAACCGCGCACCAAGCTGCGTGCCGCGTCTCTCATTGGTCGCCGGTGTGCGGCTTGGCACGCGATTTGAATGCTGCGTCATAGTGTGACGCAGTTCACTCCTGTTTACAAGGCTGTCAGTCATAGAGTGACGCAGTTCACTCCTGTTTACAAGGTATTCTAGAATACCCGATGCGTTAGAATCGGGCCACCATTTAGTATATAAAAAAAACACATTTATTATTCCCTGCCTGTGACACATGGTGGTTCTAAAACCTTGTTTATTCCAGAAGACCATAACGTAGGGGGTTGACCACAACTAACTAATTAAAGTGTTTTTATGGTGGACATATTAATGTGAGAAGATATACGTATTCACTACTCTCGAAAAGTTAGGGATTAGCGAGTATGTTTGTCACTACTCAGTACTCGCACGAATATCTCGGTACTCGGGGTACTCGGCGAGTACCGAGTAATCTCGCGATACTCTTGCTATGCTCGGGGTCCACCTCCCTGCATGTTGGCGCTCTTTACAGAGCCAGCCCGCATGCAGGGATTGGCTGACAGACACTGTAATGCCACAGCCATGTTGGGTGAGGCATTACAGTGACTGGCTGGCCGCACAGTGTCATCAGGTCTTTATAAGACCTGACCGCGCTGTGCTCGTCACTCTGCTCCACAGACAGTCAGTGTAGGGAGAGGTGCTGCTGATTGAGGGACAGATTTGTGGCCTTTCAGCTAGTGTAGGCGCAGGGCTGCTAATCTAATACCACAACAGTCCTTCTGAGGACTAAAAGAGCTGTATACAGGCAGGCAGGGAGCAGGGTATATAGCAAACTTCGTTTTGCCAGTATACCAGTCTGCATCACATCTGGGGCTGGTAGACAGGCTGGAAATCTCATCCATCCCAAAACAGTGCTTTTAGGGATGAATTTAGCTTTCTATAGGCAGGAGTAGGTTGTAGCGTAAATTAGGATATGCCAAAAGACTCGGTATTCTTGTCAGCGTTTGTGTCTGACCAGTCCACCTGCAGGGCCTTAATCTCTAATCTCAGTGTCCAGCTAAAAACCAACTCTTGTCTGCATTCATTTAGAATCTTAGTGCAGCAGGAGTACGTTGTAGCATAAATTAGGATATGCCAAAAGACTCGGTATTCTCGTCAGCGTTTGTGTCTGACCAGTCCACCTGCAAGGCCTTAATCACTAATCTCAGTGTCCAGCTAAAAACCAACTCTTGTCTGCATTCATTTTAGCATCTTAGTGCAGCAGGAGTAGGTTGTAGCGTAAATTAGGATACGCCAAAAGACTCAGTATTCTCGTCAGTGTTTGTGTCTGACCAGTCCACCTGCAGGGCCTTAATCTCTAATCTTAGTGTCCAGCTAAAAACCAACTCTTGTCTGCATTCATTTAGCATCTTAGTGCAGCAGGAGTACGTTGTAGCATAAATTAGGATATGCCAAAAGACTCGGTATTCTCGTCAGCGTTTGTGTCTGACCAGTCCACCTGCAAGGCCTTAATCTCTAATCTCAGTGTCCAGCTAAAAACCAACTCTTGTCTGCATTCATTTAGCATCTTAGTGCAGCAGGAGTAGATTATAGCGCAAATTAGGATACACCAAAAGACTCAGTATTCTCGTCAGCGTTTGTGTCTGACCAGTCCACCTGCAAGGCCTTAATCTCTAATCTCAGTGTCCAGCTAAAAACCAACTCTTGTCTGCATTCATTTAGCATCTTAGTGCAGCAGGAGTAGATTATAGCGCAAATTAGGATACACCAAAAGACTCAGTATTCTCGTCAGCGTTTGTGTCTGACCAGTCCACCTGCAGGGCCTTAATCTCTATTCTCAGTGTCCAGCTAAAAAACAACTATTGTCTGTATTCATTTAGCATCTCAGTGCCGCAGGAGTGGCTTGTAGCTCTAATTAGTATACGCCAAAACACGGAATACGCGTCAGCGTTTGTGTCTGACCGTTCCAGCTGCCGGGATTAAACCACTTTAATCTGTAATCTCAGTGTGCAGCTAAAAACCATTTTTGGACGTTTTCATTTGGCTGTATACAGGCAGCACAACACTGAAAATGCGCAAGGCCGGTGGCAAGGGACAAGGAACTGGACGTGATGGTGGTGCAGGCAGAGGCCGAGCCCGTGTGCAAGCTCGAATTGCACCACGACAAACGCCCACATCATCTTGCTCGACCTTCCTGTCCCAATTTCTAGGGGACCGCAGCAGTACACCACTATTAAACCAAGACCAGTGTCAACAGGTTGTTAGTTGGATAGCGGATAATGCTTCCAGTCAGTTTGGCACCACCACAAATACACTGTCTTCCACACGGTCAAGTGTCAGTAGCAGTGAGACTGGACCGCACATTCCACACCCTGATCCTCTTTCCTCCCTTCATGCCGAGTGCCCGGCCCCGAACATAACTGATCCCACACTTGCACACTCTGAAGAGCTGTTCACTTATCCATTCGTAGATTCTGGCCTCTCGCCAGCTCCAGTTGAAGTGGGTCATGAGGAGATCTTATGTACCGATGCCCAAATATTTGAGCAGCCATGGTCTCATGAAGGGAATGGTGGGAACATGTCTCAACAAGAGGTGGACGATGATGAGACACAATTGCCAGAAAGTCAGGAGAAGGACCAGGGTGCTGAAGTGGCAGACGACGTGGTGGATGATCCAGTAACTGACCCAACCTGGCAGGAGGACATGCAGAGCGAGGACAGCAGTGCACAGGGGGAGTTAGGCATAGCATCACAACAGGCCGGAAGAAGCAGGGTGGTGTCCACAGGCAGAAGGCAGGCAACCGTTCCCCGGAACGACAACACAACAGAAGTTGCCAGTACAACTGTTAGGTCTTCCCGAGTTTGGCTGTTTTTTAAGGTGTCTGCAGATAATTCCAAAAAGGCCATTTGCAACACCTGCCATGCCAGCATCAGCAGGGGTAGCAAAACTGGCAGCCTGACCACCACCACCATGATCAGGCACATGGCAGCAAAGCATCCGACTTTGTGAGATGTACAGCAGAGTCCAGGAGCAGTGTCTGCAGGTGACACCGCTGCGTCTTCCACTGTTGTACGTGCAAGACAATCCCCTGTCCATACTGCATGCAAAGATGCCTCCTGTCCTTCACCTGTAGTTGCACAAGCAGAAATAGCACCATCATCAACCACGTTCTTGTCCCAGCGCAGCGTTCAGTTATCCATACACCAATATTTTGAACGCAGGCACGAAGGCTTCCAACGCCCCACATGCCACAGTTCCAAATGCACAGATTTCGCGACTGCTTGCGCAGGAAATGTTGCCTTTTAGGCTGGTGGAGACGGAAGCATTCCTCAATCTGATGGCGGCGGCTGTCCCACGTTACTCGGTCCCCAGCCGCCACTATTTTTCCCGGTGTGCTGTCCCCACATTTCATAAGCACGTGTCAGAAAACATCATACGTGCCCTTAACAACACAGTTTCAGGCAAAGTCCACCTAACCACGGACACGTGGACAAGTGCTTGTGGGCAGGGCCGATACATCTCGCTGACGGCACACTGGGTTAATATTCTGGAAGCCGGGACCCAGTCTGAGCTTGGGACGGAACACGTCCTTCCGACACCGAGGATTGCAGGCCCTAACTCTGTCAGGGTTTCACCCAACGTGTACAGCTCTGGCACGTCATGCTCCTCAGCCTCCTCCTCCACTTCACCCTCCACAACAGTCCCAAGCTGGAAGCACTGCAGCACTGCCTCGGCTAAGTGGCAACAGGCTGTGCTGAAGCTAATATGCGTAGGTGACAAACCCCACAACGCTGAAGAGTTGTGGACAGCTCTGAAACAGCAGGCAGATCACTGGCTCACACCGCTGAACCTACAGCCAGGCATGGTCGTGTGTGACAATGACCGGAACCTTGTGGCGGCTCTGAGGCGAGGCGAGCTGACACATGTTCCATGCGTGGCCCATGTCCTCAACCTCGTGGTTCAGCGGTTTATTAAATCCTACCCGGAGCTGTCTGATCTGCTCGTCAAAGTACGCCGCCTGTGTGCCCATTTCAGAAAGTCACTTACTGCTTCTGCCGGCCTTGCCGGCTTTCAGCGGCGTTTGCAGCTTCCGGCTCACAGACTGGTGTATGATGTCCCCACGCATTGGAATTCCACACTGCACATGTTGGTCAGGATTTGTGAGCAGAAGAGGGCAGTTGTTGAGTACCAGCATCAACTAGGCCGTCGGTATACGGTTCAAACTCCACACATAAGACCTCAGGAGTGGACATGGATGTCCGACATATGTACCGTCCTCCAAAACTTTGAGGACTCCACCAAGATGGTGAGCGGCGATAACGCCATCATTAGCGTCACCATCCCGCTTCTCTGTCTTCTAAAACGCTCTCTGCTCAAAATCAAAGACGATGCATTGCAGGCGGAGCAGGATGAGTTGCAGCAAGAAACCGTACTGGGTGATTACACACAGCTTTGTAAAGGTATAAAGATATCCAAATTATAAACCGACGGACTGACGGTTGTGCATGTATTACCGTCAATTCCGAATGAAAGTAGCTCCATTTCTTCATCCTCCTCCTCGTCATAGTCCTCTAATGCACGTTGGAATGAGATGAGGCTGGACTGTGTGTAATCAATATACTACAGGAGTATCTCTTATTAGGTAGTTTTTATTGCGTATTAAAATGTCCTGTGTGGACCGTGTGACAGTGTTACAGTGTTTAACATACACAACACATAAAAAATATATATAACCCTCCCCCACACCCAAGAAAACACAATATCTATTGTATTAAGGAAGAAAAGTTGATTCCATAAATGTCACCTGAGCAGTGATTTACGTATAATTCCTAACGGGTCGTCTGGATATGAGTCTCCAGACATAGACCACGTAGGTATTAATGGTCCGTCTGTCACTTTCAGTCACTGTTAGTATATATCACGAGCGGAGTCCCCAAATATCATAGGTATAAGATCAGGTCTCCAATGATATGTAACATCTATTATCATGCATTTAGCATCCACAAATACAGTAGATGATGTATACAACATATATGACCACAGTTTGTGATCTTTTAACGCCCAACGCGTTTCGCCTTTCTTGTACTATAAAGGCTCTTCAGGGGCTTATGCATCAGGATATATGATAAAATACATCAGATGATGGACGGGTTCCTTATGATATTCAGGTAGCCCGTGTTGTGAGATCTTGTCCCAGGTTACTATCCTTAACTCAGATGGAGACGGAATGTGATCCCATATTTATGTGTGGGGGTTTCACGTCCACAGAGTGTTCTTTCTATCACATCGCCATATTCCACCTGCTTTCCCAAGAGGTCACTGATCAGTTTGGGTCTTGTTACCTTTTCAAAAGGAAACCTCCAGATGTTCCAAAAGTCCCCCAAAAGTCCAGACCCCTAATGATAAAGACTCTGTGGTCCTAGTTGCAATGATCCTCTGTCCCTTGTTAGATGTCGGTGGTCTCAGAGTTAGATGGATGTTTGATATGGTCCCCAGAAGCCCCAGATGTCTCCTATTGTATAGGTCCTATCAGCCTTCTTATATTAAGGCCAAATGATCCTATCTCTTCTCAGTAGAGACTTAAAACCTAGACGTCTATCACTGGAGGTGAGGATGCTGACCACGCCACAGGCTACTTGGTGAAGCTGGACAACCAGGTTTTAAGCCTCCACTGAGAAGAGATAGGATCATTTGGCCTTAATATAAGAAGGCTGATAGGACCTATACAATAGGAGACATCTGGGGCTTCTGGGGACCATATCAAACATCCATCTAACTCTGAGACCACCGACATCTAACAAGGGACAGAGGATCATTGCAACAAGGATCACAGAGTCTATATTAATAGGGGTCTGGACTTTTGGGGGACTTTTGGAACATCTGGAGGTTTCCTTTTGAAAAGGTAACAAGACCCAAACTGATCAGTGACCTCTTGGGAAGGGAGGTGGAATATGGCGATGTGATAGAAAGAACACTCTGTGGACGTGAAACCCCCACACATAAATATGGGATCACATTCCGTCTCCATCTGAGTTAAGGAAAGCAACCTGGGACAAGATCTCACAAAACGGGCTACCTGAATATCATAAGGAACCCGTCCATCATCTGATGTATTTTATCATATATCCTGATGCATAAGCCCCTGAAGAGCCTTTATAGTACAAGAAAGGCGAAACGCGTCGGGCGTTAAAAGATCACAACCTGTGGTCATATATGTTGTATACATCATCTACTGTATTTGTGGATGCTAATTGCATGATAATAGATGTTACATATCATTGGAGACCTGATCTTATACCTATGTTATTTGGGGACTCCGCTCGTGATATATACTAACAGTGACTGAAAGTGACAGACGGACCATTAATACCTACGTGGTCTATGTCTGGAGACTCATATCCAGACAACCCATTAGGAATTATACGTAAAACACTGCTCAGGTGACATTTATGGAATCAACTTTTCTTCCTTAATACAATAGATATTGTGTTTTCTTGGGTGTGGGGGAGGGTTATATATATTTTTTTATGTGTTGTATGTTAAACACTGTAACACTGTCACACGGTCCACACAGGACATTTTAATACGCAATAAAAACTACCTAATAAGAGATACTCCTGTAGTATATTGATTACACACAGCCCAGCCTCATCTCATTCCAACGTGCATTAGCGGACTATGACGAAGAGGAGGATGAAGAAATGGAGCTACTTTCATTCGGAATTGACGGTAATACATGCACAACCGTCAGACCGTCGGTTGAGCATGGATGGCCAGAGGACAGGGGAGAGGAGGAGGAGGAGGAGGTCAGCATGGCCAGTCATGCTGTTGGTGTGGACCCAGAAGACTTGCCTGTTAACAGTCTTGCGCACATGGCTGACTTTATGTTACTCTGCCTGTGTCGTGACCCTCGTGTTATCAAGATCTTGACGGACACTCATTACTGGTTGGTGACACTTTTAGACCCACGCTGCAAAGAGAACTTTATTTCTCTTATTCCCGAAGCGGAGAGGTCTACAAAAATGCTGCAGTACCAGAAGGCCCTAGTGGCGGAATTATTTAAAAAATTCCCTTCTGAAAACGCTAGTGGCAGAGGTCACGATTCAGTGGACAACTAAGGTGTCCGGTAGAGAGAGGCACAAGTCCAATTCAGCAGAGGTAGGGGAACACTCTCAAAGATCTGGGACACTTTTCTCAGCACCTCCCGTACCACAGTCCCTGAGGTGCGGGGTAGTGTCACAAGGAATGCAAAGTTTGCAAAGATGCTGAGGGACTACCTGGCTGATCGTACAAAAGTGCTCCTAGACTCCTCTGTGCCTTATAATTATTGGGTATCCAAGCTGGACACATGGCAGGAATTGGCTCTCTACGCCTTGGAAGTCCTGGCCTGCCCTGCCGCTAGCGTTTTGTCAGAGCGTGTTTTTAGTGCCGCAGGTGGAATCATTACAGATAAACGCACCCGCCTGTCAACTGAAAATGCTGACAGGCTGACTTTAATCAAGATGAACAAGGGTTGGATTGTGCCTGACTTCACCACACCACCACCAAATGATAGCGGAATTTAAATTTTGTGACGGTAGATTCCCATGCACCTCCGCACACCCACACATCGGTACAGACTTCATGTGTTTGGCTACTTGCTGTACTGCTCCTCCTTCTCCTCATCCGCCGCCATCATATAATCAGTGTGACCATGGTTCATGATGCCACAAAACCATAATTTTTTGACATCATATTTATGATGATGATGCACCTAACCGTTCTAAAATTAGGCATTAGTTTCATGTATACCCCCCAGGGGTAAATGTTTTAGTCCATGCTTCCAGAATGGGCATTACAAGTACAGGAGACCCGCTCCTTTGTAATGTGAACAATTTTTAGACGCTCTCCTCCATGTTTCTTCCCAGGGGCATCACAATGCCTCCCAATTTTTGGCTTCCCTGACTAGGGAAATACTACAGCAGACACACTTGCTTACAATGGGCACTTTATTTTAAAAGTCTCTCATGCACGTCTCTATCCAGGGGCATTGAAGTGCTACACAATTTTTGGATTCCCTGACTAGGGAAATACTACAGCAGACACACTTGCTTACAATGGGCACTTTATTTTAAAAGTCTCTCATGCACGTCTCTATCCAGGGGCATTGAAGTGCTACAAAATTTTTGGCTTCCCTGCCCAGGGGAAATACTACAACATACCCACTTGCTTAAAATGGGCACATCATTTAAAGAGGCCCTCATGCACGCCTCTATCCAGTGGCATATTGTTGTCTCCTAATTTTAAGCTTCCCTGCCTAGGGAATTACTAAAAAAGACCCACTTCCTTATAATGGGCACATTATTTAAAGAGGCCTTCATTTACGTCTCTTCCCAGGGGCATGGGAGTGCCACACAATTTTAAAAAAAAAAATCTTTCATATAATCCAAAAAACTAACATACACCAACTCGGTCTCACAAGTGGGTATGAGCCCTTAATATTTTTTCCATGAAAATCCATTTTGGTTTCATATTGTAACGTTTTCTTGACAGTCCGTAAAAGTGGTGTAATGGTCTGACAACATTGTTGACATCAGTGACCTTGGGGTCTGAAATGCTTCCAGGGGTCTTCCCCATGCTGTTCTCATGTCATTTCAGTACTGTTCTGATACTTTTGTGACATTTTTAGGGTTTTTCCATGCTGCCGGGGGTCATGTCAGAAAAATACTCGTGTCTCCCATAGGATAACATTGGGCTCAGTGGTCGGGCCGAGTACACGAGTACCTTGGGATGCTCGGCCCGAGCTTGGAGCACCCGAGCATTTTAGTACTCGCTCATCACTAAAAACTATCTTTTTCATATGTTTAGTCACTAATGTTTGACACAGGCCAAATAATCATAAATCAGGGTGGAAATCAAGACAATGAGATAAGTTTGGGTGTGGAGTGTTGACCTTCACAAATACATCTGTAAATTAAAGGGAACCTGTTAAACCACAGGCAGCGCGATTCAGAGCGTGGCTGTGTGACTGCAGACAGGTATGTTTTTACCTGAAACACTTTGGCATTTCAGAGAGAACATATTTTAAAGAGATGGAAGGTAGAGCCTGACTCCAGATGATTGACCCTGGAGTGTACATAGGAGTGATTTCTCAATCACCCGGAGTGGGGAAAAGTCAGATCTGACTCAATCCACCCCTCCTGGATGTATCTTCAAACTTTGTTTTCTCTGTAGCATTGCCACATTTCAGAAAAATGAATATTGTACTTCCCTGCAATCACGCAGGCAGATTCTGCTTCAAGCTGTCTGTCATCTGGGCAGCAAAAGTGACAGGATCTCTTTAAGTGCAAGTAATAAAAATATTCAATTTATGGTAATCTTTTTTTCAGAATTTTAGATGACAGTTTTATTTAAGCCACTTAAACAGAAACTGTCAGCAGGTTTTTCCTATGTAAGTTGAGGACAGCATGCCATAGGGGTTAAAAAAACAAGAATCCACTGTGCCTCTCTTATCAGGCTGTCTGCTATTATTTACATAAATTAAAGGCTTTATCACCTGGAGATTACCATTAGTGAACTACATTATCACACCCACAGCAATCTGACACACCCCCCTACTGTGATTGACACCTCGCTGTCAATGTATAATCTCTATAGAAAGACTGGTGTGGGCAGGGGCAGCTCTCCCTCCTGAATGGCTAAAATTAAAACCATTGGTTGTTTCAGAATGGCTGCAGCCAGTAATCTAAGTGATACATCGTTGGATTCAGAATCCCTTTGCCTACAACATGCTGCTCTCAGATGAGGGAGCAAAAACCTGCTGACAGATTCCCTTTAATATTCACAAAACTAAAGTACAAAATTGTGATAAGAGATACACATTGATACCCAGTGTAATCTGGAAGGAGGCTCTGGGGTTGGTACATCAGGATGTTCTTTCCTTCACTGAAGATTTCATTTCCCCATTTCTCAAGGGTTCTGGTTATGCTACCAGTTCCTAGGAGGTTTACCTTTCCTGCTAAAAAAAGAGAAAAAGAAATACAGAAATAGGTTCTTTTCATCTGCCATAAGTGTCTAAGGAAATAAAAATGAACCTACAGTAAGATACAATCACTTGTGTAAAGTATACCAGGAATAGCTGATGGCTTCTTCTATCATTTACTAGCTTTACACTAGGAACACAAAAAGTAAAAACAATAAAAAACATGACATGGCTGCCATATTCATGTCTAAAAATTATTTTAAAAGGGAAGTCATCAACAGAAAGTTACCTATAGTCCGAGTCTGACCATTGTGGCTAAAGTCAATGTGTTGTCTCCTGAAGTAACAAGAAGTTTCAATCTACAAAGCCCAGTGTGAGAATTGCAACATTTCTGTTTAATTTTTTACAAATTTTGATATGAAAAACAAAACAAAAACCATAGCCCCATAAAGAAATATATATGTATTTAACACATAAACCTGATTTAAACAGCAGCTCATGTTCTTCGCATACAGTCCAGGCATCTTTACACACCGTCAGCTCCCTCTAGTGGTGAGATCAAGTGCACAAATGGCATTTTTTTCATTTTTAAAAAATGGATATCAAAAATAAGAAAATCTACATCCCATTGTCTGTAACAGCCTGTAAATGCTGGGGGACTGCTTATGGAAAAAAAATAACCTAGAAAAAAAACATAGATCCAGAGCTGCTGTTTAATATCACACCACCCCAAAAAATGTTATAAAATCTGATCCATAAATCTTAAGTATCTCAAAATAGTACCAATAATAATTTCAGCCTGTCTTGTAAAAACCATCTGCACAGAGCTCCATCAATAAACAAACCAAAACTGTTATGGCTCTTTACATATATCAATATATTTTTAAGTGTTTTTATTAGGGGAATCCAGTAAAACATAGACAATATCAATATAGGCTTGGTATCACATAATCTTACTGTTCTACAGCATTAGGTTAATCTGCATGGTGAACACTGTACAACAATACTCAAACGCTCTATACCTCATTTGCTGTTTTTCTCTATTCTTCCACACCACTAAAAAAGTTCCAATAAAAATCAAATTACTTTTCATACTATTGTATAGCAGGAAAGTAAAATAAATATCTTGGAATGTAATAGTGAATGGTGTAAAATAGAGATACATACTTAAAGGGGTGGTCCGAAACTACAATTGATTTAATCCTAAATGTCTGTCTACTGTATATACAGAAGTGTAATTACGTAATAGATTTTCTAATGAACCTTAATTAAAAAGTCCCAAACGTTCCCTCTGTACTCTAACTTTTTTTTGATACCTATGGTTTGATGACATTTGGCTTGAGAATCCCCAGTGCATGCTGGTGTCAAAGGGCTCAAATCACGGGGGCAAGGTATCCAGACTCGAGTCCAGTGTGACCCAGGACCTACAGCATCTGACACCCCAGCCAGCTCCCAGAATGAAAAGATCAGTTTGTATGCTCCCTCAGTGAGGGACAAGACACTCAAAGAGTCACTTAGTATCAATAAAAGTCTTTTACTTAAACAGTCTTGTGTAACATGGGCACATTTCTTGAATGTTACATGTTGGGGCATATTTAGTTTTTTCAATTAATGCAGACTGTTCCCCCTTCCTCATTTCAGTACCTCCGGGCAATTTCCCCATACATCGAACACCACAGTTTCCGGCTGCAATAAACTCTTGTTCCCACCAGCTTTGGCCCTGTGTCCACCATAGGGAGCTGCTAGAACCAAGGTTTGAGGCTGCTTATTCGAAACCCATTCTCCCTCCGCTAGCACCGTATTTACCCATTTCATGGGGTCCATGCCGCCGCACACATACATCTTTCAGGGTGGGGTCAGGGACAAGAATTGAATTGATTAATGGTCACTGTTTCTGTGAATCCTCTGTTGCCTACTGTGGACTCTCCTGTCAAACTAACGTACTCCCTTTCGCAGACTAAGCCCCATTCACCAAGAATACCAGTAATCACATTTGTTAACTCCCCACTAACGGGGCAGCAGTCTTTACTTCAGCCATTAAGGAGCAACAAACACACTGGAACAGGCATAATTATATCACAGTTTGTAATCCAAGGGCACAAACCCTTTTTTACAGTAAGGGGGGGAGCGGGGTATGCAACGCACTCCCACACCTCCTTGCACTGGGATACTCAAACAGGACATCATCAGGAGGAAGGGCTAAGGTCACTGCCGCAACCTCTGCCCCCTCCCTGAAACGAATTGTCATCGATGAGATCTATTTTAGTGGCTGGGCTAGTCTGTGCTCTACTGAGCATGTGTAGATTGTCAATTCCAACATATGCTCAGTACGAGCTCCCTCATCACCACAAATTATTCTTTTCAATGCACAGTGACAGTGCACTTTCTCTATAGCTCCAATGAGAAGTTAAGAGCTGTGAAGACAGTGCACTGTCAGTGCACATTATAAGGAGAGAACATGGTGAACAGGAGAGGCAGAGTCCAATCCCATCCCTGAAGAGATGTCATTTTCGGCATGGTCCCTGCCCTCCCTGCTCAACAGGTTTTCGCCTTACAATTTGCACTAACAGTGCACTCTCTTACCAGCTTGTTGCATCTTGTTAGAGCTGGTGAGAGAGTGCACTGTTACTGTGCATTGAAAAGGATATTGCACAGAGACAAGGGAGCTTGCACTGAGCATATAATGGCATTGACAACTGACACATGCTCAGTAGAGCAGAGACTGGCTCAGCTCCTGAAATGGGCCTCACTAATGATGCTTCAATTCAGTGGGGATGGGGGGGGGAGCTGCAGCAGTGACCACAGCCTCTGTCCCCTGATAAAGTCTCATTTGAGTATCCCATCATTCACTGGAAATTCTCAAATAAATTGACATCAAACCAGAAGCAGGTAAAAAAAATAAAGCAGTTAGATAGGGCAGAGATTGAACGGTAGGGACATTTTAATTAAAGTATATTAGAAAAACAATTACCGTATATACTCGAGTATAAGCCAACTTTTTCAGCCCTTTTTATTGGCTGAAAAAGTCCCCTCGGCTTATACTCGAGTCAGTCTGCAGCCTGCCAGTGTGAGCTTGCTTCCAGATCGCCCCCCACCCACCTGCCGCTTCCCTGTGTCCTCCTCTCATTTAAATATCAGTGCTTGCTCCCGGACCCCCACCTGCCGGTTAACTCCGTCCTCCTCCTCCTGTCATTAATTAACTTGTGGGCCGGATCCCTGCGCCCAGTCTCTTAACTTCCCCCCCGCCCCCCCTCCCTCGCCAGTTACCTCCGTCCTCCTCGTGTCAGCGATTAACTTGTGGCCTGGATCCTGGTGCCCGGCGTCTTCCCCCACCGGTTATCTCCGTCCTCCTCCTGTCAGCATTCATGATTAAGGTAACTTGCGTCCTGGACCCCTGCGGCCATATCCCTCCGCTGCTTTCCCTCCTGCTCCTTCTGTAATGTGCTGCAGATCAGGGTCTCTGTGCCAGATCCCTCCAGTAAAAAAAATCCCCTATGGCCACACTGAGCAGGGGATGTTAATTACAGTTCAGCAGGGGAGAAGAGGAATAGAGTGAGGGAAAGAGGAATAGAGTGAGGGAAAGATGAATAGGGAGGGAAAGATGAATATAGCAAGGGAAAGATGGCTTCTGAGGGAAAGTAATAATAGAGGGGATAGGATTATAGTAACTGCATAGTGAGGGAAATATGAATACTGATGTACCGTAAATTTAGCAGCTTTCACATCAGCGTTCTGCCCATTTGTGGCAGATCCGGCAGCTTTCCGCATCTGCTGCATAACAGTTCACTTGCAGTAAGAATGCAGCAAGCCGCAATCATTCTTTATGGGACTTGTGGTCAGGTGCGGCAAGTGCCGGATCTGCTGGGTCCGGCAAAACCGCATTTGCCGCACCTGACCACAAGTCCCATAAAGAATGATTGCGGCTTGCTGCATTCTTACTGCAAGTGAAACTGTTATGCAGCAGATGCGGAAAGCTGCCGGATCTGCCACAAATGGGCAGATTGCTAATGTGAAAGCTGCCTTAGGCTGCTTTCACATCAGCGTTTTCTGCTGGTTCACGGGAGAGCCGGCAGCTTTGCTGCATCCGCTGCATAACAGTTCACTTGCAGTAAGACTGCAGCAATTCCCCATTCATTCCCTATGGGACTTGCAATCTTGTGTGGCAAGTGCGGTTTTGCCGGATCTGGGAAATCCAGCACTTCCGGCAGCTCAAAAAAATGCTTCTAGCAGCATTTTTTTGACTCACCGCAAGTGCAAAACCGCACTTGCCGCACATGACTGCAAGTCCCATAGGGAATAAATATGGGCAGCTTTGCCGCATCTGCTGCATAATGTATCATTTGCAGCAAGACTTTGAAATTTTTCCGTAGCTGCTGCATTTCCCACCCTAGGCTTATACTCGAGTCAATAAGATTTCCCAGTTTTTGGGGGCAAAATTAGGGGCCTCGGCTTATACTCGGGTCGGCTTATATTCGAGTATATACAGTAGATTATTACCATAATTAGACATTTAGGATTAAAATCAATGCTAGTTCGACCACCTTGCAAGGTCAAAACTAGCTGTATCCAGAAGTTAAAACAAATGGTAATTTATCTATTACAGACTATATAAACATTTACCTCCTTCTCGATAATTCCATTTTTCAAGCTGATCAATTACATTTTTCTCCCCATGAAGAAGTGCCGCCAACAAAAGGAAGGTCAAAGTAGAGAGCAGGCAATTCACCTTCATTGTGAGGAGATCTGTGATATAAAGGGATACAATAAGATGATGCAATAATACTGAGAGCGGGTATTCTTGTGAACCCACAAACAAGACCCTGATGTGGACACGTTTTTCTGGCCCCCTGATGGGGTCTGCTTTTCATCAAGTATTACTTCTGGATCTTCTTTTCCTAGATCTTTATAGTGTGATGTTCCTTTCTTTTTCCTCCTACCTGTTTATAAATAAATGCACAGCTCGGTGTTACCAATTGTGGGCGTGTCCCTTCAAATCGGACACTGTCCAATCAGTGCTAAGAGTTGCATGATATGTATGGACACACCCCTGTGCCAAATTTCTAGGAGAAATAATAGCGAGGCAGAGTCCTAACAATGCGCTAGGCTTGAAATGTAATGGAAAATACAAGAATCTAGTAAACCAGACATGTCTGGAGCGGTGCTGGCAGGTCATCTTTATGGTTAAAGGGGTATTCCCATCTCCAAGATCCTCTCCCAATATGTAAGAGGTGTAATAACAATATAAGCAAATCCCTCCAATTAGACATGTAGTATAGTTCTCCTGATCAGCCATATCTCTTACCTCATGTGCAGGGCATTGACCTCGAGCAACTATCACTATATTTAGTTAATATTTATATGAGTGGTCATAACCATGGATGTCTCAGCTGTAATGTCCTGCACATGAGGTAAGAGACATGGCTTATCAGGAGAACTATACTACATTTCTAATTGGAGAGATTTGCCAATATTGTTATTATTACAACTACTACATATTGGGATACTATCTTGGATTAGTTATAGCAGGACACTATATTAAGGACAATATATTATAACTAGATCGTGGCCCGATTCTAATGCATCGGGTATTCTAGAATAATAGAAAAAATATGAATAAATAAATTTATTTGAAATACAATGAGCGGCGCTCTGTGTATTTCAAATATGGCGCCATGGCGCGCGCCGCTACTCTGATTGACCGCCGTGTTCAGCAGCGACCAATCAGATTAGCAGCGCTCGCCATGGCAACGTATTTAAAATTGGCGCGCGCCGCCTCTCTGATTGGTCGGCCGCGGCAACCAATGAGAGACGCAGCATTCAAACCGCGCGCCAAGCTGCGCTACTTCTCTGATTGGTGCCGCACGGGGCACTACTGCTGCGAGCAGCCGGGGGATGACTGCTGTTGCCAGGTTTCAGCTTGTTGCGAAATTTGAATGCGCGCGGCTGTTTTGCATACTCCTGGCGGTCACCAATGAGCGCCCTGGCGCTGGCACGCAATTTCTGTGACAGAGAACATTAGGCAATTATATAGTAGATAATAATAATATTTATTCTCTTACATAACGTCATTAATTCCACAGAGCTTTACATACATTAGCAACATTGGGGCTCACAATCTACTTCCCTATCAGTATGTCTTTGGAGTGGAAACCAGAGAACCCAGAGCAAACCCACACAGATACAATATGTGCATTCTTAAAGATTGAGGCTAGCCAATCCTTATTTTTATGGTTTTTAATGTCCTGTACAACATATGTGTATAAATATTAGAAAACCCACAAAAATGACAATGAGAATCTGGAAGCAGATAAAGCAATTGGAAGGAAATGGCTTTTATTTGCTCAGCAGAGGGTCAGGGGTTCATTTGTCATCATTGTCAGAAAACGGGATGGATTTCACAATGAAATGTTCTGTCTAAGACCTCATGTACACAACATGTATACTGCACAGCAGCACAAAGAGCCATGTACAGAGCTGCAGAGACACCCTCTCACTTTGCAATACTTTGTCATTTATGCTGAGCTATCTATTCTTGTTAACAGTAGTTCAAAGTTTATCAGCAATTTCCAACAAAATGTAAAAAAACAACACTTTTTTTTAGGGACCACATCACATTTGAAATCACTTTTGAAAAGCCTATATTACAGAAAATACCCAAGAGTGACACAATTTCAAAAACTGCACCCCTCAAAGTGCTCAAACCACATTGAAGAAGTGCATTAACCCTTCAGGTGCTTCACAGGAATTAAAGCAATGTGGAAGGAAAAAATGCAATATGTACTTTTTCTAACAAAATTGTTAATGTGGAATCAAATATTGAATTTTCACATGGGTGAAAGGGAAAAATAGACCCCAAAGCACGGGTCCCCAACTCCAGGCCTCGAGGGCCGCCAACAGTGCATGTTTTCAGGATCTCCTTAGTATTGCACAGGGGTTGAAATCATGACCTGTGCATTTGATCACATTAACACCTGTGCAATACTAAGGAAATCCTGAAATCCTGCACTTTTGGCGGCCCTCGAGACCTGGAGTTGGGGACCTCTGCCCCAAAGTGTGTTGTGGAATTTCTCCTGAGTACGCCGATACCCAATATGTGATGGAAAACCACTATTTGGCCGCATGGCAGGGCTCAAGAGGGAGGGAGCGACATTTGACTTTTTGAACGGAAAATTGGTGGGAATCATTAGCAGACGCCATGCCCACATTTACAGAGCCCCTTATGTGCCTAAACAGTGGAAACTCCCCACAAATCACCACATTTTGTAAACTAGACCCTAAAGAAAATGATCTAGATGTGTGGTAAGCACTTTCAATCCCCAGATGTGTCACAGAATTTTATAACGTTACTCCATGAAGATGAAAAAATACTTTTTTATCCACAAAGATGTTCTTTTAGCCTCAGGTTTTTCTATTTCATAAGGGAAACAGGATAAAATGGATCCTAAAATTTGTTGGGCAATTTCTCCTGAGTACGCTGACACGTATTATCACTGTCAGGGCGCATGGCAGGGCTTGGAAGTAAAGGAACATCATTTCACTTTTTGAGTGGAAAATTGTCTGGAATCATTAACGGATGCCATGTTGCATTTGGAGAACCCCTGATGTGCCTAAACAGTGGAAACATTCCATAAGTTACCCCATTTTGGAAACGAAACCCCTCTAGAAATTTATATAAATGGTTGGTGAGCACCTTGAACTCCCAGGTGCTTCACAAAATTTTATAACATTGAGCCGTGAAAATTAAAAAATATATTTTTAACCACAAAAATGTTGCTTTAACTCCACTTTTTTCAAATTCACTATGGTAATAGGATATAATTGACTATACTATTTGTTGTGCCATAACTCCTGAGTACAGGAATACCCCATATGTGGTCAAAAACTACATTTGAGGAACAGTACAAAGTGAAGGCAAGGAGTGCCATACTGTAGTTCAGATTTAGTTGAAATGGTTTGTGGGTGCCAAGTCACATTGGCAGAACCCCTGAGGTGCCATAACAGCAAAAAAACAACAAGTGACCCCAATTTACAAACTGCACTCCTCAATGAATTCATCCAGGGCTACAGTTAATATACTGGCACTACAGATGTGTCAAAAAATGTGCATAGCCCCTAATTGCCAGAACATTATAGACCCTTTCAAGTGACCACATATTGGAAATTACTCCCCTCTGGGAAGGTAAAAAATGTTTGTACTGTGTCAGGGTGGTGTTACACGCAAGTATATCCTTAACGATATCCTTACAAAAGTCACGTGACAGACATCGTACGAACGATATGTATATATCGTTCGTGCGTCACACACAAGGATATCGGTAACGATATCCATTTTGGCATTGCGCCAGTATCGGAGGGAGATTTTTCCATCTGATGCTGAGCAATGCCGTTACAATAATGTACCAGCACTGTGACAGCAGCACTGGCACATTATAGTATGTAAAATTAGTTTTCAAACTTTAATTTATTTAATTTGTGTGCGATTTTACTTATTAAAGCCGCTTCTGCAGCTCTGTGGTACATGTCGCCACAGAGCTGTAGAAGCGGCTATGGTTCCGGAGATTAAGGGGTTAATAAAATTGTGCCACAGGGCTCCAGAAAATGGCCACACTTCCTGGAGCCATGTCGCCTATTACCTTATAACCACAGGGGTTATATCATTCAGGTAGCAGACGCCGCACACTGTCGGCTCTGCTATTTCTATTCATAAAAAGCCGTCGGGTACTGTAATGTTACAGTGTGCCGTGAAAAATTGCTAACCTCCTTAATGAATAGGCAGGTCTCCGAGGTACTTAGGCAAAATGCGTACAGTACCCGTCCCTGTCCAGTGTGCTGATCTCTCAGCATTAATAACTATGGGCTGCGCACATTGAAACTCCGGTGCGCGGCCCATAGTTATGAATGCTTAAGCGATCAGCACCCTGGACAGGGACGGGTACTGTATGCATTTTGCCTAAGTACCTCGGAGACCTCCCTATTCTGGAAGCATTTTAGCAATTTTTCACAGCGCACTGTAATATGACAGTACCCGCCGGCTTTTTATGAATGGAAGTAGCAGAGCCAACAATGTGCGGCTTCTGCTACCTGAAAGATTTAACCACTGCGGAGCACATACCATGGGCTACATGGCTCCAGGGAGTGTGGGCACTCCTGGGGCCATGTGGCACAATGTTATTAACCCCTCCAACACCGGCTTCATAGCGGCTCCTGCACCTGTGTGCCGATATGTATCACACAGCTGCAGGAGCGGCTTTTACATGTAAAATCACTACAATAAATTCCTTTTTTAACACGTTTAAGCAAAAATGACTGCGGCAGGAATTGAAGTCTTTTGAACGATATTGTTCAAAAGGCTTCACACTGAACAATGTGGCACATCGTTCAGTGCTTAATTGGATGACGAACAATAGATTTGAGGTCAGGATCTTAAATCTAGGATGAACGATCCAACGATCTTTTTGACTCACCGTAGCCGGGGGTACACGTAGCGGGCGTTGATTCTCCTCCTGTCACGGAACCGCGCATGCGGTAGTGTAGGCCCGGTGGTCCAGATCAATAGGGGAATGGCGGAACAGTGGGGGGTGATTTGTCTTCGTGACGCCACCTGCGGGTGTTCTGGTAACTCTACCAGTGCTGTTCGGGTCTCCGGGGGATGGTACACAGCGAGATGGAACGCTCCCCACAGGATGAGCGGGAATCCCCGGAGCCGGGAGCTGCGCAAGATGTTGTGAGGCAGCTGAGGGACGCTGCGCTGAATCCAGGAATAATGCACAACCACGCACAGTCTCTTTTAGGTACCTTTACTGGATGATAGTCAGGTACACTCGGACCGGGATAGTGAAGTTGGCACTTATGGAGTTTCACAGCAAGCAGTGTTAGGCTTCCTTTCTCTACTTCTGGTGCTAAGGTCGGGTGGATGTGGAATCCAGCCGGACCGGGCAGTTTGTTCAATGGAACTTGCTTCACCTGGTTAGCAGCACTGAGGGCACTGTAAAAGGGTCTGAGCAGGATCAGTACTCTTCCCTGGGCTCTCGTGGATGGGTGCATCAGGTGGAACAGGTGGCTAAACCTCCTGTTGATGGTGCTGGTTCTCTGTGATGGCTGGGTGGCTCTCACAGCTTTGGTTCCAGTAACCGGTTAATTTGGAAAGAGTCAGGTTAACTCTGTGTTCCTTGAGAGGTGCTTCTCCTTTCCTGTTATCCCAATTGCAGGGATTCCCACTTGCTAACAGGCTGTTTGGGGCCTAGTGTGTGTCTCATAAGGCTGGAGATCACACACACCCTCTTCACAGTTCTGAAGTGACTGCACACTCTGAAGTTTCTCCCTCCAAGACTCTTTTTATAGGGGGAACTGGTTAGAAGTCACCAGTGGTAGCTCCCCCTAGAGGCTCGGGGTGAAACCAGGTGTTCTAAGGTGTTGCTGTGTTGTTTGGTGTTTGTGGGTTTTGCTGTGCGGTTACTTACTCCATTTGTGCCTAAGGATTTCTGTGGTGCCCAACGGGTGCCAGGGTGCCACATTCCCCCTTAGTTAACCTCAGTTCTCCCGGCTGAGCAAAAAGGTTATTTTACAACTTAACACTAAGCATTTTATAACATTCAATTTACAAAGTCTTAAAGAAAACACAAAAATCACTGAAAAGGAGTGAAAAATGTGAAAAAGGTGACAAGCAGTCCGTACGGCACTAGTCCATCTGCCGCAGGCTGGAAAAAGGTAAAGTTAGTGGTCACACAAGTCCTGTGACTGTTGTTCAAAGTTTATGAAAAGGGAAAAAAGGTAAAGTCCAGGGATACACGGTAAACTTTATACATTCCCTACGGGTGTCTCTGCTTGGGAGGCCGGTACTAACCTTCTATACCTTACCAGGCACTTTCTGTCCCCAACTTAGTATACTTGGGACATAGCCCAGTTCCTCCACCCTTCTGTACACTACTTTTTACAGGTTTTTGAAAACTGGTTAATATTTACAACACTTACAGGTTACATTTTCCACTACATTTTAAACCCATTCTCCAAGCTTGTGTGGGGGTTGACCTAATGTACTACGTGTGGATTTGCGTAGTGTGGGTGTTTCCAAAGCTGTTTGTGTAGTGTACGAAGTGGTTGGTACTTCTCTATGTCTGCTTTGTGTAAGACCATAGTAAGTGCGGAGTCTATCAACTGGACTGACCTCTGTAGGTAGTTGATTAGGAATGGCTTCTCTTACTGTGGGACTAGCAGGCTGACCGATTACAGGAATCTCAGGTTCCATGATAACAGGCTGCAATTCTTGCACTTGAACTTCTTCTTGTTGGACTTGTGGAATTGGATTTGGCTTTGGCTGATCTTCTGTAGGCTGGTAGAAGTGCATAACTGGTATGAGGAATGCATCACCTATTTGTGGCCAATCAGCTGGTAAGTATCCAATTTCTGTAAGGACTAGATTTTCTTTTGTTTCTTCATCTTTAGTTACAGTAGGGTAACTGGTTGCTTGTGGGATTAACTGTGGCGGACATTTCTTTAAATGATCCCTTGAAACAGTCGCAATAGTATTCCCATTGTCTTTGCTAATAACACAAGTTTTTGAGTTATCATAGTGTGACGGCATAACGGTGTAGGGTACGGATTCCCAACTGTTATCCAATTTGTTAGTTTTTCGCTTTCTTTTCAGCACTACATCACCTATAGCTAGCGGTTCAGCTGAGGCGTGCTTGTTAAAGTCTTTTTCTTGCTTGGTTCTACTGATTTCCAGGTTCCTCTCAACACTCTCCTGTACTTTCTTGTACTTTTCTTGGCGTTGGCTGACCCAGTCTTCGTCAGAAGAGTCTTCTGTGAGTTCAACGGTTCCCATCTGCAAATCAATAGGCAGTTTACCTGGTCTTGCTCTCATCAAGTAAGCAGGTGTGTAATTTGTCGAACTGACAGGTATGTGGTTGTAGATGTCCACGAGATCTGGAAGTTTCTCTGGCCATTGATTTCTCTCTTCAACTGGTAAGGTTTTGAGCATGTCAATGACTATGTGGTTCATCTTCTCACATAAACCGTTCGTTTGAGGATGATAAGGTGTTGTGCGGATTTTCTTGCACCCATACAGCCCTAAGAATTCTTGGAACAGAGCTGATTCGAAGGCTGGCCCTTGGTCAGTTAAGACTTGGTCTGGATACCCATGGGGGCGACAGAAGTAACTCTGGAACGCTTTTGCTGCTACCTCCGCAGTTAAATCCTTAACTGGAACGACTACCAGGAATCTTGAGTAGTGATCGACGATGGTGAGAGCGTAGGTGTACCCGGTTCGACTTGGGGTAAGCTTCACATGGTCGAGAGCAACTATTTCAAGAGGTTTGGTGGTAACAATTGGTTGCAACGGAGCTTTCTGAGTTAGATGATCTTTTCTTCGAAGGTGACATGGTCCACAGTTTTTACACCATTTGTCAATGGAACCTCTCATACCGACCCAGTAGAACCGATCCTTCAGGAGTCTCTCCAGCTTCTTCCATCCAAAGTGTCCGGCATCATCATGGTATGCTTCAAGGATCATTTGGACTTCAGTCTTGGGAACTACAATCTGCCAGATGAGTTCATGGGTTCTTGGATTGAGGTATCTTCTGCATAGTTTACCTTGGTAGACGAACAACCTTCCTTTCTCCTTCCACAGGCGTTTAGCATTTGGTGAGGCATCAGAGTCCATATTGGCGTGTTCTTGAGTGATTAGATCCCTTACCAGGCTGACATCTGGGTCGTTGGCTTGAGCCTCCTTCCAGTCATGGTGAGGTAACGGGTTCACGGTCCTCTCTACACGTGTCTGGTTTCTCTGATGACATGTTGCTGTACCGGAACGGTGGAAAGCAGGTAGTTCAATCTCCTCCAGGTCATCTATGTCTTCTCCCTCTTCAGGAAGGTGAGGCATTCGGGACAGGGCATCAGCATTGCCGTTCTTGTGACCTGCCCGGTACTTTACAGTGAAGTCGTAGTTAGCGAGTCTTGCTACCCAACGCTGTTCTAGGGCTCCCAGCTTTGCTGTCTCTAAGTGCGTTAGAGGATTGTTATCTGTGAAAGCTGTGAACGGGACGGAGGCCAGGTAATGCTTGAAACGCTCTGTGATCGCCCAGACCAGGGCCAGGAATTCCAGCTTGAAGGAACTGTAGTTTTCCGGGTTCCTCTCGGTGGGACGGAGCTTTCTGCTTGCGTAGGCTATCACCTTCTCCTTGCCCTGCTGACGTTGAGATAGGACTGCTCCTAAACCTTCATTACTTGCGTCAGTGTACAACAGAAACGGTAGATTGTAGTCAGGGTAGGCCAGGATCTCTTCTCCAGTTAAAGCTTCTTTTAACGTTTGGAAGGACTTGTCCTGTTCTGGGCCCCAGTGGAACGGGGGTCCCCTGATCTTGCCGTTTTTGGATTGACCTACTAAGAGATCTTGCATGGGGGCAGCTATCTTGGTATAGCCTTTGATGAATCGTCGGTAGTACCCGACCAGTCCTAGAAATTGACGTACCTCTTTGTGGTTGATGGGTGCTGGCCAGTCCTTGATGACGGTGACCTTATCCGGATCCGGTGCTACGCCTTCGGCGCTTACCACATGTCCTAGGTATTGGACCTTGGGTTTCAGCAGGTGGCACTTGGACGGTTTCAGTTTCATCCCGTACTTGGACAGTGACTCGAACACTTCACTCAGGTGTTGGAGGTGATCTTCATAGGTCTGAGAGTAGACAATGACATCATCAAGGTATAACAAGACAGTCTCAAAGTTCTTGTGGCCCAAACAACATTCCATAAGTCTCTGAAATGTTCCTGGGGCATTGCACAAACCGAATGGCATACTGTTGAACTCGCATAAGCCCATGGGAGTAGTGAAAGCTGTCTTCTCACGATCCTCCTCTGCAACGGCAACCTGCCAGTACCCACTAGTAAGATCTAATGTGGAGAAGTAATTGGCAGATTTGAGTGCAGCTAGTGACTCTTCTATGCGTGGTAACGGGTATGCATCCTTGTGTGTGACTTTGTTGATTTGCCTATAGTCTACGCACATCCTCATACTACCATCCTTCTTTTTCACCAGGACTAGTGGTGCGGCCCAGGGACTACAGCTATCCCTAATGACTCCTGCATTCTTCATGTCCTGAAGCATCTCTTTTGCTTTCTGGTAATGAGTGGGTGGTATAGGCCTGTACCTTTCTTTGATAGGTGCATGGTTGTTGGTGGGGATATGATGTTGTACCCCTTTAATCCTCCCAAAGTCAAGTGGGTGTTTGCTGAACACTTGCTCATACTCCCGAACCACCCGGTATACTCCATTTTTCTGGTGAGAGGGTGTATTGTCAGTTCCTACACTGAGGTCTTGACACCATTTCTCTAACTGATCTTTGGAGTGAGGGGGTTCATCAGTGACTGCTTGGTTTGAGGATTTTACATCAATCACAGCATCATCCTTTACTTGGTACAATTTTGCAACAGTTGCATATCTTGGCAGTCTGACTTCGTCATCACCATAATTCAATATGCGTACGGGGACTCTCCCCTTTCTTACATCGACTAACCCTCTGGCTGTCAAGAGCGTAGGACTACTGTCGGACATTACAGGTTCTACTACAGCTTGGTAGTCCTGCCCTCTGAGGCCTATGGCTGCTCGACACCAGATCATCATTTCACTTCTGGGTGGTACCACAATTGGAATGGGATCTGTGACTCTTACTCTGCCAATCTCACCATTTGACAAGGTTACCTGTTGTTGATACACCAGAGCTCTGATCTGCTTTTGGATAGCCCTCTTTTCTCTGGGTTTACCGGCTTCAGCACTCTGTTGGAGTAAAAACAACACTTCATCGAGGCATTTGATCATGACATTGGTACCCAATATGACATATGGATCCTTGTGGTTAGGCTTATCCTGGACCACTAAGATACCCTGGTTTTTCAACTGCACCCTCCCCACCTTTACTGTAGCTTCCCACTGTTCCTCTATGGTAACCGGAATACCATTAGTGGCTTCAAGGTTCATCTCAGGGTTAGGGGGTTCTAGCTTAACATCTGGCCAGAACTGCTTGTAAAGGGTACTAGGGATGGATGTCACCTGGGATCCAGTGTCTATCAAAGCGGAGATAGCGATGCCATCGATGACGATTGGTAAGTATGGACAGTCTCCCACATACTTGTGTTCCCAGCTGGACGTAGGGCCTGGACAGTCTACTCCTGGGGTTGGCCCTTCTCGCCCAGGGGTCGCTCGTTTAAAGGACGGGATTGTAGACTGCGTCCTCCTAAGTCGTTCTGCTGACTGTTGCGGCGTCTGTCAGGACTGCGGCGGTCTGCAGGTTTTCCTCGCGACGGCTGTGTCTTTCTCCTCATCCACGGGACGTCATCCGGGCTGTCGGCGAGTTGAATCTTGTCCGATGGCCTTGCATCTGTCCTGGGTCTTCTCCCAGCTTGTAGCTTAGCCACGTCCTTCATCAGCTGCTCGACATTAGCACACAGTTGGTCAAACCGGTCAGGTGTTACAGTCTGTGCGCTGGACTGGATCGCAGGGGTTGGAGATGCTGCTGCCGGCACGGAAGGGGTGTCAGCGTACTGCTGCTGCTGTGGTGAAGCGGGATCAGGTACTTCAGCGAGTCGTTGTCCCCAAACTGTTAAGTCTCTCAAGGTATCAAACTCTGCGCCTGGTTTTGTATGGACCACCAGCTTGCTTGCTTTCTATCCTCAGATAGTTTAAGGCCCACAATAAATTGTCCAATTAACGCTTTGTTCTCATCTCGAGCACTATCAGGATCGACTTGTTTTAACAGTCTGTATGCTTCTTGCAAGCGCAGTGAATAATCAAGGACAGTTTCTTGTGCCCCTTGGTTACAACGATAGAATGACAGTCTTAATCCAGCTTCGGTATGGCACTCAAAGACCCGAGTTAATCTGGCGAATATCTGCTCCACAGATTCCTGAACTTCTACAGGCCAGCTGCGGCTCTGCAGTTCGGCTGCACCGGTTAACTGTCCCATAATAACTGAAGCTCTTTGCTTACCGGTCATCGGGTACATGTCCAGGGCCTGGCATATCTTCCTCTGGAAGTTCTCCAAGGTGCTGGGTACACCGCTGTACTTGGGTAACCAGGTCGCACTAGGAACGTAGGGTAGAGACATCGGCATAATCGGAGCGGGTTGTGGTAGCATACCGCCGACTTGTTGCTGTCCATCAAAAGGTATGTTTTGAGGTACCGCTTGGTCTAGCGGGGGCACCGCGTGATCGGGAGCCGGGTTACTCATGGTCGCTCCCCCTTAGTTAAGCGTAGCCTTTCCCTCGGTTTCAAACGGAAGTGTCGGCCTCGCGGTGAGGAGTGAGGCACCACGGGAGTTTCCGGTTCCTGCTGCGTACGGAGGAAGTCGTCAGAGCGTGGGGGCGGGGCCAATCTTCGCGCCCTCTGCACAGTCACGCCCCTTCTTTTCCCACCTTTTCGCGCAGCAATGGCGGACCAAATGTACAGTTCGATATTTACAGTCAATAAATAGCACACAATACCCGTGATAACGGGCCTGCTCGTATCCTGTTCGTGACGCCAAATTCTGACTCACCGTAGCCGGGGGTACACGTAGCGGGCGTTGATTCTCCTCCTGTCACGGAACTGCGCATGCGGTAGTGTAGGCCCGGTGGTCCAGATCAATAGGGGAATGGCGGAACAGTGGGGGGTGATTTGTCTTCGTGACGCCACCTGCGAGTGTTCTGGTAACTCTACCAGTGCTGTTCGGGTCTCCGGGGGATGGTACACAGCGAGATGGAACGCTCCCCACAGGATGAGCGGGAATCCCCGGAGCCGGGAGCTGCGCAAGATGTTGTGAGGCAGCTGAGGGACGCTGCGCTGAATCCAGGAATAATGCACAACCACGCACAGTCTCTTTTAGGTACCTTTACTGGATGATAGTCAGGTACACTCGGACCGGGATAGTGAAGTTGGCACTTATGGAGTTTCACAGCAAGCAGTGTTAGGCTTCCTTTCTCTACTTCTGGTGCTAAGGTCGGGTGGATGTGGAATCCAGCCGGACCGGGCAGTTTGTTCAATGGAACTTGCTTCACCTGGTTAGCAGCACTGAGGGCACTGTAAAAGGGTCTGAGCAGGATCAGTACTCTTCCCTGGGCTCTCGTGGATGGGTGCATCAGGTGGAACAGGTGGCTAAACCTCCTGTTGATGGTGCTGGTTCTCTGTGATGGCTGGGTGGCTCTCACAGCTTCGGTTCCAGTAACCGGTTAATTTGGAAAGAGTCAGGTTAACTCTGTGTTCCTTGAGAGGTGCTTCTCCTTTCCTGTTATCCCAATTGCAGGGATTCCCACTTGCTAACAGGCTGTTTGGGGCCTAGTGTGTGTCTCATAAGGCTGGAGATCACACACACCCTCTTCACAGTTCTGAAGTGACTGCACACTCTGAAGTTTCTCCCTCCAAGACTCTTTTTATAGGGGGAACTGGTTAGAAGTCACCAGTGGTAGCTCCCCCTAGAGGCTCGGGGTGAAACCAGGTGTTCTAAGGTGTTGCTGTGTTGTTTGGTGTTTGTGGGTTTTGCTGTGCTGTTACTTACTCCATTTGTGCCTAAGGATTTCTGTGGTGCCCAAGAGGTGCCAGGGTGCCACATTTTCATCCTATATCGTTCGTTTAGACGCAAGAATGTACAAAGCATATCGTTCCAATGATCTCAAATCTGTGACGTTGCAACGATATTCAGGATGTCCTTGCGTGTAAACACACCTTTAGGAAAGTATTAAAATCTGAGAGTCCTCAGTGGTTGATACCTTTTAATGGTTAACTGAGAAGATCGTAAATAATAGGAAGCTTTCGAAACTCTAAGGTCTCTTCATCAGACTGATAATGACACAAATTCTGAACACACACATACATAGGGTTGGATAATGCAGTAAATAAGACAGGTGACCTAAAGCAGAAAATAGAATGGTCAATATTGAGAGAGGGAGGAAAATAGGAGCTGGGGCAGTAAATTTCAGCATTCACAGATAAGAAGTACGATAGTTTTATTGTCCTTTGATTGGTGGATGGCCCTAGATTTGAAGATTCTTCTTTTTACATCAATTGATGGATCTTCAAATCTAGTACCAACAACTACTCAAAGGACAATAACACCTGTCTTATTTACTGCATTATCCAACCCTCCATTTGTGTATATATGTGTGTTCAGAATTTGTGTAATTTATTAACCTGTTGAAGAGACCTTAGAGTCTTGAAAGCTTGCTTTACTTACCATCTTTTCAGTTAGCCATTAAAAGGTATCAACCACTGAGGACTCTCAGATTTTAATACTTTTTCCCTCAGGGAATTAATCTACAGATGTAGTGATGATTTATTCCCTGGAAAACACTCGTGTCAAACGAGGTGAATGTTGTGGAATTAAAAATTGTAAATAAGTCCTTGTCGTGCCCAGCACATTGTACTGCTTGTGCATTGGGCCCAGCTCATGCTTCTGGAAACCCGAACCCCTTAAATAAGGTGGGTTTCCTCACTACAACAATGCCAAATGTCGAGCCCACTGGGACGAGGGTACTCGGTGCCGGACCGTGTCTGCTTCTGGGGAATGTCACGGGGTCCTGGTCTGGACCGTGTCCCGGGCCCTGGCAAATAAAAGGGTGTATTTACAGGGGAGAATTGTCTATCGTGATGCCACCCACTGTATGCAGCCACTGACGGGGCCGCTGCTGCTGCAGAATCTCCGGGGATCCACCCTTCCCCTATGAGTAGTCCACACACAAGCTGCTTCACAGGCAAAAAGCCCACAGAGTGGAGTCCTGGCTGGAGCCTGGATGGAGGTATGTTCACACACTCAGGTTTTAAATGCACACATCAGCTAGGGACTGCCTCGTTAGGGCAACCGTGACGAGGTGAGGCAGCTTACGTATATTTTTTGCAAAAAACGTACAGACCAATAGCCCTGTTTTTGATACTTTTTTGATAGCACTTGCTACAAACTGGAAAAAATATTTATTATAAACAGAGAGCTTTTTGTGTGATTCCTGTGCGGATTTTTTGCACTGATTTTTTGCAGATTTTCTGGTGGTGGATGAATGCGGTTATTAATCGCATTCATCAGTGTTGGACTACTCATTATTTTTTGGTGAATGTATTTCTCCTGTTCGCAGGAAAGGGAAGTGACCCACCCTTCCCCTATGAGTAGTCCACACACAAGCTGCTTCACAGGCAAAAAGCCCACAGAGTGGAGTCCTGGCTGGAGCCTGGATGGAGGTATGTTCACACACTCAGGTTTTAAATGCACACATCAGCTAGGGACTGCCTCGTTAGGGCAACCGTGACGAGGTGAGGCAGCTTACGTATATTTTTTGCAAAAAACGTACAGACCAATAGCCCTGTTTTTGATACTTTTTTGATAGCACTTGCTACAAACTGGAAAAAATATTTATTATAAACAGAGAGCTTTTTGTGTGATTCCTGTGCGGATTTTTTGCACTGATTTTTTGCAGATTTTCTGGTGGTGGATGAATGCGGTTATTAATCGCATTCATCAGTGTTGGACTACTCATTATTTTTTGGTGAATGTATTTCTCCTGTTCGCAGGAAAGGGAAGTGACCCACCCTTCCCCTATGAGTAGTCCACACACAAGCTGCTTCACAGGCAAAAAGCCCACAGAGTGGAGTCCTGGCTGGAGCCTGGATGGAGGTATGTTCACACACTCAGGTTTTAAATGCACACATCAGCTAGGGACTGCCTCGTTAGGGCAACCGTGACGAGGTGAGGCAGCTTACGTATATTTTTTGCAAAAAATGTACAGACCAATAGCCCTGTTTTTGATACTTTTTTGATAGCACTTGCTACAAACTGGAAAAAATATTTATTATAAACAGAGAGCTTTTTGTGTGATTCCTGTGCGGATTTTTTGCACTGATTTTTTGCAGAACCTCCGGGGATGATGTAATAGCAGCGGAGATGGAATAGTTCCCGTGGGCAGAACTGTGTTTCCTGGGGCAGTGTTGGTAAAGTCTATGATGGAGGTGAATAGTGGAGAGGGGTTAAGGAACACACACTCACGTTTTGTAGTTTCCAAAGCTTTACTGCAATGTTGTTGCAGATTGTCCACGGAGTCTGTACGGGGCCGGGTTTTCCTCCCACCCTGTCCGGGTCATCAGCTTCCTTGTGCTGCGCTGTGTGTGTGTGTCCTGGCTGCTGCGTCTAGCTGAGCTGCTGGGACTGTCTCACTCTCTCTCTCTGTTCTGCTGGTACCACTTGGCTAGGCAACTTGAGTCCTCTGTGCTGTGCTGACCCCTCCATGTTGCATTGCTCTGGTACTGTGGTGGTCTAGAGACTCCACTACTCCTGGATTCACCGTGCTGTGTGTCAGTCACAGTGACGGATCTGGTGTCCATACTGTGCGCTTCTCTGGGGCGAGTGGTGATGGCACTCAAGCTCCCAGATGTGTCTCTCTGCTTGTAGTTCTCCTTTTCCTCAGACCCTCACTAGCCCTGGAATCGTGAGCAGACTGCAGAGAAGCTTGGCACAACTCTTTTGACACTGCAGTCTCTCTCAGTTCTCCCAGGAACTGAACTAACTACTTCCTGTGGTCCTGAAGTATATAAGGAAGCAGGTTGTGCTCCCCCTCCTGGCCCAGAGGTGCTAGTGTAGGTCAGTGTGTTGTGGGGAGGGAACCCGTGTGATGTTACTGTGGCACATTAACCCATGGGGTGCCACACAAACATGCGGATGTTAACTGTGATTTAGACTTTATGGGGCTCAGAAGAGAAGAAAGCACTTGGATTTGGGACTCCAGCTGGTTTTCTTTTTGGGGGCCAGGAGCCACAGCATTTTTCCTGAGTCTTTGTGCTACCAATAACAGATAATAGACCTGAGTGGGGACTTGTGTTTTTGTGTGAATACTGTTTGGTGGTGATTTTGGTACAGATCATTTTGGATCAGTCCATATTTATTCTGTTCTCTACTCTGAGCACTTACTTCAGGATTTCCATCTAGATCTCCGAAATACATGATTCAGGTGAAACCCCTGATGGATCCATCTACTATATAATTGCCTAATCGTGTCTGTCTGAGGCCAAAATCGCGCGCCAGCTCGCCAGCGCTCGTTGGTTGCCAGCAGCCACAGTGACCAATGAGTGCGCGTATGCAAAACAGCCGCGCGCATTCAAAACTCGTGCCAAGCTGAAACCTGGCGACAGCGATGCATTGGCGTATTGGATATATGCGTCCAGCCGCAGCTCTGTCTGTATCCCCTGTGGCTGTGCCTCTCCTCTCCCCATGTCTCTGTGTCCCCCTGTGCCTCTCATGTCCCCCTGTCTGTGTCCCCCTGTTCCTCTCCTCTCCCCGTCTCTGTGTTCCCCTGTTCCTCTCCTCTCCCCCGTCTGTGTGCCCCTGTTCCTCTCCCTCTGTCTCTGTGTCCCCCTGTGCCTCTCCTCTCCTCCTGTCTGTGTCCCCCTGTGCCTCTCCTCTCCTCCTGTCTGTGTCCCCCTGTGCCTCTCCTCTCCTCCTGTCTCTGTGTCCCCTTGTGCCTCTCCTCTAACTTCTCCTCCTGCCCCCCCGCTTCTCCTCCTGCCCCCCCAGCTCCTTTTCCTGCCCCCCGCTCCTCCAGTGTGGTGAAAAAAAAAAAAAAATCCTTAGTGAGGATACTCACCCTCCGATGCTTCTTCTAGCTCCACTGGCCTTGAGGACCTGTCGTTGCTTAGCAACGCGATCAGCTGATCGGCTTCCCAGACAACTACAGGTCCTGCCCTTGGAGCTACAAGACGCATCGGAGGGGTGAGTATCCTCATTGAAGATTTTTTACATTTTTTTTACCACACTGGAGGAGCGGTGGGGGCAGGAAGAGGAGCGGGGCGGCCAGGAGGAGAAGCAGGGGGGGCAGGAGGAGAAGCAAGAGGAGAGGCACAGGGGGACACAGATACAGGGGGAGAGGAGAGGCACAGGGGGACAGGCAGAGGGGACACAGCCACAGGGGACACAGACTGCCACAGGGAGACACAGACAGGGGGAGAGGAAAGGCACAGGGGGACAGGAGGAGGGGACACAGACACAGGGGGACACAGACGGGGGGAGAGAAGAGGCACAGGGGGACAGGCAGAGGGGGGGGGACACAGCCACAGGGGACACAGACAGACACAAGGGGAGAGGAGAGGCACAGGGGGACACAGAGACAGGGGGAGGGGAGAGGCACAGTGGGACAGGCAGAGGGGATACAGACAGACACAATGGGGGAGGAGAGGCACAGGGGGACACAGACACAAGGGGAGAGGAGAGGCACAGGGGGACACCGATACAGGGGGAGAGGAGAGTTACAGGGGGACAGGCAGAGCCACAGGGGCAGAGAGGCACAGGGGGACATGCAGAGCCACAGGGGGAGAGGAGAGACACAGGGGGACATGCAGAGCCACAGGGGAGAGGAGAGACACAGGGGGACACACAGAGCTACAGGGTGAGAGGAGAGTTACAGGGTGAGAGGAGAGGTACAGGGGGACAGGCAGAGGCACAGGGGGACACAGAGACATGCACATAGAGACACCGCACATGGGAGAAACACAGAGAGCGCACACGGGAGAGAAGGTGCCCACAGGAGACAGCACACACACAAGACACAGGTACCGCACACACGAGAGACAGGGACAGCACACACGGGGGAGGCAGTGCACACATGAGACACAGTCAGCGCACACGGGGGGGACAGCACAGACTGGAGAACAAGGCACAAGAGAGAGACAGCACAGAGAGAAGACAGCGCACAGGGGAAGACAGACACTAGACACAGCGCACAGACCCCACTCTCCCGATGCGATAGCCAGAGGGGTGGTAACAGGAGGGGCGGCGACAGGAGGGGAAGAGATGGGAGTGGCGGAGTTGGGAGGGGCAGTGACGGGAGTGGAGGTGACGGGAGGAGCGGTGACAAGAGGAGAGACAGAGGAACGGTGACAGGAGGAGCAGGGACAGGAGGAGAGATGGAGGAGCGGTGACAGGAGGAGAGACCCAGGAGCAGGGACAGGAGGAGAGCTGACAGGAGCAGAGATGGAGGAACAGGGACAGGAGGAGCGTTGACAGGAGGAGAGACAGAGGAGCGGTGACAGGAGGAGTGGGGACAGGAGGAGAGATTGAGGAGCGGTGACAGGAGGAGAGACGGAGGAGCGGTGTAGTTCACTCACGTTGACTGAACAAGTTCTGTCAGTCACAGTATGTCAATGTGGCACTCTGTACCAGGTAACCACAGACTTCCCTGGGACATTGAAGGATTTCCCACAGCGAGTAAACCACTGACACCCAACACCTTCCTCTCCAGGCCTGTAGGGGGAGCTCAACTGGCTTCCTTAAGCCAGAACCCCTATAAATATAGGTACTGGAGGGAAATTAGCAGAGTGTGCAGTCACTACAGAACTGTGAAGGTCAGCTCAGAGACTAGGAACCTGAAACTGGTACTGGAGTCGTGCTAGGCCCAAACCAGTACACACTAGAGCCAGTGTGAGGACTCGCAGAGTAGGGATCGAAGGCAAAGGCGAGAAACACTTTACCAGGGACAGAGGAGTCATACCGACTCACCCTACCAAAGTACCGGTCAGTGGAGCCCGAGTCTGCAGGGGACAGAGGAGATAGACCCAGCAGAGAAAGAGGCATCCCGAGGAGGTTTAGCTTCCTGGACACCTGCAGCACCAACAATTGAGAGCCAGGGACCGTGGAGAGAGATGGCGGTAGCCCATGAGAGAGCCCTCAGTGCGGCAACCCGGGTGTGGAGAGAGAGAAGTAACAGTCCAGTTAGGTTCCATACCTGCCAGACTCAGAACAGGAAAGCAGAATAAGGAGGCCTACCTCCCTACTCGAAGTGGAGATCCCAAGGTGTTTTCCTTCACTCCGGACGTGTGCACCTGTATCCCGTCATCAGTAAAGGTATCAAAAGACTTTGATGTGTGTGTGTCCCTCCTACCACTCATCCTACATCACACTGACTACGCTCCCCTGTTTCAACCCTGTAGAGAAGCAACTGTGCTGCCCTATTCCACCATCCATTCCTACTTCCAACGCCCCAGGTACTCTGCTCCTCCTGTAGGGGGCCACTCCATCTTTCTGCCGCCCATCACCCTGGAAGCCCAAGCAGCGCCGATGTCCTCACCGGAATCTACAGGTGGCGTCACGACTGACAATCCCTATCCCTGTAAATACACCCTTTTTATTGTCACCCAAGGCTCGGGCACGGACCACCCGTGACATCCCCCGCAACTGACCGTCCGAGACCTGAGTACTACATTCCCTTGTGGCCCCAGACATCAACTACATACATATTCTAGAATACCCGATGCGTTAGAATCTGGCCACCCACCATCTAGTTCACTATAGTGAGGCAGCAGAGTTACTCTGGTCTCTGTTTGCCCTCTGTTCAGTGGCATCTGACTTTTCAAAGGTGAAGCAACTGCTGATGACTGCAGTTTTGTGCAAGCCTGAAAAGATGAGTAAAAAGATGGACACTGTCGCATGAGAGGCCAGACGGGAGTTTAAAGTGACTCTGCCTTAATACAGTGTATCTTCTTTTAGAAATTTTGTCTGAATCACATTTTTTTCAGTGTAATCGCTCAGTGTAGAGCACAGTATAAATCTGAGCCACACCTTAGTGCGATCTTTGGGAGCCAGAATCAACAAATTGACAGCAGTTGAAGAATTGGCTTTATTTATTTTTTACGCCATACACCTTGCGGTATAAGTGATTAGGCGCCATTATTTGTCAGGTCAGTATGATCACCACGATACCAGATTAAGATAGTAGCCAAACCTAAGGTAAACTATCACACTAAAAACCATCTTTTACAAAATAAAGGTTTTTTGCATTACTGAATGTTGAATGCTATAGGTTTTTTATTTTTCTGCTGTCAGAGTCATGTGAGGGTTTTTTTTCTTGTGGAATGAGTTTTCATTGGTACCATATTAGGTCAGATAATGATTTTTGATCGCTTTGTATTCTGCATTTTGCAAGGCAGAATCAAGAAGAAATTAGCAATTCAAGAATTTTGTTTTGTTTTTTCCACCGTTTACCATGTCATAAAAGTGATGATAGCTTAATTGTCCAGGTCAATATGATTACAGTGGTACCACATTTATATAGTTTATTTTGTTAGGCATAAAAAATATTTTGTTAAAAAAAAAAAAGATTTTGCATTGCCGTATTCTGAGAGCTATAACCTTTTTATTTCAGTGCTGATGGAGCTGTATGGTGGCTTGTTTTTTTGCAAGACAAGATGATGTTTTCAGCAGTGCCATTTTTATTTATATTCTAGCTGTAGTACCTGGCTATGCCCGGGTTAATAAATAATTGCTGTTAGCTATAACAAAATAGAATTTGAATATGTCATATTAGGGTCATTCCATGTCAAATGATCCAAAAATTAATATTTTTTTTCCCTGACGTCTTCAGATTTTTTTTTATTTTTTTTCTATATGAAGTACAACTTTAGTTAATTACAAAAAAAAAGTTTTGCATTTTTTTCTTTATTAGTTAATTTTTTTACAGATTTTTAAAGTTTTAAAAAAGTGCGAATTTTGGCCTGGTATGACTTTACATTTTCTATCATATCTCGGGCTAGAAATAAGATAGAGAAACAAAATAAACACCATTCTACTCAGATCTGTCCAGGCTTTCACCAGATATGTCACAAGAGGATATTTGTAATATTTTACCCATGCAATTGCAAACGCAAAATTTTAAAAAACATCTCCGAAAAATCGGCATAATATAAATATTTCAAAAACTGCCCATATGTCTGCTGTGCACTTAGTCACATCTGTACCAAATTTCAAGTTGGGATCGCGATGGGATTATATTTTAAAATATTTTACTATTAATAGCGTCAATGGGGCATTCCATATCAAGTGATCTAAATCTGAATATTTTTTTTTACCTGACGTCTTTAGATTTTTTTAAATTTTTTTTCTATTTGAAGTACTACTTTAGTTAATTACAAATTAAAAGTTTTAATTTTTTACAGATATTTACAGTTTTAAAAAAGTGTGAATTTTGGCCTGGTATGGATTTACATTTGTTATCTCGGGCTAGAAATAAGATAATGAAATGTGAGAGGCATCAATTTACTAAAGAATGGTAACAGCTTTCATTTGATATGTCATAAGACTATGGTGTTTTATATTTTGTTTGGGAAAAATCAAATTCTAAATTTTGATGCACAATTGTGAAATAAATGTTAGTTTGAAAATTGTGAAAAAATGCCTGTGTGTTACTTGTGTTCTTGGTTATATTTGGGCAGAGATTCAACTTGGGACCTGTCAAATTTATATATTTTTTATTTTATGGTTGTGTGAGTTATTACAACTTATTGAATACAACATTTATATGCAACAAAAAATAAACACAAAACACAAATCCTGTAAGTGCCAGGATAAATATATCTTAATCATCAGAACACAACGCTCAGCATTTTCAACCTGAATGCATTGAGCAAACCAAAAGAAAAAGAGGTGATCATATCCTCAAGTTTGATTAAACAAGATTAAAAGAATCAAAAATGTTAACTCCTATTTATACATGTAAATTTGTTTCTATTATATCACTAAACATGTAATTTATGAAGTGTTTAATAAGAGTAGTCCAGTACAGTACATCTTCGTTCTATAAAATATGAACTAATCCAACAATTAATAGGACGTTTTTGAAGTGGCTTTTTATCATCAATTTGTCCCTTTTAAGTGGGTGAAATGTAATCTTGTCCATAAGCGCTCACTAGCAATTGCCATTTCCTTTTGTGTCAAAGTATGTACGGCCGGTCACTGAGTTATTACCTGACTTTTTCACAATCTTTGGAGAGTACAGTAGCCGCCACCAGCGCCAATCATATTCACAGGTCAAATAGCCAGTTACGTCATCCATTGCCAATCTTGTGCCGCCTTCTACCACTTCATGGACTTCACTGTCTTTGCTGAATGAAAAAATCCTTGTTTTTATTTCTGTTTCACTACATGGAATGAAAGTGTGGTATTGCTGAATCCTTTTGATGGGTTCTGCTTCCTGTAACCGATGTTTTAACAAACTCTCCTCCACTTCGTAGTCCTGGTTTGTACAATATTCAATACAATATTGTTCATTCTTAGGTTGAGCCCTAACAAAGCTTTCTCCTCTGTCCTCTCCTACTTCTAAGCTGTAACATAACAAAATAACACAGTAATGTCTAAAAATCATGGATTATTTGGTGAATATAGACCCCACACTTTTAGACCACAGGCTGAACAGATCTGAATTCAAGATTTTCGAATTGACACTATAATAGTTAAATATTTTAAAATATGATCCCATCGCGATCCCAACTTGAAATTTGGTACAGATGTTGCTAAGAGCGCAGCAGACACCTGTGCATGTATGGTTAAATGCATATCAGGGGTTTAACTGATGCTTAATGGTCATTCATGGGTTAATACAGTTCACTTTTGGAGCTTTCGCTCTGTGGAGGCTAAGATGGAAACAATAGTATTTAGTTGTGATCTTAGAAACAAAAAGGTACTGATCTGCTGATCCCTTGGCCTCACTCATACGTTGGAGGCACAGTGGTGGGTGTTGACACCTCAGCGTCTGAGTGTAGAGTTACGCTGATGGATCGGTCGGTGCTGCTTGTATTTAAAGCGCCGGCCAGTCATGTGACCGGAAGTGACATAGATCGACGGCGCATGCGCAGATATATGTATCGCGCTGATGTGGCCGCGGTCTCAGCTGTAAGCGGCGCTTATTATGCAAGCGTTGTCATGGCATTAGAGGCAGGGATTTTTGCAGTACAGAAGCAGTTATTGCATCTTACTAGTGTTTTTTTTTTGTGCTTGATTGTTACCAAAGGAAAAATTAAGGCTGTGGTATATAAGTAGGTTCAATATGGAGATGGGGATGTTAGCAATATAGGGTGCAGTTTGGGCAGTGATGTTAGATTTAATATTACATGTAGGATGTATCCTTGTTTAGTGTAGATATGTAAGGTGAAGTGATACATTCTCTTAAGGGCTCCTAACAATGTGTTTTGCTACATGAGTGGTTTGTGTTAGTATTCAACGCCCTTTGTAAGGCCGGCTTCACATTGCGTTTGGGTGCTTTCACATCACGTTTTTTAAGGATCCATGGCTGTCCGTTGTAAAACGGATAGCCAAGGATCCGATTTGGCCCCCATGTTAGCCTATGGGCACGGATCGGATCGGATTTGGCCTAATTGCCATCCGATTTTGTGGGATCCGATTTATGTCCAATTTTTTCCTGGACCCAAAATCGGATACTGCTCTGATTTTGGGTACAGAAAAAATCGAATCCCACAAAATCGGATGGCAATCATGCCAAATCCGATCCGTGTCCTCTAACATGGGGACCTATGAGCATGCTCAGTACACTAAAATTGCTCCCAACCTTCTAATTACACTTCTGCAATGTATAATATACATTGCAGAAGTGTAATGAAGTAAAAGAAAGAGTTAAAAATAAAAAATCAGTATTCTCACCTATTCTCGATCCACTGCTGCCTCCAGCAAGGTCTGGGTGCTTACAGGACCTGTGATGATGTCTCAACCCAGAGCGTCATCGGGTCACATGACCGCAGTTACCGCTGTAACTGCGGTCTATGTGACCCGATCAGCTGATCGGCTTGTGACGTCACCACAGGTCCTGTAAGCACCCGGACCTTGCTGGGAGGCAGCGGTGGATCGAGGATAGGTGAGTATAGTGATTTTTTTATTTTTAACTCTTTCTTTTTACTAAATTTCACTTCTGCAATGTATATTAGGGTGCTTTCACACAGCGTTTTTCTGCCATTCGACGCTGCCCGATGAAAATCGGACAGCATCGGATCCGATTTGGCCCCCATGTTAGTCTATGAGCACGGATCGGATTTGGCCTTATTGCCATCCGATTTTTGTCGCATCCGATTCTGTCCGATTTTTTGCTGTGCCCAAAATCGCAGACTGCTGCGATTTTGGGCACAGCGGATCAAATCGGAACGAATTGGATCCGATATGATCCGCGCCAAATAACATGGGGCCTATGGAGCGCGGGTCCGAGGAAACAGCTGATCGCTCCTCGGACCCGATTTTAGTGTACTGAGCATGCTCAGTACACTATAATCGCTCTGTGCCATCTAATTTCACTTCTGCAGTGTATATATGCAGACGTGAAAAGAAAGGGTTAAAAATAAAAAAAACTTTATTCTCACCTGTCCCGCGATCAACTTATGCCTCCAGCGCTCTATGCTTATAGGACCTGGCATGATGTCACAGTCAAATAACGGGTTACCGCGGTAACCGGTCATGTGAATGTGACGTCACATCAGGTCCTAGAAGAAGATAGCTGGAAGCGCTGGGGGACTCGTGAATAGGTGAGAATAAAGATTTTTTTTATTTTTTAAGGTCGAAAAAAGAGGGAGAAAGAGGAGAAAAGAGGAGGAGAAAGGGAGGTAAAAGAGGGGAAGAAAAAGTGAAAAAGAGGGGAAAAGAGGGGGAAAAAGGGGGGAGAAAGAGGTGACAGGAGGGAGAGAAGAGGGGGAGCGAGGTGACAGGAGGAGAGGGGAGAGGAGGAGAGAGGATCCAAACTGATCCTGCAAAATATCGGAATCGGATGCCTATTTGGCATCAGATTGCAGGCATCAGTATGGAGCCGTTGCTGTCCGAGGGGTCCTGCAAAAAGTCGGATCCCCTCGGACAGGACAAAAACGCTATGTGAAGCCAGCCTAAAAGTGAGGAGATTGGAAATAGGTAATCCATAGATACAAGGATAGTAATGCAATTATGATAAATAACATCATTGAAAACAAATGAAGTAAATTAACATGAAAATAAACTAGGAGTCACTGCCTGAACCATGGCAGTATGTATCAGGGACTTGCAGAAAAGTTTGACTCTGAAATGCCACATGTTTCAGAGAAAAACACATTCTAAAAGCTGCTGTAGACCTAGCCACACTGAAGACTAGTCAGACTGACGCGTCCAAGATGGCGTCTCCTTGCTCCTACATATGGTATGATCTGGCCACATCCCTATACGGTCAGACACAGCCATTACACAGTACATAGAAGAAGCACATATATAAGATTATCTCAGCACAGGAAATGTGGTATGATCAGACATGTTCCTGTACAGTCAGACACATCCATAACACAGTACATAGCAGGGACACATATATAAGATTATCTAAGCACAGGAGATGTGGTATGATCAGACCATGTCCCTATACGGTCAGACACAGCCATTACACAGTACATAGAAGGAGCACATATATAAGTTTATCTCAGCACAGGAGATGTGGTATGATCAGGCTATATCCCTATACGGTCAGACACAGCCATTACACAGTACATAGCAGAGGCACATATGTAAGACTAGATGGTCACCCGATTCTAACACATCGGGTATTCTAGAATATGTATGTAGTTGACGTACTGTGACTGACAGAACTTGTTCAGTCAACGTGAGTGAACTACATTTATATATATACTAGCTGTAAGCCCGATTCTAAAGAATCGGGTAGTCTAGAATGCATATATAGTTTATTTACTAATATTTAGGGGAGTGCGGTGAAATTAATTGTGTGTATACAGGTGGCTCAGTGGTTAGCACTGTATATGGTGGCTCAGTGGTTAGCACTGTATATGGCGGCTCAGTGGGTAGCAGAGTATACGGTGGCTGAGTGGTTAGCACTGTATACGGTGGCTCAGTGGTTAGCACTGTATATGGTGGCTCAGTGGTTAGCACTGTATACGGTGGCTCAGTGGTTAGCACTGTATACGGTGGCTCAGTGGTTAGCACTGTATACGGTGGCTCAGTGGTTAGCATTGTATACGGTGGCTCAGTGGTTAGCACTGTATATGGTGGCTCAGTGGTTAGCAGTGTATACGGTGGCTCAGTGGTTAGCACTGTATATGGTGGCTCAGTGGTTAGCACTGTATACGGTGGCTCAGTGGTTAGCACTGTATACGGTGGCTCAGTGGTTAGCATTGTATATGGTGGCTCAGTGGTTAGCACTGTATATGGTGGCTCAGTGGTTAGCACTGCGCGGTGGCTCAGTGGTTAGCACTGCGCGGTGGCTCAGTGGTTAGCACTGCGCGGTGGCTCAGTGGTTAGCACTGCGCGGGGGCTCAGTGGTTAGCACTGCGCAGTGGCTCAGTGGTTAGCACTGCGCGGTGGCTCAGTGGTTAGCACTGCGCGGTGGCTCAGTGGTTAGCACTGCGCGGTGGCTCAGTGGTTAGCACTGCGCGGTGGCTCAGTGGTTAGCACTGGGCGGTGGCTCAGTGGTTAGCACTGGGCGGTGGCTCAGTGGTTAGCACTGGGCGGTGGCTCAGTGGTTAGCACTGGGCGGTGGCTCAGTGGTTAGCACTTTAGCACTGCGCGGTGGCTCAGTGGTTAGCACTTTAGCACTGCGCGGTGGCTCAGTGGTTAGTAGTGCGCGGTGGCTCAGTGGTTAGCAGGAGTATGGTGGCTCAGTGGTTAGGAGTGAGTGGGGTGGGCAGAGTGGTCAGTGCAGTGCGGCGGGCAGAGTGGTCAGCGCAGTGCGGCTGGCAGAGTGGTCAGCAGAGGACAGAGGCACTCTGCCTGTCATACTTACCAGCGGGTCATCATCTTCCCCGCCACGGCATTTTCACTCCGCCGTCGCCAGCATGTTGGCTCCACTCATGCAGAGCATTGCTCCTGTGCAGGCTCCTCTCTGCTGAGTATTGCTCCTGTGCAGCCTCCTCTCTGCAGAGCATTGCTCCTGTGCAGCCTCCCCTCATGCAGAGCAATGCTCCTGTGCATCCTCCTCTGTGCAGAGCATTGCTCCTGTGCAGCCTCCTCTCTGCAGAGCATTGCTCCTGTGCAGCCTCCTTACTGTAGAGCATTGCTCCTGTGCAGCCTCCTCTCTGCAGAGTATTGCAGAGGCACTCTGACTGTCATACTTACCAGCGGGTCATCGTGTTCCCCACCACGGCATTTTCACTCCGCCGTCGCCAGCATGTTGGCTCCACTCATGCAGAGCATTTCTCTTGTGCAGGCTCCTCTCTGCTGAGTATTGCTCCTGTGCAGCCTCGTCTCTGCAGAGCATTGCTCCTGTGCAGCCTCCTCCTCTCTGCAGAGTATTGCTCCTGTGCAGCCTCCTCTCTGCAGAGCATTGCTCCTGTGCAGCCTCCTCCTCTCTGCAGAGTATTGCTCCTGTGCAGCCTCCTCTCTGCAGAGCATTGCTCCTGTGCAGCCTCCTCTCTGCAGAGCAATGCTCCTGTGCAGCCTCCTCTCTGCAGAGCATTGCTCCTGTGCAGCCTCCTCTGTGCAGAGCATTGCTCCTGTGCAGCCTCCTCTCTGCAGAGCAATGCTCCTGTGCAGCCTCCTCTGTGCAGAGCATTGCTCCTGTGCAGCCTCCTCTCTGCAGAGCAATGCTCCTGTGCAGCCTCCTCTCTGCAGAGCATTGCTCCTGTGCAGCCTCCTCTCTGCAGAGCAATGCTCCTGTGCAGCCTCCTCTCTGCAGAGCATTGCTCCTGTGCAGACTCCTCTCTGCAGAGCATTGCTCCTGTGCAGCTCCTCTCTGCAGAGCATTGCTCCTGTGTAGCCTCCTCTCTGCAGAGCAATGCTCCTGTGCAGCCTCCTCTCTGCAGAGCATTGCTCCTGTGCAGCCTCCTCTCTGCAGAGCATTGCTCCTGTGTTGCCTCCTCTCTGCAGAGCAATGCTCCTGTGCAGCCTCCTCTCTGCAGAACATTGCTCCTGTGCAGCCTCCTCTCTGCAGAGCAATGCTCCTGTGCAGCCTCCTCTCTGCAGAACATTGCTCTTGTGCAGCCTCCTCTCTGCATAACATTGCTCCTGTGTAGCCTCCTCTCTGCAGAGCAATGCTCCTGTGCAGCCTCCTCTCTGCAGAACATTGCTCCTGTGCAGCCTCCTCTCTGCAGAACATTGCTCCTGAGCAGCCTCATCTCTGCAGAACATTGCTCCTGTGCAGCCTCCCCTCTGCAGAGCAATGCTCCTGTGCAGCCTGTGCAGCCTGCTCTCTGCAGAGCATTACTCCTGTGCAGCCTCCCCTCTGCAGAGCATTGCTCCTGTGCAGCCTCCTCTCTGCAGAACAATGCTCCTGTGCAGCCTCCTCTCTGCATAACATTGCTCCTGTGTAGCCTCCTCTCTGCAGAGCAATGCTCCTGTGCAGCCTCCTCTCTGCAGAGCAATGCTCCTGTGCAGCCTCCTCTCTGCAGAACATTGCTCCTGTGCAGCCTCCTCTCTGCAGAACATTGCTCCTGAGCAGCCTCATCTCTGCAGAGCATTGCTCCTGTGCAGCCTCCCCTCTGCAGAGCAATGCTCCTGTGCAGCCTGTGCAGCCTGCTCTCTGCAGAGCATTACTCCTGTGCAGCCTCCCCTCTGCAGAGCATTGCTCCTGTGCAGGCTGCTCACTGCAGAGCGTTGCTCCTGTGCAGCCTCCTCTCACCTGTATCCTGGAGATCAGCTCTTGGGGGCTCAGTCCGGGGTCCTCTGTCAGCTGTATGTTCCCTTGTGATCGCAGGATGTCAGAGGCAGAGAATCAGTGATGAGGACACGTCTGATGTGAGACAGCGGCATGATGTCTCCTGTGCTGACTGCAGCAATGAAAGTGCCTGTGATGATGTCACAGTCATGTGATATAGCCCCGCCCATACCAGTGACATCATCTCAGGTCCTGAGAGTGAGAGACTGTGCATGGACTCGCAAAGGCATTGCGAGTGAGGAGAGACTCTGGAAGGACTCGCAAAGGCATTGCGAGTGTGGCAGGAGAGAGAGAGAGACTCAGCAAGGACTCGCAAAGGCATTGCGAGTGAGGAGAGACTCTGGAAGGACTCGCAAAGGCATTGCGGGTGTGGCAGCCACGCATACGACGACGGAAACACTGCCCAATATGACGGAAGTGGCCTTAGGGTAATTATATATTAGATTATCTCAAAACAGAAACATTTTTTTAAACACATCCAATTGAAGAAATTATTATTATTCCAAGATCTATTGATTGAAATGAACTGCAAAAATAACTTTGTTCATGGGAAAATCGCTTTGAGGCATTGTAAAAACCTCCTGTATTGGTAAGTTCTGGATATATTCTTACAATATCACCAACTTTCCATACACACCCAGTGTCTCAGTACATCTTCTGCACTGATGAATATATTACTCAACTTCGTTTGTAATATGTAATTCACAATAAAAAAAATTCTAAGATTTATGCCAAAAATCTGTCTTTAATTATAGAGGAATTCAGAGATCCTTAATTGAAGAGCTTTATTAGTATTTATAAATGAATGCATAAAAGGAGGTTGAAAATGAGTTTGCCACCCTCCCACAAGATTTAAAGGAATTTGTAAACTACATTATATTGATAATCTAACAATAGCATAGGTTATGAATATAAGAGTAGTGGGGGTCCAACAGCCAGCACACCCACCAATCAACTGTTCTCACCTCCAAAATATAAACAGTATAGGAAGCTGGACATCACAGCTCCATACACTGTTTATGGGAGCTTGCTACATACAGTGTACAACCAGTACTTGCCAGAATTTATTGCAGCTCCTTTAATGTTGTTGTAAGTCTTATCAGTCTCCCAAGACCAATTTTCTTCTTTTCATAATTTTTTTCATGGATGGCCAGTTCTAATTCATGTCATTGTTGTGCCAGAGTTTAAGAGACTTCTTGATGACCATCTTCACAAAATTACAGGATATTTTTAATGTCTTGGAAATTATTTTGTAGATTTCTCTTGACTCATAACCTTGAACAATTACACTGTGTACAGAATTATTAGGCAAGTTGTTTTTTTTTTATGATTATTTTTATTATTGATCAACAACTATTTTCTCAATCAACCCAAAAGATACATAAATATCAAAGCTTAATATTTTTGGAAGTTGGACTGTTTTTTTTTTTTAGATTTGGCTCTCTTAAGGTACCGTCAGACATGACGATGTTGAAACGATGTCAGCAACGATCTCGGGGGTGCGCGGTCATTTTTGTCATCATTTCAACATCACTGGTGAGACATCACATGTCTAGATATCGTGGACAACTCACCAATGACGTTGTGAGCAGGTATCGTTTGCAAACCCCACGAACGATCCCTGCTCATTGCTGTGAATGGGCAAAATCGTTATCGCGGTGTCAAACAGAACGATGCAGCAGGTTGCTGGAGTTGAGATCGTCAGGATTTCCAACATGTTGGTAAACCTGTCAACTCCGATCCAATGATTTATCATAGCAACTTGGCAGTCACACTCAACGAGGTCGCAACGACGTCGCTGAGACACCTCCAAACCCGTGACGTATCAGCGATGTCGTTGACCATGTTGTGCCGTGTAACAGGGCCTTTAGGAGAATATCTGTTTGTGCAGGTAACTATTACTGTGCAGAATTATTAGGCAACTTAATAAAAACCAAATATATTCCCATCTCACTTGTTTATTTTCACCAGGTAAACTAATATAAGCACAAAATTTAGAAATAAACATTTCTGACATGCAAAAACAAAACTCCAAAAAATTAGTGACCAACATAGCCACCTTTCTTTATGATGACACTCAACAGCCTTCCATCCATAGATTCTGTCAGTTGCTTGATCTGTTTATGATCAACATTGCGTGCAGCAGCCACCACAGCCTCCCAGACACTGTTCAGAGAGGTGTACTGCTTTCCCTCCCTGTAGATCTCACATTTTAGGAAGGACCACAGGTTCTCTATGGGGTTCAGATCAGGTGAACAAGGGGGCCATGTCATTATTTTTTCTTCTTTTAGACCTTTACTGGCCAGTCACACTGTGGAGTAATTGGATGCATGTGACGGAGCATTGTCCTGCATGAAAATCATGTTTTTCTTGAACGATACTGACTTCTTCCTGTACCACTGCTTGAAGAGGTTATCTTCCAGAAACTGGCAGTAGGTCCAGGAGTTGAGCTTCACTCCATCGTCAACCTGAAAAGGTCCCACAAGTTCATCTTTGATGATACCAGTCCATACCAGTACCCTACCTCCACCTTGCTGGTGTCTGAGTCGAGTGGAGCTCTCTGCTCTTTACTGATCCAGCATCTGGCCCATCCATCTGGCCCATCAAGAGTCACTCTCATTTCATCAGTCTATAAAACCTTTCAAAAATCAGTCTTAAGCTCCCGTCACACACAACGATGCAACAGCGATCCCGACAATGATAACGATCCTTAGGGATCGCTGTTGTGTCACCTTGAGATCGCTGGTGAGATGTCAAACAGGCAGATCTCACCAGCGACTCAGCAACGATCCGGAATGATAGGAGGTCGTTGGAAAATGATATCACTTTGTTTCTCAAAGGTTTTCTGCAGATTATGGGTGACAATAAACATGGAAAAAAGTTCTGAATTGATTCTTAGAATTATTTTATACATGAAAAAAATGGACATATTAATTATTATTATTTATTATTATAGCACTATTAGATTCCATGAGGCTTTACATATGGAAGGGCAAAGAAGGGGAAAGGACCCTGTCCGCGAGGGCTCACAGTCTACGAGGGACGGCTGAGGATACAGTAGGAGAGGGTAGAGCTGATCGTGTGGCGGAGCGATGGACCGAGTCTCACTGTAGGCTGTAGGCTTGTTGGAAGAGGTGAGTCTTCAGGTTTCTTTTCAAGGTAGGCGAAAATCTGACGTGATGGGGCAGAGAGTTCCAAAGTATAGCAGATGCACTGGAGAAATCTTGTATGCGGTTGTGAGAAGAAGAGATGAGAGGGGAGAAGAGAAGGAGCTCTTGAGAGGATCGCAGGTTACGTGAGGGTAGGTATCAGAGACATATGGAGGGGACAGGTTGTGGATGGTTTGTATGTCATGGTTAGGGTTATGAACTAGGCCCCCTGAGAAATGGGGAGACAGTGAAGGGCTTGGGAAGAGGGGGGAAACTGGGAGACAGGTGGATTAGTCGGGCAGCAGAGTTTAGGATGGATTTGAGTGCTGCAAGAAGACAAGTGGGGAGGCCAGTGAGCAGGAGGTTACCGTAGTCGAAATGGGAAATAATGAGGGCATGAACAAGTGTTTTAGCAATGTCAAGGAAAGTGGGGATCCGGGAAATGTTTTTGAGCTGGAGTCGGCAGCAGGTGGCGAGGGCTTTGATGTGAGGCTTGAAGGAGAGGGAGGAGTCGAGGATTACCTGGAGGCACCTAGCATGAGGGACTAGGGAGAGTGAGCAGCCATTGACAATGATGGATAGGTGTGGTAGAGGGGAAGAGCGACTTGGGGGGAAGATGATGAGCTCGGTTTTGTCTATGTTCAGTTCAATCAATAAGTTTGAGATTTCTACGGGGATGAGTGAGTTTCTGGAGTGGGGGAAGCGTGGTGGGAGGGGCGAGGGAAGAGAAGGTCAGCATGTTATGGTTGGATAGGGGGAGGGGTGAGTTTGAGAGGTCAGTGAGGGAACATAAGTGGGTTAAGATAAGGTCCAGCGTGTGGCCATCATTATGAGTGGCAGAGGAGGACCATTGAGAAAGGCCAAAGGAGGTGGTCAGTGAGGTCTAGAGGCAGCAGGGTGGGCGGTGTCAGTGGGGATATTGAAATCGCCCATGCTGATAGTGGAGATGTCAGAAGAAAGAAAGTGGAGAAACCATGTGGTGAAGTGGTCAAGAAAAGTGGTGGTAGAAAATGGGGGGCGGTAGATGACAGCCAGTTGAAGGTTGCAAGAGGAGAAGAGGCGGACGGAGTGCATCTCGAAAGAGGGGAGGGTGGCAGAGGGTGACAGTGTAATTGGGGTAAAGGAGCAGCTGTTAGACAGGAGCAAGCCGACTCCTCCACCATACTTGTTAATAGGGCGGGGTGTGTGGGAAAGAATGAGTCTGCTGTAGGAGTGTGCAGCGGGGAGGCTGTGTCAGATGGGGTGAGCCATGTTTCGGTGGTGCCAAGGAATGTGAGTTTGTTAGTGGTGAAGAGGTCGTGGATGAATGAGAGTTTGCTGCATACTGAGCGAGCGTTTAATATTTATTAGGGTTGTTATATTAATAGGGTTGTTTAGATATTTTGTATCCACTGTACATGTGCCGCAGATAATCTGGTGATATGAAGTCAATGTGATTTTCCAAAAGCTATGCCCACATGTTTGTTTTTAGGTGTAGTGTTTTGCTGCCAAAACGCATGCATTGATAAATGTCTATGTCAACTATCTTGTGCAGTTTTGGGTTGCGTTTTCCAATTGCCAGCCATTCTAATAAGCTGGAGAATGCAACACAAACGCAGTAAAAATGGACCAAATAAAATTGGTGCTTTTTTGAAACAGCTGCGTTTTTTTGGCTGACAAAACACAGCACAAACGCAGCACAAACTGATACGCACAGTGGGCTTGTGGCGCTCCAGCGGTCTAATCGGCACTAAGGATTACTACTCCAACACCTGGGGGTAGTATTCCCATCTGCGGCAACCAGGTTTGGTAAGTCCAGTCACCCACAAACATACCCAACACACCTGGTCCCAGGTAGAGTGGGTGAATCCAGGTAGTGGAATCCCGTGGGATGGCGGGGGGGAAGAAGGGTAGTGGGCGGACAGGGAACAGGAAGTGGTCAGGGAAAGGAAAGGGACAAAGGAAAAACACCACAGGAAGTGTCAGGCAGTTGGAGGAGGTCAGCGAAGAGGAAGGACAGAGAGAAAGGACCCGGAGAACAGAAGCAATGATGTGGCTCGTCCCAGGTCCTGAAGCCAGAGACCACGAGGAGGCAGAGGGAGCCCTAGGGTCAAGGGCAGTGAGTGATCCACCCATGCGCCCGAATCTGAACTAAAGCAGAGGGGCAGGACGAGAAATAGGGGCCCAGCCCTGAAAGGAGCCGAGGAGACTCCAAGCTTCAACCACAGAACCCAGGTGGCCATGAGATCTTGAGGAGCTGTGGCCAACTCCTGCCACATCCGCCGAGAAGGCAGCCATACTAGGGCCAGGAAACACTGCAAGTCGCCCATCGAAGGCCTGTGGCTGCTGGATTCGGGCTCTGTGCATGGAAGCGCATGCAGGAAGGAGGAGAACAGGCAGCGCTGAGGAAGAGAGGCCCATGAGGGAAGGCACACGAAAGGGGTGAACTGTACAAGCCATCCTGGTTGCTAAGGACTACCTGGGCCACTACTCTACTTGACCTGTAACTGTGTTGCGTGTGGAAGAGAGCTCAGTAAACCGGGTTGGAACTCAGCACTATGTCAGACTGTTTATTTCTCGCCTGAGGAGCGGTAGACTGGAACGCTGCACAGGCAGCAGGCGCCTGCCTGAGAGTAGCCCCGCTGGCTCCCCAAGAACTCTAATAACCCCCTTACGCCGGATGCCCTGTGGACCCGCTCTACCCGTGGAGATCGATACCGTCACCGGTGCCATTCCACCATCCCCAGAGGTCCCGGCTTGCAGCAGCGGCTCCTAACAGCTGCATACCACGGGTGGCATCACGACAGCCACCCCCAAATTCCCCTTTACTCCAAAAACTCTCTTAGCTCCTTATTTATCACTGCCCATCCTGGGGTGGCCACAAACCGGGTCACACCACCGTGACAGCTTCCCCTCAAGACGCTCGAGGATGTAGAGAGAGAGAGAAAGACAGAGGCCCAGCACCGAGTACCCCACAGCCACCCCCTGGGGGCCGAGTCAGGCACATAGCCTTACGGTTATCAAAAAAGAAGTCTGGCAAAAGGGCTGTGAAAAGTAAGGAGGTGATGTTGAGGAAATAGCCAGATGACTTTTGTACGTTCCACTGTTGCAAGTGTCAACCTATTGCTGCATTTGAACAGTTTAGCTCTGTTCAAACCTATTGCTTTTATGTGAGATTATGTAGCCACTAAGCACTTGCTTCAAAAGGAACTCTGTAACCATCAAGCTTGTTGCCACCTTGTAAAGTTAGACACAACCACAGTAACATAATCCCTCACACGAAATTACAGGACTGAGCAAAGAGGTATGATTTCACTGAGCTGACATTGCAGTTCCACAGGGTGTGGGTGAGATAATCAGCCCCAGGATAGGTCAATAACGCCTTAGTATAGGAAGCCCCAGTGGAGGAATAGTTGTATATGCATAGTCCATGTAAAGCCCTGAATAGGGATTGATCAAAGGGACCAGCTGTATAATCAACATTGAGCATAGACAAGCATAGAGGAATATAGGGTCTGGACGTGCTCCCTTATACTAACATATATGCAATCTATTTGACATTTCACTACATTTGAAAAAAAGAAATAGGTTGGAATTATAATTATGAGATATATGTGGTGGTTGTAAATGGATTAATCTGCTAAATCCCTTTTCTCTATGTGCAATATTGATATGTGCCAATTAACTATGACTAACTAGTGGGCTAGTGCAATAAATCCTTGTTGGATGATATATCCTCTATATTGTTGTTCTTTAAGCCTTATGTATATATGGGACATAATGCAATATTGATAGATGTCAACCAACTACGATCAACTTGTGGGCTAATGCAATAATTCCTGTTGGACTGTATATCCCCTATACTGTATGAAAATTTGAAACAGTGTTGAATTATGCATATGTCAACTTAGTATATATATATATATATATATATATATATATAGAATTGTGTATACATTTTGATTGAAAAAATAGATGTAAAAAAATTCCTCAAGTAACCTGTAAATATATAGTGCTACGGTAATATCACCTTACTCCCACTCCGTGTACCGCACATCGATATTAAATAAAAATGTGCATCTTTTCATATAATTGTGGACTCTAGAATCGTTTGTGTCTCTCTTCCCCTCCTGGGAATTGTTTAATTACCTTGTATAGTTGTGGAACTATCACTTATGTATGCCTTCATTCATCTCTCCATCCCTAAATTGGGAACTACTGTGTTGCCAAAGGCTTTAATATTCTGTACTGTAAGGATGTAATATTCATTTACTCTAATGCATTACTAGCATAGAACTGTTGAGGCCACTATTTTGGCTTACATGGTCAGTGACTTGTGGTCGGAAGCTCATTACGTCTGTTTCGGCAAGAAAAGCGCTCACTGATGGCTGGGATCCGGGTGTCGTGATGCAGTTCATTAGAGTCACCCGAGTACACAGCTGACATGGCTCTGCTGTGAACTGGGATAAATTTTCTCATGGCACCCGGATCACACCCGGGTGTCAGTGTGAGCCTGCTACTCACTATGAACAGGAGTGTGTCTGCTCAAAGAGATGTAGCAGAGCTGAACATGTTTGCTGAGAGACAGACTTGTGGCTTTTCGTCAGAGGATTTTGTTTTGTGTGAGAACCAGGAATGTCTTATGTTTAATTGCAATTTAAATATTTTTTCTCTATGTTGTGTTTTTTTATTGTTTACTAGAGATTCATAGTGAGCGGGTCTAATACTGGCCCGACATTATGAATCTCAGGCATAGTACCAGTTGCCAATACAAAACTGGCATTAGCCCCTTTATTACTCCGCATGCAAACGCCAACAGGGCCGCTGGAAGAGCCAGGTAAAATCCCTGAAAATGGTGCTACGCAAGAATACACCATTTTCAGGGGCAGCTGCAGGCTGCGATTTTCAGCAAGGAGGGCCCAAAATGCTTGTGTCTTATCAAGCTGGGAATCCCAGCCCCCAGCTGCCTGTGTTTTACCTTGGCTGGCAATCAACAATAGGGCGAAGCCCATGCATTTTTTTATTATTATTTATTTAAATAATTGAAAAAAATAATGGGCTTGCCTGTATTTTGATTGCCAGCCAAGGTAAAGCCAGGCAGCTAGAGGTGGCAGCCTGTAGCTGTTCGTTTCATCTGTGCTGAGAATTAAAAATACAGCGAAGCACTATGTCATTTTTTTTTAAATTATTTATTTCTACAGTATTATGATGTCAGTCAATGAGTGAGGGGCACAGGGCCAATCATAGATGCTGTCACAGAGAATGGGCATCTATGATTGGCTGTTGGAGAAACCTAAAACCAGACCATACATTCTAGCATCTACCCTGCACGAGAAATGCTAAAATGTATGGACTGTGTTCAGGTTACTCCAGCAGCAAATCACAGATGCCCACTCTCTGTGACAGCGTCTGTGATAAGCTGCTTTAATCTTCAGCAGTGAATATCCAGGAAGTTAATGAGCATCCCAGAAGTACAAGTGGGAGGATGCACGGATGCTCGTAAGTATAATGCTGCTATTTAATAGCTATTTTCTTTCTATTTACAGTTCACCTGAACTGTAACACACACTTCCCAGGGAAGTCCGCATTTGGGGTCTGTGCCTGAACTCTAGGTTTTCGGTATGGACCCCGAATTTTACAGTTCGGGATCACCCATCCCTACTCCCCAGATATCAAAAGATCTTTATTTGTCTAATATCACATATGTACAAGTGTACAAGTGCTGCCACACCCCCAGAAATAATCCAACTTGCTGTATGCATAGGAACAATGTGTGGTCTCAATTTTAGAATGGCCCCTCATCACGGCGCATGTGCCAGATTAATTCCATTCAGTTCTCACAATGGAGCACATCAGATCCAATACCTAACACAGTCCACGTCACACATATATGGGCAGTCTGCAATTACGTGGATTGGGTCAGGTATCGGATCTCCTTTGTGAATGCACTATGACGTAGGTCTAGTCAAATGTTGGAGGTGGTCCAAGCATTCGCGCGTCCTCTGTGAGCATTTCAATAATATTTATTTGGGCGGCTGAGCCCCAACAGTAACACAGACTTCCTTGAGAAGTCCATGTTTGGGGATTGTGCACATACACTAGATGTCCAGTATGGACCCCAAATTTTACAGTTCAGGTTTGTCCATCACTAGTTACAAACTTCCTGTTAGAATGTTAGCACAAATTCACTGGTTGAAAAGGTCGGACGTGTTGTCTTATTAGTGCAACTTTCCTCACACACTGACCAGCAATTCTGTCCATACAATGGCTGCTGGTGGATGAACAGTGACCAGACCTGTCCATCAACCTCTTCATATAGAAAAGCAGCTTTCCAATAGATGTTTTCCTATTGGAGGAGGCTGATAGACATTGCTGGTCACATGTACCTCCACCAGCAGCCATTGTATGGACAGCAGAGCTGGTCAGTGTGTGAGGAAATTTGCATTAACAAGAGAAGGTGCCCGATGTCTTTAAAGGAGAATCTGTCCGTGAGCTTGTTCTAAGAGACTAACAGGAGAGTTTGTTACTCTATTTTATGTCTTAAGTGAGCTCCTCTCAGCTAATTTATGAGCACATTAAAGTTGAATGTGAAGAGAAACAAAGAGCCTGTAAAAGCCGAACAGTGTAAAATTTGTAACAAAACTCAATTGCAAAAAATGGTTTTAAGCCCAATAGTGGCCACCCCTTTGAATTTTGCATTCCTAAGTGTTCTGAACTCTGAACAATTCCATGTTGTTCTTGTAGAGGACAGAGGAAGAAAACAATATCTGGTGCCAAAACATTATGCAACAGGTCATCTTCCCGATCATATAAGGTAATTATTGGTAATCTGGTAAATTATGTTTGTGTGCTCAGAGTTAAGCTTTATTTTTATGAGACACAAAGAATTTTTCTTATAAAACAAGATAAATCTTCTATGTCACATGTTGTGATGTAGCAGCTGTTATTCTGTAACATATCTCAGTGGGCTCTACACTGCTTGTATGCAGACTATAAAAAAACTTAATATATATGGACCAGTTCACATGTGTACAGTTCTCTGGCCCCTTGCAGTAAACAAAAATTGAGTAGTTGGACGTCTTTGGGAATAACTATGCATTATTCTGCTGTAGAGGACATACAGCGCTCACCTACTATGCATTGTTTCTACTATTAAAGGTAACCTGTCACCCCTTTGGGCATTTTAAACTATGCCCACCAGCTTACACATAATGTAAATGGGGTTCTAGTAATCACACTATGTGCCCAGACGTGCCCCTCAAACCTGAGAAAATAACTTTTATTCTGTCCAGTGCTGGCCTCCTAAAAGGTCTAGGAGGCTGCTATATGGTCCTGATGGATTAGGTCCTCACCATTCCCCGGCTGCAAAACCCGCCTGCATTTTTTAAAACTGTCACCCACATCTGTGACCAGTGCGTGAGTGACAGCCGCACTCGCGCCTGCACAGTGGAGCGGGTCTCCGCGCTCCATTGAAGACAGTGCCGACGTCTCACGAGATTTGTGAAGTCTCAGACATTGGCACTAGGTTCAATGGGGTGCGTACACCCACTCCACTGCGCAGGTGTGAGTGCGGCTGTCACTCAAGCACCGGTCACAGATGGGGGTGGCAATTTTAAAAATTGCAGGGCGAGTTTTGAAGCCGGGGGACAGTGAGGACCTAATCCACCAGGACCATATAGAAGCCTTCCGGACCTCTTAGGAGGCATACGCTGGACAGAATAAAAGTTATTTTCTAGGACCCAACAAGAAGGACCATATCAGCCAACAGGCAGGACCGCATATCACATTTACGGGTTGGAGATCACTTGGGTAATAGTGATGATAAAATAATAAGTTTTCAAGTATCCTTTAATAAGATGTGTAGTAGAGGGGCCACAAGGACACTAAACTTCACGAAGGCAAATTTCGAACGGTTGAGAGATGATCTTAGTGCAATAAACTGGGACAATGTCCTGAGACATAAAAGTACATAAAGCAAATGGGAGACGTTTATTAGCATCCTGAATAGGACCTGTGCACAATATATACCCTATGGGAATAAGCATGCTAGAAATAGGAGGAAATCACTATGACTAAATAAAGCAGTAAGATGCGCAATAAGTGGCAAAAAGAAAGCATTTAGGGAATTAAAGCAAGTAGGTAGTGATGAAGCGTTAAATAAATACAGAAAATTAAATAACATTTGTAAAAAGCAAATCAAGGCAGCAAAGATTGAGACAGAGACTCATTGCCAGAGAAAGTAAAAATAATCCCAACATATTTTTTAACTACATAAATAGTAACAAACTAAAAAATGATTGTGTTGGCCCCTTTAAAAATAATCTGGGTGAAATGATGGATGAGGATGAGGAAAAAGCCAATATGCTAAATGACTTTTTTTCAACAGTATTTTTACAAGAAAATCCCATGACAGACAATATGATCAGTGATAACAATTAGAGATGGGCAAGTATACTCGCTACTATTCGGCACTCGCCGAATAGTAGCGGTATTCGTGTACTCGCTACTCGCCGAGGAAATTAGGATTACTCGGGAGTAGCAAGTACCGAATACGTTTGCAGTGTATCAGTAGATACACTGCAAAAGTCCTGTAAAAGAGAGAAAATGTGGTTAAAAAATAAAAAAATCGGATACTCACCTTAACCAACGGCTGTACCGGGACCGGCCGATGCACATCCATTCATGGAAAAGGACCTTTCCCTCTCTCAGCCAATCAGAGGCCGCCACGTCACAAGCACATGATCGCTAGCTGCCACCTGATTGGCCAGATGGAAAGGTCCTCTCAGGTACACTGAGGACCTTTCCATCTGGCCAATCAGGCGGCCGCTAGCAATTACGTCATTGTGACGTAGCGGCCTCTGATTGGCCAGATTTCTCCCAGCCATCTGATTGGCTGAGAGAGGGAAAGGTCCTTTTCCACGAATAGACGTGCATAGGCCGGTCCCGGTACAGCCGTCGGTTAAGATGAGTATCCGATTTTTTTATTTTTTAACCACTTTTTCTTTTACAGGACTTTTGCAGTGTATCTATTGATACACTGCAAAAGTATTCGGAATCGCTATACTCGCAACGAGTAGCGAGTACCGCTACCTACTCGTTGCGGGTATAGCGATTCCGAATAGTACGGTATTCGCCCATCCCTAATAACAATGTTAAATGTCACCTGCTTAACCCAGCAGGAAGTACTGCATCGTCTAAAAATCACTAAAATTGACAAATCCCCGGGCCCGGATGGGATACACCCCAGAGCACTACAGGAATTAAGTACTGTCATAGATAAACCATTATTTTTAATGTTTAAAGATTCTATAATAACAGGTTCTGTACCACAGGACTGGCATATAGCAAATATGGTGGCAATATTCAAAAAGGGGACAAAAACTGAACTTGGAAATTCTAGGCCAGTAAGCTTAACCTCTACTGTGGGTAAAATCCTAGAGGGTTTTCTAAGAGATGCTATGCTGGAGTATCTGAAAAATAACCTCATGACCCAATATCAACATGGGTTTGCGAGGGACCGTTCATGTCAAACTAATCTGATAAGCTTCTCTGAAGAAGTAAGTTCTGGACTGGACCAAAGAAATGCAGTGGACGTGGTGTATATGGACTTTTGATACGGGGAAAATATGTGTAAGTGGGTTAAGAACTGGCTTAGTGATAGGAAACAAAGGGTGGTCATTAATGGAACACACTCAGAATGGGTCACAGTTAACAGTGGGGTACCACAGGGGTCAGTGTTGGGAGAGCTTCTTTTTAAAATATTTACTAATGACCTTGTAGGGGTCATACGGAGTAGAATCTCAATATTTGCAGATGACACTAAACTGTGCAGGGTAATCAATACAGAGGAGGACAATTTTATATTACAGGAGGATTTATGTAACTAGAAGCTTGGGCTGATAAATGGGAAATGAGCTTTAATGGGGATAAATGTAAGGTCATGCACTTGGGCAGAGGAAACAAAAGGTATTATTATGTGCTTAATTGTAAAACACTGGGCAAAACTGTCACTGAAAAAGACCTGGGTGTATGGGTAGATGATAAACTCACATTTAATGCCCAGTGTCAGGCAGCTGCTGCAAAGGCAAATAAAATAATGGGATGCATTAAAAGAGGCATAGATGCTCATGAGGAGAACATAATTGTACCTCTATACAAGTCACTAGTGCGACCACACTTAGAATACTGTGTACAATTCTGGTCTCCGATGTATAAGAAAGACATAGGTGAACTAGAGTGGGTCCAGAGAAGAGCGACCAAGGTTATTAGAGGACTGAGAGGTCTGCAATACCAAGACAGGTTATTAAACTTGGGGTTATTTAGCTTGGAAAAACGAAGGCTTAGGGGTGATCTTATAATAATGTATAAATATATGTCGGACAGTACAGAGACCTTTTTAATGATCTCTTTACTCTTAGACCTGAGACTGGGACAAGGGGGCATCCTCTACGTCTGGAGGAAAGAAGGTTTAATCATAATCATAGACGCGGATTCTTTACTGTAAGAGCAGTGAGACTATGGAACTCTCTGCCACATGATGTTGTAATGAGTGAGTCACTACTAACATTTAAGAAGGGCCTGGATGCCGTTCTTGAAAAATTTAATATTACCAGTTATATATACTAGATTCTTTGATAGGGCGTTGATCCAAGGAATTAGTCTGATTGCCATATCTGGAGTCAGGAAGGAATTTTTTCCCCAGTGTGGAGCTTAATGTTGCCACATGGTTTTTTTTTTGCCTTCCTCTGGATGTTAGACTATGGGTTGAACTAGATTGACTTAAAGTCTTCCTTCAACCTTAAATACTATGTTACTATGTTACTATGTTAGGTATGAGGGGCACATCTGGGCACATAGAGGGGTTACTAGAACCCCATTTACATTATGTGTTGGCAATGACTCCATGTAAACAGAGTAGACTGGGAGGGGAAAAGTTGCTCTGTTGTTGTGTGGTCAAATGAAGCAGTAGAATTGCAAGCAGGAGCATTTGTGTCTGCTCTGAGCCAACATAGACCTTCGCAGAGCAAAACATGCAGATAGTTTGGGACTACTGCTTGTAATTTCTCAGTGCCATTAGAAAAAAAGTAGGCAGCTACTCTAATATCTAATCCTTTATCAAATTTTATATTATGCTGCAAGTCTCGTTGAAGGCTCTGACAATGATTTTTGGCATAGCTGTCTTCAAATCAATGGCAGTAGTGTTTTGTTCTCTATTAGCTGTTTTGCACTTTTTTTTCCTGTGGAGCATTGCCAATAAGTCTCCATGCACAACTGATTCTCTTATTATGAGATATACCTCCACCAAAGCTGTATCAGATGCAGAAAAGTTTGTTTAACACAATGTAAAGTAAAAAGCCAAATCCAGCAAAAGAGTAGAGGCAATGAAAATCTGGCTTGTTTGGCATTTTAAACAACATTCGTTATGTTAATAAGAAGACATTGTTTCTAGTTGAATGACGTTTTTTTTTTGTTTTTATTACAGCAGAGATATACAAGAGATATAGAAATTGTTTTCTATAACAAGACATGGCACTGTGTTGATTTGTTGACTGTTTTTGTAAAATACATAAACTTCTGCTCATCGTGAGCCATGGCGACTTGATGGATGAATGCTCTGTAGGATGATCAAACTTGTGGAAGTCTATTTATGTCCATCAGGATCTTGTCTGCCATTATTTTGATTGTATCAAGCCATCAGGTTGCTGGTCTTCCTCTTCACCTTTTTCCTTCTATTCTTCTGACCATCAAGTCCCTTGCCACTTCTATTTTATCACCATCCATCTCAAATGTTTCCATGACGTACCTGACAGTAGTCAATATCTTTGACTAATTTGTGTTGAGTAGCAGTCACAAGTTCAAGCTTTCCAGCTTGATACTCCAAAATAAGTCTTTCACGCTTGTTGCTATCAAAATTGTATTGTCTGTGTCTCTTAGATTATTGATGAATTATTCAGCTATTTTAATACATTCTTTTTTATCGATGTTAGCAGCGCGTTAATCAGTGTGATGTCCACAGCGAGCAACAGAGAATGTTCATTTATTCAGAATTAACAACATCCAGCTTACAACATGAGAATAGGATCAATCTGGTTTCTGAGGAGGGAGAGAGAGATCTGCTGTGACTTTCAGCTTCAGTTCCACACTAGAATGTGCATGCAGGGAGCAGGGGGAGGGACATCCTGTCTCTGACTGAGGACCTATTTTTTTTTATTAAATTTGTTGACATCTGAACAATATGCATGCAGACATAAAATCACATGATATTAAACAAACAATAGTTGTTGCAATACATACAGATCAATATGCATTAGGCCAACAATCGATAAGTCCAGCTTTCCTGAAAATAGCTTCTGCATATAAATTGAAGAAAAATTGCGACAGGATACAACTTTGTTTAACGCCTTGCTCTACTTTGAACCATGCCATGTCACTATGTTCCACTCAGCGCTTCTTGATCAATGTAAATGCTCCAGATGAGTCTGATCAGATGGTTCGGCACACCCAAATTCTTCATGGTATTACAAAAATCACATCATATTAAACAAACAATAGTTGTTGCAATACATACAGATCAATATGCATTAGGTCAACACCCCCACTCAACAACTATTTATTCTGTTAGTCCCATAGCGGTTCTCAATCCTTGGAACCTAGATTGTGGCAATGGCTTGGTCAAAATGTCAGCTAACATCTTATCAGTCTCACAATAAACAAACTGAATTATGCCACGATCTATCAAATCACGTAGATGATGACATCTGACATCGATGTGCTTGGTTCTAGCACTGATCTTCTCACTTGCATGCAAGTTTAATGCATCCTTGGTTGTCCTCATATATCACCGTTGGCTGAGTTAACTGTTTACCAAGATCATCCATCAGTTGTCTTAGCCAAATGATCTCCTGACTTGCATAGGCTGCGGACACATACTCAGCTTCTGTGGATGACAAAGCAACAGATACTTGTTTTCTACTAGACCAGGAGATTGAACTTTCTCCAAGTTTAAATACGTATCCGTTTGTGGATTTACAATCCAAATCACCAGCCCAATCTGCGTCAGCATAGCCGGTGAGTTTTAGATTTCCTGCTGCAGATAATTTTAAATTTACCCCTTGTGTCTCTTTTAAATATCGTAGAACTCTTAACGGCATTCCAGTCTCTTTGGCGCGGTTTCTCCACATATCTGCACAATATTCCAACTCTGCTGTTGTAATGTCTGGTCGAGTCATAGTCGATATGTATAGAAGTGCCCCCACTGCCTGTCGATATTTCTCATTGCTAGGCAACAGGTCATCTTCTTCCAGTTTCAGGTAGGATGATTCCATTGGCGTTGATACACCTTTGGCTTCTGTCATTCCAAACTGATTCAAATTTGAATTAATTTTTGCACTTTGATTTAGAAGAAAACTTCCATCTTCCTCTCTCTGGATATGGATTCCTAGATAATATGTTACATTTCCAAGGTCTTTTGTTTCAAAATGCTGGTTCAAAATCTTACTAATTTTCCCAATTTCGGCTTCTTCTTGATGAACTACAATTTCATCGTCCACATACAAGAGAATATACATCCACTTTCCATCTGTATATCTCGTATATAGGCATGGATCCGCTTGACCTCTTTTAAATCCTTCTTCCAACAAGACTTTGTTCATTTTGGTGTTCCATGCTCTTGCCGATTGCTTAAGACCATAAAGAGATTTTTGAAGTTTACAAACAAGGTTCTGTTCACCTTCATTTATATAGCCTTCAGGTTGAGTCATGTATAAGTCCTCCTCAATGTCACCATTTAAAAATGCAGTCTTGATATCCAAATGTCTGACAAACATCTTTTGTACAGCAGCTACGACCATCAAGGCTCTGAATGTTGTCTGCTTGGCGACTGGGAAAAAAGCATCATCATTGTCCTCGCCATATTTTTGAGAATATCCTTTTGCAACCAACCTCGCTTTAACTCTGTGGACTTTACCTTCAGAGTCATATTTGGTTTTAAATACCCACTTGCACTTGATTGCCTTTTTACCCTGTGGCAACTCAGTGAGTTTCCAAGTTTGAAGTTGATGAAGCGAGTTCATTTCTTCATTCGCGGCATTGATCCACTTTGTTCTTTCATGAGCAGGTAGTTTTTGCAATTCATCCCATGACTATGGCTCTGACTCAGGTAGTGTCTTGACAATGTAGGATAGACGTTTAGCTGGTATTCCTTTGTTTGATCTTGACGATCGTCTGATTTCAGGTTCACTTAGGCTTTTTGTAGTTTCTTTAGTGGTTGAAGAATCTAGCCAGACTTCTACATTCTCCCTTTCGTTGTCTTGTGATTGTGATTGAGATTGTTGTTGTTGCTTTATCTGGACTACTGGCATAATATCACAAAACTTGGGTGACACAAAATTTTCATCAATCACTACATCTTTGCTTATTGTGACCTTGTTTGTCTCTGGGTATAGAATTCTATAACCTTTCTGGGTTTCACTGTAACCTACAAGAATGCCTTCCTTAGCGTGAGATTCCCACTTAGTTCGTTTTTCTTTGGGAATGTGTGCAAATGCTTTGCTTCCGAAAATCCTTATGTGCTGTAGTTTTGGCTTTGCATTATTCCATTGCTCAAATGGAGTTTTCTCTGTCGTTTTACCTGGTAGTCTGTTCTGAAGATAGCAAGCCATCATAATAGCTTCGCCCCAATATTCTGTAGGTAGATTTGCATCAAATAACATACTCCTTCCTCTTTCACAGAGTGTTCGGTTCCTTCTTTCTGCTACACCATTTTGCTCAGGGTTGTATGGTACAGTAGTCTGAAATATGATTCCATTTCTCTTTAAAATGCTCTGTGTCTCATTACTTGTATATTCAGTCCCATTATCTGCACGTAGAATTTTTGGCATTCTCCCAAACTTGTTATATAGTTCAGCTAGATATATTTCAAGTTCCTCTGGAACTTCATTTTTGCTGTGAAGTAGATAGACAACTGTGTATCTTGAATTGTCATCAGTGAATGTAAGAAAATATCTCTTCTTTCCAGGGGTCTGAATACGCATCGGGCCACAGATATCTGTGTGTATTAAATCTAGTGGTTGTTCTGTTCTTGTAGTACTTTTCTTAGGAAAGGCCATTCTGGACATTTTCCCTTTGATACAGCTGGTACACCTCATTGTCTGGTTACATGGATCAATTGTAATATCATCAGCTAAGTGTTCTTGAAATAACTTTCTTATTGCTTCTGGGTCACAATGTGCAAGCCGTCTGTGCCATACATGAATACAGTACTTGTGCATTTCTTGCTTAGCTGTGCATACACACTCTTTACATTTCAACTGATACAGTTCATCTTTGATTTCTCCTTTTGCTAGTGTGTGACCCTCTTTTGAGATGATGCAGCTATCGTGCTTAAATGTAACTTCATTCCCTTGTTTTGTAAGCTTTTTCACAGATAATAGATTACTTTCAAGACTAGGCACATATAGCACATCCTTCACAGGAATCCTTCTGCTTTGCGTTGCAGAGATGTTACAATCAATATAACCATCTCCTATGCCTTCTGAGTTCATACACTGACCATTCGCCATTATCACTTTCTCTGACTTGCTTTGGTTAAGCTTAGTAAAGAAGTCTCTGTCATTGGTCATGTGACTGGTTGCACCAGAATCTATACACCACGCATGCTTTGATTTAAATGCATTGACTAATGTTAATGCAGCCTCAGTATTTACAGGATCATTATTTTCAAATACAGCACTCTTAACTCTTTGTTTACTGTTTTGCTTCTTCAGCTGATTCATTTTAGCTTTTCAGACTCTGCATTCAGCTTTTAAATGACCTGGCTTCTTGCATACAAAACATTCACGTGTTTCTTTAGGGTGGTTTCTGCTGGTGGGCACGTCCTGTGTTTGTAAAGCAGTTTCCTTGTTGCATATTTTGCTGCTCACACTTTCTGCCTTTCTCTTATATTCATCTACAAGCTTTCCTCTGACGTACTCCAATGTAAGCTCATCATCTGGGCGTGCATCTAGTGCAGTTACAAGCGTGTCATAGCTTTCTGGGAGAACACTAAGTAGTAGTGCTGCTACATGGAAGTCCTTCATATCTTCCCCAATGCCCCGCAGGCGCTCTACGGTCTCTAGAGTGCTTCTAATGTAGTCCTGCATGTCCTGGTCACTGTGTAGCTTAGACTGATATAGCTTTCTCATTAGATAGAGTTTGTTACTTAGATTTATCCTCTCATGTACTTTCTGCAGCTGCTCCCACATTTCCTTTGCAGATTCACACTTACAAACATGCACAATCTGATCATCCTCTATGCTGAGTGATATGGTGCTCTGTGCTTTCTGATCCATCTCTAGCCAGTCCTGTGGTAATGGGTCAGGCTTGGGCTCCTGAGTGTATTTCCACGTACCTTCTCTTATCAGCAGCATCTTCACCTTGAATTTCCAGGATTGGTAGTTCTGGTTATTCAGGCTTGGCACTGTAAACTTTGCTGAGCTGCTGATAGTAGCCATCTTTACTTCTTCTCAGTCTGCTGTTTTCTTTCTATCTCTGTGTTCTGGAGGTCTGGGACTTCTGTGACTCCTGGGCCCATAACCTGTTAGCAGCGCGTTAATCAGCATGATGTCCACAGCAAGCAACAGAGAATGTTCATTTATTCAGAATTAACAACATCCAGCTTACAACCTGAGAATAGGATCAATCTGGTTTCTGGGGAGGGAGAGAGAAAACTGCTGTGACCTTCAGCTTCAGTTCCACACTAGAATGTGTGCACAGGGAGCAGGGGGAGGTACATCCTGTCTCTGAATGAGGACCTATTTTTTTTTAACTTTGTTGACATCTGAACAATATGCATGCAGACATAAAATCACATGATATTAAACAAACAATAGTTGTTGCAATACATACAGATCAATATGCATTAGGCCAACAATCGATAAGTCCAGCTTTCCTGAAAATAACTTCTGCATATACGGTAAATTGAAGAAAAATTGCGACAGGATACAACTTTGTTTAACGCCTTGCTCTACTTTGAACCATGCCATGTCACTATGTTCCACTCAGCGCTTCTTGATCAATGTAAATGCTCCAGATGAGGCTGATCAGATGGTTCGGCACACCCAAATTCTTCATGGTATTACAAAACGTTCTGGTTATCAACACAGTCAAAGGTTTTGATGTAGTCTGTAAAGGACAAGTAGAGCTTCTTGTTGCATTCTTTGCTAATATTAGATGAATAATGGAAAAGGTCAATCACATTTCTTATCCTCTGTCTTTTTTGAATCCTGCTTTTTTTTTAAACCTCTGACAGCTCTTTATCAAAGTAAAGCTGTAGCCATCTTTGCAGGATCTTCAGTAATATTTTTGCTGCCATGAGATATGAGTGTTTAGAATAGGAATAAACACCAATCTTGTTCAGTCCTTGGACCATTTACCAGTTGTCCATATCTGTTGATATAGGAGTGTGACGACATCAACTGCTGCTCAGAAGCCTTTGTTAGCTCTGTTGGAATAATGTCAGACCCAGGCACTTTGTTGTTTGACAGAAGCTTTATTGCAGCAATGACATCGTCTTTCAGGATGCTCAGCTATCATTTGAAGTCTAGATTTCTTCCTGTATCACTGAGTTGTTATTGTAGAGATGCTCCATGTACTCTTTCCATCATTCCTTGATCTTTTCAGGCTCAATCAGTTTGTTCCCGTCAGTGTCTTTCAGCATTCCCACTCTTGGTTGAAATTTTCCTTGTATCTTTTTGACCTTTAGGTATGCTCATGTATGACATCCTGGTCTTGCTCTTCAGATCTTCATTTTCTATCTCTGTACATATATTTTGGTAATAAAGTTCTTTGGCTGCTCAAATGGCTCTCTTAAGTCTTTTACAGATGTTGTCTGTGGTCTGCATGTTACATTCTGCCTTTGCCATTCATATTTTTTTCGATGCACTCTACAGATTTGTCTGTTAACCATGGCTGCGGGGGTCTCTTCTGCCTCTTGCTTATTGTCCTACTGACTTCTTCATTCCTAATAGTCTTTATATGTGTCCATAGTTCTTATGGCTTTCTTTTATCCATTTCCAGTAATAGGAGAAATTTATTAGAAGGAGATAGTAAACCTATGGTATCTCTAGTTTTTATAACTACGGTACTTTATTTTGGACTTTATACCAGTAAAATTGGGTAAGGGATTTCTAATACAGTTCCAATGCAGGGAGTAAGAAAGATTCAGAGTTTGGGGCTATTTTTTTGTAGAATACAGGGAGACTGTGGCAATTCTAGGGTAAAAGAAAGCAGGGCTCACCTTGAATGTGCTTACCATCCTCTTGCACTAGGTAGAGCATGACATAGTGAAACAAAAGCAGCTTATGTAGGAGATGTAGATGCCTCATAGAATAAATCTGCTCCAAGCACCATAACAAGCTATCATTTCTACAGCATTGCTATAGTATCTGCCACTGGAGAGATGCTTTATTAGAGAGACATTACAGCCAAATTTTACTTACTGAACCATGCAACATGCTGCTGTGTATTTTTCCTTAAAGTTCTCCTTTATCTATTCAGGGCTTAAACAAATCATGTTGTACACAAGACCTTTCCTTAAAAACTGGAGTGCGCCCCAATGTTTTTTACTTTTTCAAGTAAGGCTTCATTCAGACATCAGTTTTTTAACATATGAGAAAACAGACTAAGTTTCATCAGTGATTTTCATCAGTGTCAGATGTCGTCTGTGTCCTGTTCAATCTTTTTCACGGACCCATAGACTTTCATTGATCTAACATTCAGATCAATGACGGACTTGACTTTGCAGTTTTGCATGAACCACTTGGTCTTCAAAAAAAAACCCACAGACATGTGAACAGCCCCATAGACTATCAAAGGTACAAGTGCTATCTGAGAAAAAAGGAATAGCACTCGTATGTGAAAAACCGACGTGTTAATGAGCTCTAATAGATATGAGTCTGGATCTGATCTCAACCACAGTACAGCTCTCTGATAGGATATAAGATTGAAGGTAGCATTTATTAAAAAAAAAAGAGTTTTACGAATAATCACTGAGAACCTGCCTCGTCATTTTTATGAAAATGAGGCAATTTCCTTAATAAGCACAGAACAAAGTAAACACTAAAGGAATTCTTAAATGGAGCCAAAACTAAGAACCATATGTAACTAAGCAATCCCAGGCTTAGATAAACGGCAACATTTTATTTATACTTAAAAATGTAATTCATTACATAAGGGTAGTTACGTGGATGATGACATTGATGACATTAATATGTTAGTCTGTTACTTGTCAGTTTTAAAGTAGAAACAATACAGATATTAGCAGTAATATGGCCTGTAATGCCAACGTTGTATGATGACTTTAGGGTATGAGCAGTCACTTGCACCAACCATACATCTGTTTTGATTAAAGTGAACTTCACAGTATTACTATGATGCCCTGATGGCTACATTTCAGCAATGTTGCAAAGCTCAGTAAATCGATAGTTACCTATTCAAATATTAAAACTCCTGATTCTTACAAGGTTTTACAAGTTTTATCTGTGGGTTTTTTTCTTTTGGGTTAAATACTTATCGGCAGGTAGTTACTGACTAACTGACTGTTCTGCTGTAGGGTGATCCCTCCCAGTTCAGAGCAGTAACAGGACCGCTCCTGGCAGTGATTCTACCAGTGTTGCAGTTTGGCAGTGTGGAGGCGGCTGTCAATCATTATGTCACCCTGCAACAAAGCAGAGCTGAAGAAAAGGAACTGTTCTATCAATAGGACATCACAAATAGAAGGAGAATCGCTGCCAAGAGGAGTGAGCACTCTGAGCCAGGAGAGATAGGCATTGGGGAGAACAGGATGGTAATTAGCAACTACTAAAAGTGGGCTTTTAAGTGCTTGACTTCATAGAAAAAGGTCCCACAAATCTCTGTAAGGCGGCCGTCACACGCTGAGATATCTCTAGCGATATTGTAAGCGATCACGTGCACGCGCGATCGCTTACAATATCGCTCACATCGCTGGTGAGATGTCATACAGACAGACTCACCAGCGATGTGGATCCGCGATCTCGCTGGTAACTATGGTACACATCGGGTTACTAGGCGCCGCGCGTCGCTTAGTTACCCGACGTGTACCATAGTTACCATCTCCCAGCATAGGCTCTGCTGCTGGGAGATCGTTCATCCTGGTGTTATACACCACGATGAAGCAGATCGTGGCATCGTTCATCGCTAGATCTGAGCTCCGGAGCTCAGATCAGCGATGTCACGATCAAGCGATTTCACATCGTAAATCGCTTGATTACATGCAACGATTTGAAGCCCGATATTGCTTAAGCGATCAAAAAGGAGATCGCTTAAACGATATCGGGCAAGAAATCGTTCCGTGTGACGGCCGCCTAAAATGTACTATAGTCAAGAGGATATTTCACTGCCCTCTGCCATCACTCATTAATTACCAACCTTTTCTGTAGAAGCATGCATGTGTCGCACCCCGGGGACTGGGGTACTCGGAAATGGGCCCTGTCGTCTTCAAGGGCTGCGGGGTGTCACGGTGACATAACCCGCCTCCGTGGTTCCAGGTGTGGCAATAAAAAGGAGAATATAAAATTAGAGAAAGGGGTTAAAGTTTATGATGAATAGTTCGTGACGCCACCTGTGGTTTATGGACAGTTTGGGCCACCGCTGCCATCCAGGTCTCTGGGATGATGAGCGTTGGCAGCCAAGATGTTGTGCCCTCCACGGGTAGGGCTTGGTTCCCCAGGGCAGGTGTGAAAATGAAGTGTTTGTACACCGTGCTCAGCCTCTCAGGCAGTTTCCATTGTGGCCAGGATATCTAGTGTGCGGCTCTGAAGGCGAGACTTTGCAGTCACAACCCAAGTAAATCTCATACACAAGTCCTGAGTTCACTGGATACTTTACTCCACTGCTCCATGTACACGACAAGACAGTCACAGTCACTTTACAGCAGTTCACTCATGGTCCCAGTGACCACTTAGCAGCTGGGACAGTTTGCTAGGGGCACCCCCTTTCTTATGCCTTTCGGGCCTCTCTGTTCCATCCCGCACACATCCTCCAGGCCAGCGGTCATGGGCTACTCTTGGAAGTTCCCTTGCGGGACTCCTAGCCCTATATGACGGCCTATCCATTTCTGTGCTAGGGGTTGGGTTCCGGGCATACAGTCCCTTCACCCCGCCAGTTAATTTATGGCTGGGGCATACAGCGTCCTACCATGTCAACAGGGCCAGCTTCCTGGTGTCGGCCCGGTCCCAAGGTGTCCCTATTGTTCGGGTACACCATGGACCCCCTCTGTGCTTCCTTGATACTTAGCTTGGACCTGGAATGGCCATCCAGTGGCACAGGCCGCTGGGTCCAGGTTCTTCCTCCCAGTTGTCACAGTTTCTTAGCTTTAGCGTGTCTCAGCTTGGGAGTGCAGTCCCGTCTCCTTTCACAGCTTGCAAGGAGCACCAATCTGTACCCACTCCTTGAGCCCTCCCAACTTAGTGTTCCAGGATTGACTCTAGTTCCTCCACCTCCTCCCGGGCTTTTTTCTGTCTCTCTTCACCCTCCACCCCGCTCCCCCCACTATCCCCTGCCTGACAAGGAGTAATAGGTCTAGGGTTTGGGGGATGTGTTGGGTGTTGGTGTCGGGTGGCTAGCTTACCTGTCCCAGCTGCTGTACCTCACTTTGGCCACCAGTCCGCAGGGGTGCCACACATGTTGTCAGCTTTTCATTGAGGGCAGGTGAAGACATCTATTATAACCTGCTGCAAACTAATTGTAAGCAGTGGTGTACTGACACTGTGAATCTCACTTATCTATGTGACAGGTTCCCTTTGCAAGTCTTATTAGTGTGCAAGCCTTAGCTAGTCTCATGTGCTAGCAGGTGCCCCCTCCATTTTGGAAGGTTGTTAGTGGCTATCTCATTAGCAATTTGCGCCTGGGCTGCACCCATCTCTTTGATGGAAGTTCCCTGCATCCTGTGTGTGCACTCTGTGCCTTTTTCAATGTTCTCCTATATTTTTTTCAAATGAGTTCATTTAGGAACTTGCAAGTGTGAGGACCTTTGATGAATGGGTTGCAAGCTTCCATATTTTGGGCCAAAATATCAACAAATACCTCACTTTATTTTTTGCACATTGTATACATTTTTGCAGAGTGTAGTGGGGCCTTCTGAATTTAGGTGTTACACTGGAGAGCCTGTCCAATGAGATACACTCATACAGTGATAACTATCCCGCCCAACGGCATCATTAATAGGCTATTGTTCAGACACTGTGTATCTCACTTATCTATGTGACAGGCTACCTATGCAAGCCTTATTAGGCTTATTAGTTTTTGTTGGATCCGTGGCTGTCCATTGTAAAACGGACTACCACGGATCCAATTTGGCCCCCATGTTATCCTATGGGGGTCGGATCGGATCTGATTTGGCCTAATTGCCATCCGATTTTGTGTGGATACGATTTGTGTCCGATTTTTTGCTGTACCCAAAATCGGATCCCACAAAATCGGACGGCAATTAGGCCAAATCCAATCCAATCCTCGGCTTTTAACATGGAGGCCTATGAGCTGATCGTTCCTCAGATCCGATTTTAGTGTACTGAGCATGCTCAATACACTGAAATTGCTCCTAACCATCTAATTTCACTTCTGCAATGTATATACAGAGTTAAAAATAAAAAATCTGTATGCTCACCGGTCCGCGATCCACCGCTGCCTCCAGCAAGGTCCGGGTGCTTATAGGACCTGCGGTGACGTCACAACCCAATCAGCTGTGACCCTCTTTCTTTTACTTAATTTCACTTCCGCAACTTATATTATACATTGCAGAAGTGAAAGTGCCCCGCTGTGTCCGCGTCCGTGATAATCATGGACCCGGACACAGAATAGGTCACCCTGTGTGGTGTCCTTTCCTGTCTGTGGGGTCCTACAAAAAGTAGGATCCCACAGACAAAAAAAACGTGATGTGAAAGCACCCTTAGTGTGGAAGTCTTGTGCTAGCAGTCGCCCCTCTCCATTTTGGAAGGTAATGAGTGGCTGTCTCATTAGCATTTTGCAACCGGGCTGCACCCATCTCTATGATGGAGTTTCCCTGCAAACCTGTCAGTGCACTTAGTATCAGATTTGGCCGCTCTGCGCTGAGTTTCTTGAATGTTCTCCTTTGGTTATTTAAGCAGTGGTGTACTGCCAATGGCGGCAGACCTCGCAGCCTCTATGTGGCCCATGATTTGGGGGAACTTGGGGGAGTAAGGAGAAACAATCAGTGCAAATAAGGAACTGCCTCTACAAACCTACCCAATAAGCTGAAGAAAGGTGCAGATAAGACAAAATAGATAGTGAAGTAGAAATTCAGACCAATCTCTGTCCAATAGGTAATCCTTTTTTTAACTCAATAATTTTTTTTATTAATGTTTTTATAATTAGAGTCAATAACATACAAATACAAATTAGACAAAAAATTTCACAACACTCGTTTATATCTCAAATACATAGAAGGAATGCAAGGTCAATACAGCACTTTTTGGATTACATTCAATCAAATAGTAAACAAGAAGCAGAGCACAAACCTTCTATCTTCATAGCAGAACCTTCCCGCCCTAGTCCTACCCCTTATCCGGAATCCAACTTAGCTCAAGTTAAACACTCCCAAACTAGCAATAACTCAAACTCTATGATCTTTCTGTCAAATGTAAACCTACCTGACTCTTTGGATGCTAGACTGGATTCATCTATTCATGCTGCCCACAGTTCCTCGAACTTATTACTACCGATCCCCCTTTTTTTTACACATTAATTTCTCCAAGTTTATAAGCCAATTAACCTTATTTGCATATTCACTTTTAGTCAGCCACTTTACCTACTTCCGTAGTTGGTATATCCTTCACATCAACAAGTAATCTTTGGCAGTGGAGTTGTTTTCCTTTGCAGAATCCACAAGGAATAAATATAATCAGCAATAAATGGCTGGAAAAGGAGAGTATGTACATACAGCCACACCGAATAGGTGATTGGACTTAGACACTGGGTAATAGAACACAGGTGATTACTGAACACTATAGAAAAAAAGCAAATGTGAGCGGGAATAAAAATTCAGCACTTGGCCAGGAACTGAAAAGGGAGTGAATCAGACCACAGAGCAAAAGGTCACCAGATCAAATAACCAGGCAGGGCCAGGCAGTCTCAGTGGGCCCCTTTAACACATACCACGATTCATGAATCTAATATAGAAGCTGTGGGCTGTGTATACAGTTGTGGCCAAAAGTATTACCACCCCACAATTATGTCAGATAATACTGTTTCTTCCTGAAAATGATTGCAATCACAAATTCTTTGGTATTATTATCTTCATTTAATTTGTCTTCAATGAAAAAAACACAAAAGAGAATGAAGCAAAACATTGATCATTTCACACAAAACTCCAAAAATGGGCCGGACAAAAGTATTGGCACCCTCAGCCTAATACTTGGTTGCAGAACCTTTAGCCAAAATAACTGCGATTAACCGCTTCCGGTAACCATCAATGAGTTTCTTACAATGCTCTGCTGGAATTTTTGACCATTCTTCTTGGCAAACTGCTCCAGGTCCCTGATATTTGAAGGGTGCCTTCTCCAAACTGCCATTTTTATATCTCTTTACAGGTGTTCTATGGGATTCAGGTCTGGACTCATAGCTGGCCACCTCAGAAGTCTCCAGTGCTTTCTCTCAAACCATTTTCTGGTGCTTTTTGAAGTGTGTTTTGGGTCATTGTCCTGCTGGAAGACCCATGACCTCTGAGGGAGACCCAGCTTTCTCACACTTGGCCCTACATTATGCTGCAAAATTTGTTGCTAGCCTTCAGACTTCATAATGCCATGCACATGGTCAAGCAGTCCAGTGCCAGAGGCAGCAAAGCAACCCCAAAACATCAGGGCACCTCCACCATGTTTGACTGTAGGGACCGTGTTCTTTTCTTTGAATGCTTCTTTTTTCTCCTGTAAACTCTATGTTGATGCCTTTGCCCAAAAAGCTCTACTTTTGTCTCATCTGACCAGAGAACATTTTTTCAAAACGTTGTAGGCTTTCTCAGTTAAGTTTTGGCAAACTCCAGCCTGGCTTTTTTATGTCTCGGAGTAAGAAGTGGGGTCTTCCTGGGTCTCCTACCATACAGTCCCTTTTCATTCAGATGCCGACGAATAGTACGGGCTGACACTGTTGTACCCTCGGACTGCAGGGCAGCTTGAACTTGTTTGGATGTTAGTCGAGGTTCTTCATCCACCATCCGAACAATCTTGCGTTGAAATCTCTTGTTAATTTTTCTTTTCCGTCCACATCTAGGGAGGTTAGCCACAGTGCCATGGGCTTTAAACTTCTTGATGACACTGCGCACGGTAGACACAGGAACATTCAGGTCTTTGGAAATGGACTTGTAGCCTTGAGATTGCTCATGCTTCCTCACAATTTGGTTTCTCAAGTCCTCAGACAGTTCTTTGGTCTTCTTTCTTTTCTCCATGCTCAATGTGGTACACACAAGGACACAGGACAGAGGTTGACTCAACTTTAATCCATGTCAACTGGCTGCAAGTGTGATTTAGTTATTGCCAACACCTGTTAGGTGCCACAGGTAACTTACAGGTGCTGTTAATTACACAAATTAGAGAAGCATCACATGATTTTTCTAACAGTGCCAATACTTTTGTCCACCGCCTTTTTTATGTTTGGTGTGGAATTATATCCAATTTTGCTTTAGGACAATTCTTTCTGTGTTTTTTCATTGAAGACAAATTAAATGAAGATAATAATACCAAAGAATTTGTGATTGCAATCATTTTCAGGAAGAAACTGAGTATTATCTGACAGAATTGCAGGTGTGTCAATACTTTTGGCCACAACTGTATAATACAAAAGCTCCTGGGTGGGCTGAATATATAATATTGAGGCTGTGCAGAGCTGTATATATTATCTGGAGGCTGCTGCTGAGCTATACATATTATCTGGAGGATCTGCCAGCCCAGCACAGCCTCCAACTATATATAACCCAGCAGCAGCCTCCAGCTAATATATACAACCCAGCATAGCTTCCAAATAATACATACAGCCCAGCACAGCCTCTGAATTATATATAGCCCAGCACAGCCTCCAAATAAGCCAGCACAGCCTCTAAATAACTGACAAAACATTCCATAGAGCCCAGCAGCCTACAAAATATATATAGCCCTGCACAGCCTCCATAGAGCCCACCACAGCTTCCAAATTATATAGAGTCCAGCACATCCTCCATACTGTAGAGCCCAGCACAGCCTCCAAATTATATATAGCTCTGCACAGCCTCCATAGAGCCCAGCACAACCTCCAACTTATATATAGCCCTGCACAGCCTCTAAATACCCCAGCACAGCCTCCAAATTATATATAGCCCTGCACACCTTGTAAATAGCCCAGCACAGCCTCCATACAGCTCAGCACACCCTTTAAATTATATATAGCCCTGCACAGCCTCCAAATTATATATAGCACAGCCTTTAAATAGCCCAGCTCTCGCCTTGTGCCTGTCTACCCACTGCGTGCTGTGTACATTTCCCCTTACAGGGGGCCCCTGCACACTGTGTTATTTGCCCCTGGCAGGGGCCACTGTGTAGTTTTCCCCTTGCAGGGTGCCCCTGAGTGCTGTTTCTCAACCCCCCCCCCGCCCCTCTCTCCCTCCTAACCTGATCAGCAGCTGGCAGATGCTGATTGTAGCATCTGAGTGTAGTGAGCAGCAGCAGATTTCGTTCTCCTGCACTATCGCAGTGCAGGAAGTAGAGATCTGCTGCTGCTGCTCAGGTTAGGAGGGAGAGAGGTAAGTGTGGGGGGGGGGGAGAGGGTTGTGGGGGGAAAAGAGGAGCAGTGCTCAGGGGCCCCTGCAAGGTGAGAGGTTAACAGGGGCCTACCCACCAGACCAGGGCCCCGGGTGCTGACGACTGGCCCTGGACCCCCCCGGATCCCAGCCATACTCGCCTGCAGTCAGGCATCTTCTTCCTCTTCTATGCGTTCCACACTGTGGATCGCAAAGGAAGAGGAAGTGAAGGGGCGGAGCGGGGGTGCCTTTTCTATGTGTCCCACATTGTGGAATGCATAGGCTGCAGTGTGGAAGTGACAGCCCGGCTGGATGCGAAGGCCGGATGCGGAGGCAGAGCAGGGGCTGGCAGCCGGCTTCGATGAATGAATAAAGCACCGTACCACGGTCCGCACCGGTAAGTAAACAGAAGTACCATTCAGGGCATGAAACGGTCCATTGTCCGGCATCCCTCCACGTCCCCCCCTCCCTCCACCATACTGTATGGAATCCTGAACGGAACCCTGAAAGGGGAATACATTCCTAAGAAGCACCAAATGGGTGAGTGCCCTCTTTTTTCTGGACTGTTTTATTTAACATACACTTGAGTGAGCACACCCAGGTGCATAGCTGCCTCATTGAAGACGACTGATACATGAGGAAACGCCCAACACAAAATCACAGTAGTGCCTGGTCTTTACAATTTGGTTTTCATAAATTCTACTATATAGAGGACTATGGGGTGTTCATTATATTATATGGAAGACTATGGGGTGCATTTTAATATTTGAAAGACTATGGGAGTGCATTATATTATATGAAGGACTATGGAGTGTATTATAATATATGGAGTACTTTGAGTTTCATTATACTATATAGAGGACTATGGGTGGTGCATTATACTATATGGAGAAATATAGATGGTGCATCTAATACATAATTCCCCTAACGCACTTCCGTAAGTTTCGGCGCTACTTCCGTCGTTGTGGCCGTGGGAGTGCGGCGCCCACGCGACCAGCGAAACATTGCCCGCGAGCAATGGCCGCGCAGCGGCCATTGCAAGCCATTGCGGGGGCGCGAGCAATGGCCGCGCAGCGGCCATTGCGAGTCTCCTGCCCCGGCGACGACCGACGAGAGCCGAGTGCCGTGGCCAAAAATAGAACCAAGGGCCTGGCCATGCACAGCTCTAAAGACAGCTATGTATCTCAATGGGAAGTGAGGCACTATGCTCATTGGTCGGCGCCAGCACACAGCGACCAATGAGCATAGCGCCTCACTTACAGCGCTAAATTTGAAACTCAAAGTCCTCCATGTATCTCAATGGGAAGTGAGGCGCTATTCTCATTTGTCGGCACCAGCACACAGCGACCAATGAGAATAGCGCCTCACTTCCCATTGAGATACATGGAGGACTTTGAGTTTCACATTTACCGCTGTAAGTGAGTCGCTATGCTCATTGGTCGGTGCCAGCACACAGCGACCAATGAGAATAGCGCCTCACTTCCCACTGAGATACATGGAGGACTTTGAGTTTAAAATTTACCGCTGTAAGTGAGGCGCTATTCTCATTGGTCGGCGCCAGCACACAGTGATCAATGAGAATAGCGCCTCACTTCCCATTGAGATACATAGAGGACTTTGAGTTTCAAATTTAGCGCTGTAAGTGAGGCGCTATTCTCATTGGTCGGCGCCAGCACACAGCGACCAATGAGCATAGCGCCTCACTTCCCATTGAGATACATGGAGGACTTTGAGTTTCAAATTTACTCAAAGTCAAACTGAAAGTCCTCCATGTATCTCAAAGGCCAGTGAGGCGCTTCTCTCATTGTACTCATGACAGTAGCAACATTAACCCCTTACATTCCGTTTTATCTGTAATATCTATAACACAGTGTGTAGTTGTACTGCCACTGCGAAGTTAACCCCTTATATACCATTTCTGCCTTAACTCCATACTTTGTAGTCTCTATTACTACTGCCAGTAGGAACATTAACCCCTTATATTCCATTATTGTTGTTATTTCTATTACACAGTGTATAGTTGTAATGACACTGCGAAATTAACCCATTATATACCAGTTCAGCATTAACTACATATTTGGTAGTGTTTAGAACTACTGCCACTGGTACATTAACCCCTTGAAGACCATTTTGGATATAATTTACAGCGCTGAGTCTGTTGTGGGAGTGCCTGTGGAACATTAACTCCTTCAATAACATTTTTGATATCATTATAAGTTCCTACTCTGTTATAGTCCTGTTAGTCGGACATTAACTCTTTCTACACCTCCACTATATTGCTACCCTCACAGTTCTGCCTACATCGCCTACTTAGTCATATATCTGGTGTTTAAGTCTATTATTTAAAACTCTTAAAAAAATTATATACAGATTCTAGACTCCCGATTCTTTAGAATCGGGCTCACAGCTAGTTATAATATACTAGCTGTACTACCCGGCTACGCCCGGGTTAATAAATAACTGATGTTAGCTATAACAAAATAGAATTTGAATATGTCATATTAATGACCTGTAGGAAAATAGAAGCTGAGCTGTGATTGGCTGCTATAGGCAGCCTGATAAATCTCCAGCCAACAGTAAACCCTCCCCCGGCCGGGCAGTATATGTTACCACACACATACACATAATAGACAGCTCATGTGACTGACATCTGCCTTAATTCTCTATATGGCACATGTGTTGCACATTGGCTGTTTTTAATCAGATGTTTATTTTTGGAAACTAAAGATACCAGACGTATGAGGCGAGTTGTGTGAGGCGATTTGTGCATATCTGTGTCTGTCTGTGTGGTGTGTGTGTCCCTGTGGCGTGTGTGTCCCTGGGGTGTGTGTGTCCCAGTGGTGTGCATGTGTCCCTGTGGGGGGGTCCCTGTGGTGTGTGTCCTTTTGGGGGGGAGGGGTGTCCCTGTGGTGTGTGTCCATCCCTATGGGGTCTGTGTGTTCCTGTGGGGTGTGTGTGTGTGTCTCTGTGTCCTTGTGGGATGTGTATGTGTGTATGTCCCTGTGGTGTGTGTGTCCCTGTAGGGTGAGTGCATGTGTCCCTATAGGGTGTGTATGTGTGTGTGTCATTGTGGGGGGGGCCTGTGTGGTGTGTGTCTCTGTGTTGTGTGTATCTCTTTGTGGTGTGTGTGTGTTCGGGTGCATGGTGAGTATCCAATGTTGGGGCTCCACCTTAGCTATTACTCTTTGTGTGTGTGTGGTGTGTACACATGTCCCCGTGCGTGGTGAATATTCCATGTCATGGCCCCACCTTAGTGACTATATGCTGGTATATGCTGTTAGCATTTGGTGCTATCATTAAGCCCCTCTCATTCACAACTCTCAACTGGTAACTGTCACTTTCTCTCCATTATGTAGATAGGGCCAAAATTGTTTGGTGAATTGAACGCGTGGGGTTAAAATTTCGCCTCACAACATAGCCTATGATGCTCCCGGGGTCCAGACGTGTGACTGTGCAAAATTTTGTGGCTGTAGCTGGTAGCTGTCGATTTTCCTCCCACACTTTTCCATTCACTTTTCCCATTATGTAGATAGGGGCAAAATTGTTTGGTGAACTGGAACACGCAGAGTTAAAATTTCACCTCACAACATAGCTTATGACGCTCTCGGGGTCCAGACGTGTGACTGTGCAAAATTTTGTGGCTGTAGTTGCGATGGTGTAGATGCCAATCCTGGATATACATACACACATACATACACATGCATACATTCAGCTTTATATATTAGATAGAAGACTATGGATCATGCATTATAATATATACATAGTAACATAGTAACATAGTTTTTAAGGTTAGGGAAGACTTTAAGTCCATCTAGTTCAACCCATAGCCTAACATGTTGATCCAGAGGAAGGCGAAAAAAAACCATGTGGCAACACTAGCTCCACACGGGGGAAAAAAATTCCTTCCTGACTCCAGTTATGGCAATCAGACTAGTTCCCTGGATCAACGCCCTATCAAAGAATCTAGTATATATAACTGGTAATATTATAGTTTTCAAGAAAGGCATCCAGGCCCTTCTTAAATGTTAGTAGTGACTCACTCATTACAACATCATGTGGCAGAGAGTTCCATAGTCTCACTGCTCTTACAGTAAGGAATCCACGTCTGTGATTATGATTAAACCTTCTTTCCTCCAGACGTAGAGGATGCCCCCTTGTCCCCGTCTCAGGCCTAAGAGTAAAAAGATCATTAAAATGGTCTCTGTACTGTCCCCTCGTATATTTATACATTATTATAAGATCACCCCTAAGCCTTCGTTTTTCCAAGCTAAATAACGGCAAGTTTAATAACCTGTCTTGGTATTGCAGACCCCTCAGTCCTCTAATAACCTTGGTCGCTCTTCTCTGCACCCGCTCTAGTTTAGCTATGTCTTTCTTATACACCGGAGACCAGAATTGTACACAGTATTCTAAGTGTGGTCGCATTAGTGACTTGTAAAGAGGTAAAATTATGTTCTCCTCATGAGCATCTATTCCTTTAATGCATCCCATTATTTTATTTGCCTTTGCAGCAGCTGCCTGACACTGGCCACTAAATGTGAGTTTGTCATCTACCCATACACCCAGGTCTTTTTCAGTGTTAGTTTTGCCCAGTGTTTTACAATTAAGCACATAATTATACCTTTTGTTTCCTCTGCCCAAGTGCATGACCTTACATTTATCCCCATTAAAGCTCATTTGCCATTTATCAGCCCAAGCTTCTAGTTACATAAATCCTCCTGTAATATAAAATTGTCCTCCTCTATATTGATTACCCTGCAGAGCTTAGTGTAATCTGCAAATATTGAGATTCTACTCTGTATGCCCCCTACAAGGTCATTAATAAATATATTAAAAAGAAGAGGGCCCAACACTGACCCCTGTGGTACCCCACTGTTAACTGTGACCCATTGTGAGTGTGTTCCATTAATGACCACCCTTTGTTTCCTATCACTAAGCCAGTTCTTAACCCACTTACACAGTTTCTCCTATCCCCATTGCTCTCTTTTTATGTATCAACCTTTTGTGTGACACCGTATCAAAAGCTTTTGAAAAGTCCATATACACCACATCCACTGCATTTCTTTGGTCCAGTCCAGAACTTACTTCTTCATAGAAACTTATCAGATTAGTTTGACAGGAACGGTCCCTCGTAAAACCATGTTGATATTGGGTCATGAGGTTATTTTTCTTCAGATACTCCAGTATAGCATCTCTTAGAAAACCCTCTAGGATTTTACCCACAGTAGAGGCTAAGCTTACTGGCCTATAATTTCCAAGTTCAGTTTTTGTCCCCTTTTTGAATATTGGCACCACATTTGCTATATGCCAGTCCTGTGGTACAGACCCTGTTATTATGGAATCTTTAAATATTAAAAATAATGGTTTATCTTTGACAGTACTTAATTCCTGCAGCACTCTGGGGTGTATCCCATCCGGGCCCGGGGATTTGTCAATTTTAGTTATTTTTAGACAATGCAGTACTTCCTGCTGGGTTAAGCAGGTGACATTTAATTGAGAGTTTTTGTTATCACTGATCATATTGTCTGTCATGGGATTTTCTTGTGTAAATACTGTTGGAAAAAAGTCATTTAGCATATTGGCTTTTTCCTCATCCTCATCCTCATCCACCATTTCACTCAGACTATTTTTAAAGGGGCCAACACCATCATTTTTTAGTTTCTTTACTATCTATGTAGTTAAAAAATATTTTGGGATTTTTTTACTTTCTTTGGCAATGAGTCTCTCTGTCTCAATCTTTGCTGCCTTGATTTGCTATTTACAAATGTTATTTGATTTTCTGTATTTATTAAATGCCTCATCACTAGCTACTTGCTTTAATTCCCTAAATGCTTTCTTTTTGTCACTTATTGTGCCTCTTACAGCCTTATTTAGCCATAGTGGTTTCCTCCTATTTCTAGCATGCTTATTCCCATATGGTATATATTGTGCACAGGTCCTATTCAGGATGATAATAAACGTCTCCCATTTGCTTTGTGTACTTTTATGTCTCAGGACATCATCCCAGTTTATTGCACTAAGACCATCTCTCAACCGTTGGAAATTTGCCTTCCTGATGTTTAGTGTCCTTGTAGCCCCTCTACTACCCATCTTATTAAAGGATATTTGAAAACTTATTATTTTGTGATCACTAGTGACCTCCAACCCGTATATTTGATATGCGGTCTGGCCTGTTGGAGTATTATAGTTTAAATTCCTATGGGGGGGTGCAATGTGGGCCCCTTTATACTATATGAAAGACTATGGGGGGGGGGTGCAATTTTATTATATGTAAGGCTATATGGGGGCCATTATAATATTTGGAAGGCTTTGTGGGAGTCTTTATAGTTTATGGAAGATTATTTGAGGGTCATTATACTGTATGCTAGCAATTATTCAGTGTGAAAGTTTGTGTGCGGTTCATCTAAGTGTGCAGAAGGTTGTGTAGGAGCCATCATACTGTGAGGAGGGTTGTGTGAGGTTGTTGTATTAGTTTGAAGAGTTGAATGGGCTATTATACTGTATGTAGGCTCATTCTATTGAATGTAGAGCTGTGTGGGGGTCACATTTGGAGATCATAATGGGGTCAACATATTTTGCTGTGGTAGTTGGTACAGTAGGACCATTATACTGTGTGCGTGGAGGAATCCACTGTAGGGTATCATACAGTGATTGTGAGAAACATTTGTTGACATCATACTTTATGGGTGCAATTACAGAGGAATCTAGGTGCTTTAATAGGAGGAAAATTACTTTGTAAGGCTTGCAAAGTTGTGAGATATGTTGTTATGTGACCCACGTTAATTAATATAAAGTGGGGGAAATAAATATTTGATCCCTTGCTGATTTTGTAAGTTGCCAACTTATAGAAGGAGCTGAAGATCTAAAGGTACCGTCACACACAACAATATTGCTTACAATTTCACTGCCAATTTGCTGGTTGCAGTGAAATCATAGACACATTGTTTCATTTGTACACGGCAACAAAATAGAACAATGTGTCCATGATTTCACTGCAGCCAGCAAATTGGCAGTGAAATTGCATGCAATATTGCTGTGTGTGACGGTACCTTAAGTTGCGAAGCGACAGCCTCAAAATCTTAATGATGTAGAGATGATCTAAAGAGGAGTGGACCAAAATTCCTCCTGACATGTGCACTAACCTCATAATTAGCTTCAAAAAATGTCTGACTGCTGTGCTTTCAAACAAGGGTTTTGCCACCAAGTATTAATTCTTGTATGCCTTAGGGATCAAATACATTTATATAATTTAGACAATGTGACTTTCTGGATTTTATTTTTGATATTCTATTTCTCACTGTTAAAATGAAACTACCCTTAAAATTATAGGCTGTTCACGTCTTTGTCAGTGGGCAAACTTACAAAATCAGCAAGGGATCAAATAATTATTTCCTTCACTGTAGGTAGGATTCATTTACTATATAGTGTATGCAGGATTCATGGCAAGAGCTTTGTGACAATTGATTTTAGGTGCATTTATTGCAGTTTGCCTATTTATATAAATGTTAGGGATGGGCGAATCTACTCGCTAGGACTCGTTACTCGGCGAGTAGTAAGGGACTCGCAGGACTCGGTACTCTGCGAGTTTCCCAGCGTTTACTCGCACGAGTCCAATGCAAATCAATGGCAAACGCTGACAAAACTAGGATTGCCATTGTTTGCATTAGACTCGGCTACTGTGCCAGTGATAGCAGGGAAACTCGCAAATAACTGCTGTTACTTTGCGAGCCGAGTCCAGCTGTCTTCTCTGTGCAGCTCCAGGGTCCTAGAGCCCGCCTGCTCACAGACATGATGTAGCAGATTGTTCTCAGTCTGCTCATTCCCTGTGCATAGACATCTATATCTATGCACAGGGGATGTAGCAGAGAGGACATCGCATTTTGGACTGCGTCGGACGGAAGAGGATTTTTTTAATTAAAGATGGAGTCCCTAATGGCGTTTTTTTTTATTTCAAATAAAAAATTTTCTCTGTGTTGTGTTTTTTTAACCCTTTATTGGAGATTCTTAGTGGCTGGGTCAAACGTGGCCTGACATTAAGAATACCAGCTTATATAACAAAGCTGGTATTAACCCCTTTATTACCCAGCGTGCCACCGCCACCAGGGCCGCTGGAAGAGCGGGGTTCAGCGCCAGTGGATGGCGCTTCAATGAACGCGCCATCTTCTGGGGCGGCTGCGGGCTGCAATTTGCAGCGGGGGGTGCCCAGAAAGCTGGGCATCCCTGCGCTGCGGATTCCAGCCTCCAGCTGCTTAGCTGTACCTGGCTAGACATAGAAATTGCGCGAAGCCCCACGCATTTTTTTTTTATTATTTCATGAATTTCGGAGTCAGAGTCTCAGAGTCAGAGTCTCAGAGTCAGAGTCTCAGAGTCAGAGTCTCAGAGTCAGAGTCTCAGAGTCAGAGTCTCAGAGTCTCAGAGTCAGAGTCTCAGAGTCAGAGTCTCAGAGTCAGAGTCTCAGAGTCTCAGAGTCAGAGTCTCAGAGTCTCAGAGTCAGAGTCTCAGAGTCAGAGTCTCAGATTCAGAGTCTCACCCTCAGAGCCAGATTCAGAGTCTCACCCTCAGAGCCAGAGTCAGAGTCTCAGAGTCAGAGTTTCAGAGTCAGAGTCTCAGAGTCAGAGTCTCAGAGTCTCAGAGTCAGAGTCAGAGTCTCAGAGTCAGAGTCTCAGATTCAGAGTCTCACCCTCAGAGCCAGAGTCAGAGTCTCAGAGTCAGAGTCTCAGAGTCTCAGAGTCTCAGAGTCAGAGTCTCAGAGTCAGAGTCTCAGAGTCTCAGAGTCAGAGTCTCAGAGTCAGAGTCTCAGAATTTCATGAAATAATTAAAAAAAAATGCGTGGGGCTCCGCGCAATTTCTATGTCTAGCCAGGTACAGCTAAGCAGTTGGGGACTGGAATCCGCAGCGCAGGGAGGCCCAAGCTTTCTGGGCACCCCCCGCTGCAAATTGCAGCCCGCAGCCGCCCCAGAAGATGGCGCGTTCATTGAAGCGCCATCCTCTGGCGCTGAACCCCGCTCTTCCAGCGGCCCTGGTGGCGGTGGCACGCTGGGTAATAAAGAGGTTAGGGCCAGCTTTGTATTATCAGCTGGCCCTAAGCCCGAAATTTATGGCGGTCACGCCAATATTATACATGACCGCCATGAATTTCTATTAAATTGTTTTAAGAAAAACACAACATAGAGAAAATTTTTTATTAGAAATAAAAAAAAAAGCCATTAGGGACTCCATCTTTAATTAAAAAAATCCTCTTCCGTCCGACGCAGTCCAAAACGCGATGTCCTCTCTGCTACATCCCCTGTACATAGATATAGATGTCTATGCACAGGGAATGAGCAGACTGAGAACAATCTCAGCTCTGCTACATCAGGCAGCAGGCGGGCTCTAGGACAGTGGAGCTGTGGCAGCCAGCACACTGAGCAGACAGGACTCTTATCTGTGCGAGTTTCCCAGCGATTACTTACAAAGTAAACGAGTCCAATGCAAATAAATGGCAAAACTAGGATTGCTTCAGGCTGAAGCTTCCGAGACACATCTGCGATTTGTAAATCTCACACTACTCGCTATTACTCGCTTCCCTATTCATTAACATTGGACTCGCTAGACTCGCAATGAGTAGCGAGTCCTGTGCTCGGACTCGCTAGAGTCAAGCGATTCCGAGTAATTTAGGATTCGCCCATCACTAATAAATGTACATTTCTTTTTTTTTGTAACATATTTTTATTGAGTTTTCAGTATGGTAACAAATGAATAGACCAATAAACAAATAAACAATTAAACAATCCATCCCCCCTCCCCCCAACCTCAGCCACCCTTGATTTCAGCCGAAAGCGCTAGAGTCCAGTTGAAAACATACGGCGATAAACCATGTTCATGTACAGTACTGAGTATTGACCTTGGTCCCCAGTAGACTTAGGGCCCCAAGAAAATAGGTTGTCACTCCTGGTCTGCTCCATCCGGGGTTGTAGATATCTGAAGCCCACCCAAAGACCCCTGCAGCTCTCCCAACAGATACCATGATGATTGCACGAATGGAAGAACCACCGCTCGAAGCTCAGTAGGAGAGAGCTTGGATAGTATAAACCCTCTCCATGTTTCAAAGAACTTCCCTGTCAGTGCGTTTTTATCTCTCGCAGCTTCTAAGCTTTCTATATGCATTACAGCCTTCAAATCCTTGAGTATGCCTGACATACTTGGGACGTGCTCTGAGAGCCAGTTGCGGAGAAGCAATCGTTTGGTGACCATTGCCAGTATATGAAGTATTCGGGCAGATTTGCCATTCCATACCCCAGACACCGGGAAATGGAGAAGCCAGGCCAACATGTCCATTGTGACATGTGTGCTTGTGATCTCCCTCGCCAGGGTTTCAACCCGCTTCCACAATTTCTGTACTTCTCCACACATCCATAAACCATGCACCATATCTGTTTTTGACTGGCCACATTTCGGGCAATTTTGTTGCCTGTCTGGAAATCCTGCAGTTGGAGGCAAAGTAAAACCATATATTGCCCTATGAATGATTCTATATTGCACATCTCTCCATCTTTCGTTAATTATATTCTTCCTCATAACCTCCCATCCTCTTCTAATCACATCTCCAATATCAGATCTTGGTATATACTTGGACCACCCGCTAAATGTGGTGTCTTCCCTCATTGCTAAGGTCGTTTCCCTCAGGCTGTTATAGATGTACGACACATTAATGGTCAAAGGGTCTGATCCCAACCAGTCATCCCATAACGAGGGTCTGCATTCCTGGGAAACATTATGTAGATGGCGTAGAACATGGTGATGCAACTGCCTGTATTGTATGATGTGGAAAGGGCCCAACTGGAATTTCTCCAGGACCTCTGATTCCGTCATCCACCGCCTATCTGGTTTGTGGATGAGGTCTCCCAGTGTTCGAACCCCCTTCTCTAACCAAGCTGCAAATAAGGCATTTTCTCTGCCCAAGCTAAACCCTATGTGTCTCCAAGGGTTAAGATATTTCGACGTTTTCCACGCCATCATCAACTTCTTTCTAACCGCTTTCCAGCACATGGCCGTGTCCCTATAGATGATTGTGTTCTTTAAGGACTTGGGCACATTGGACCATGATGAATGTAGTAAACTAGCCGGTTCCCAGGGTCTACACATCGCAGCCTCGGCTGTATAATTAGAGTATCTGCTAGTCCCTCTGAGCCAGTCAATAACATGGCGCAGTAGGCAAGCTAAGTTATAGCCCCTGACATCCGGGAAGTTCAGTCCCCCCTCTCGTTTCGGGAGCATCAGGGTACGACTGGCTATCCTGGCCCTTTTTCCCCTCCAGAGAAAGTTGGAGAACGCTGCGCTGAGTTTATGAACGTCTGCTTTCTTAAGCAACAGTGGTATAGTTTGCAGCGGATACATAAGTCTGGCGAAACTAACCATTTTAATTAGATGGCACCTTCCCAGAAGAGTCAACGGCAGACCTCTCCACCTCTCCAATTCTCGAGTTATTTTAGTAATTAATGGGGTGAAGTTCAGGCTATATATAAGATTTGTGTTGCTGCTAAGAATGATACCCAGATATTTTATGTGATGAGACTTTACTCGGATACCCTCCATCTCTCCCGCTGGTCCACCCCCCTCTCTCCCTGGTCTGTGATGTGGTGTCCCTAGACGTAGTATCTCACATTTAGCCTTGTTGAGCCTAAAGCCCGAAAATGTTTCAAAGGTATGAAGATGTTGAAGTAGTGTACCTAAGTCTCTTTCCGGTCTATTCATATATATAATGACGTCATCTGCAAATAGTGCTGATTTCAACACTACCCCTCCCACATCAATACCCTCATGTGAACTAGAACCATTCAAGTATCGTGCTAGAGGTTCAATGGCCAAATTGAAGAGCAAGGGCGAAAGAGGGCATCCCTGTCTTGTCCCCCTCTCCAGAGGGAAGGGAGCGGACAAAAAGCCGGGGGTGCATATTCTTGCGCTCGGGTTCTCATATAATATCCTTAAAAATGTCCTGAATGCCCCCTGTAAACCTATCTTATCCAGGACTAAGTGCAGCCACGGCAAATTGACACTGTCGAACGCCTTTTCGGCGTCCAACAGTACCAACGCCGGACGGTCAGAATGTAAATTCTCACGATGACTCACGGTATCCAATACCAGCATGGTTTGTCTGATATTGCCCACCGCCGATCTGCCCCTGACAAATCCCGCCTGTTGAGGGTCAATAAGAGATGGAAGTAGTCCTGCCAGGCGATCTGCCATTATTTTGGCCATAATCTTTAGATCCTGATTAATCAGGGAGATGGGGCGATAGCTGGACGGTCAGGTGAGCCCACGTTACCTTTCGGCAGTAGCTTAATATGTGCTGTGTTAGTGTAATTCGAGATACTATCACCCGAGAGAATGCCGTTGAATAGAGAGACTAGGCATGGGGCCACCTTGTCACACAGAGATTTGTAGTAGTCTCCAGTGAAACCATCTGGACCCGGTGCCTTATGAGCACCAAGGTTCTTGATGGTCGCTTGAACTTCAGTTAGAGATATCTCAGCGTTCAAGCTAGCCAAGTCATCTTCTGTGAGACCAGGCAAGGTGACCCTCTCAAGCCACTCCCTTCCCGCCTCCATCTCATGGTGCCCCGGGCCCTGCTTATACAGTTTAGCAAAGAATTCCCCTAAATGAGAGTTGATGTCTTTTGGGTCATGTAGTGTATTTCCTTCAAAATCTAATAAAGAGGTAAATGTCGTGGGCTTAGTTTTGCCTCTGGCCAAGTTAGCCAATATCCTCCCCGCCTTATCGCCAAATCTATAGAGATCCACCTCCCATTGATCTTTACTCCACATTTCTCTCCGTTTAGCCCATACATCAAATTCCCTCTTAGCTCCCAGCCATTCCTCTTTCGATGTCGGTGAAGGATTGTTTTGAAATTCCTTATGTGCATCTCTCACTTTGTTGCTGGCTAATTGAAACTGAGTAAATGTTCTTTTCTTTTGAGTGCTAGTATAAGCCAATATTTTCCCCCTCATCACCGCTTTGCTCGTCTCCCAATATAGTTTAGGATCTGTCACATGGGTTGCGTTGTTAAGAGCAAAGTCAGACCACCACTCCCCCAAGAGTCTGTCAAAGTTATTGTCCTTTCTCAAGTAAGATGGGAAGCGCCATATAAAGTCAGATCCCCTTGGATGCTCATCACGTATTTCCATTACCACAGGGTTGTGATCAGAGATAACCATAGGTTCAATGTTTATTTTGACCACTCTAGATAGCAATTGATTGCTGATCAGAAATAGATCTAAGCGTGACCACGACCCGTGGGCATGGGAGAAGTGAGTAAATTCTTGTTCAGTTGGGTGGTGCAATCGCCACACATCATGTAGCGCCAGTCCCTCAGCTAGTGTCTGCAGCAAGCCTGACGTCTGCCCATCTAGATTAGAACCGGTCACCGTCTTTTCACTTCGTCGGTCAGCGCCTTCAAAGAACACTGAATTGAAGTCTCCCCCCACTATCCTAAGGTGCTCTGTGTCCTCTAATAGTTTTACCTGTAGTTGGGAGAAAAAAGCATCTTGTGACTGGTTGGGAGCATATATATTAGTAACACTAAACCGCCCAGTCGGGCTATCTATAACCAATCGCACATATCTACCTTCATCATCTTTGGTCTCGGAGACTATAGTGTAAGGGAAATTTTTATGAATCAGTACCAGTACTCCCGCCTTCCTCCCTATTGCTCCTGATCCATATACCGCCCCCACCCAGAGTCTATGCATCCTAAAAAATTCCGTATCTTGGAGATGTGTCTCCTGAAGTAGAGCAATGTCCACTTTCAACCTCTTAAGATGATTAAGTATCATGGAACGTTTCTCCGGTGACCTAAGGCCCTTAACGTTCCAGGACAGTAGATTAACCATTATCAATTGTCATTGGGTGGGTCATAGTAAACGCCATCGTGTTTCGAGAGGACTCCATCCATACAACACATAACAAACAGAGTATATACAGTGGCTGAAACTTCAAGATAACCCAAACCTTATAACCCCAACAGCTTTTTAACAGGTGGCTAAGAGGCCACATCCCAACCCCCGTACCCACATAAAACCCCCTTCTCACCCGACTTTTCCCAAACCAACAGTTCCCCAAATACAAGTTATGGACTTCCATATTCTGAAGGGCGCTCTCCTTTTCAGCTCCCGCCCTGTGACTCCAGTATGCAGGAAGATAAGTAATACCGTGCACTAAAGTCTATTATCACATATCGTCAGTGTTATACCGTATCATATCGTACCCCCCGCATCTGGCGAGGCGTCCGGGTTGAACGCCACTAAACCGTCCAGGCCAGGGCTTGGGGTTTAGGAGTTCTGACAACAATCATCTCCGGTATAAAAGTATTGAAAAAATAGTAAAAGAAAAAGGGAAAAAAAAAAAATCACCAAATCAGGACTCCTCTCGATTGTCCTCCACTAGTGATCCATTTGTCCCTGAAGGGCGCCTTCTCCCTTCACTACCATCACGTCGCACAGTCCTTTGCTCCTTCGGTGAGTTAGATCCCGGACTTCCCCTCCCAGCCGACCAGCGAGGAGAGTCCTCTCTAGCCGTTGGGGTCCCTGGGCGAAGATCCTCATTGTCTCTCCGGGCTCCTGAATGTCGGCTCCGTTGTCCTCCGTCATGACTTCCCACCGGGCTCCGTTGTGTCAGGCTCCTGATGGCCTCCCCCGGGCTGTGGTGCACCCTGATGGAACCGTCCGGACCCCTGTACTTTAATACGGCTGGATATAGTAGCTGAAAGCGTATATTGCGCTTGTAAAGTATACTGCATGCTTCCCCAAAGGCTCTCCGTTTCTTTGCCACTTCAGGAGAGTAATCACCAAATAGCAGAACCTTATGTCCACGAAGTATCAGTGGGGCCCTCGAGCTCTTATATGCGCGCAGAAGGTTTTCCTTGTCCCTGTAGTTTAAGTAGCGAGCAATAGCCTGTCGTGGCTTCACTTTCTCTTGGGCCGCTGTGCTCGCTTTGGCGGGACGGTCTGGTGGGGGACCTATCCGGTGTGCCCTTTCCACCATACAGGAGCCCCTACTTCCGAGAATCTGGGGGAGTTCAGTCTCAAAGATATCTAGCAGGGCCGTGGGGGTGATGGACTCAGGGAGCCCTATCAGTCGCAGGTTGTTCCGGCGAGACCGGTTCTCCAGGTCCTCCAATTTATTAATTGTGCGTTCTTCCCTATCCTTGTATTCTGAGACTTGTTGTTCCAGCCATGTCATCCTGTCTTCAGCATCTGACACTCTCTGCTCCAGTGCTGTTATTCTGGCCTCTTGAGCTGCAGACTCCTCTCTAATGTCAGTGAGGGAATCTTGCAGCAGCTCCTGCACTAAAGCCCTGAAAGTCTGCTTCAGCTCTCCCACCAACTGTGCTGAGACTTCTGTGGCCAGCAACTTATAGTCAATGGTGTGTTCAGGATTCAGCCCCTCCGCCTGCTCCTTAGTCTCACCTCTCCCACTGCTGCTCCGGCCAGGATGGACACCGGGATCTTTCCCCTGCGAACGGGGCTGTTGTTTACACGCCGCCTCCTTGCCCCTGCTTCCTACTCCGCTCTGCGCCATCTTGGAGGGGGGCCCGGAGTTTCTCGTCGCCATCCCCGCCGTTACCCGCCTGGTGCCGGTGCTCCGGAGCCACCGATGCATGCAGGGGTAGTATGAGAATAGGGGAGCGTGACTCCGGTAGCGTTTGGCGGCGGATTCTCGCCTTTGAATCGGGTGTGGAGTCTCGGGCTCTGGGAGCTCAGTCCCTTCCTCCCTCTCCCATCAGGCCGGAAACCGGAAGTCCATATGTGGTTCTTATAACCAGTTAGCCTCTACTGCATATTCAAGAGACTTTACATGATTTTATATATCCATAGTCACAGAGAAGTAGTAAGTGTGTGGAGATCCAGAAGATGTTACATTATAGGACCGTATGGCATTTAGCACCTCAGGAGTTGACAAAGAGTTAATAAATCTGAATGCTGCAGAGGCTGTAGAGCAGTGGTGCTGTAATCCTATATGAGAGGGGGAAAGGTTGGTGTTAAGAATGTCTTTATGTACAGGGATCAGAGTCCCACAGCACATGGATGAAATCTGCTCTGTAGTAGTTCACAGCGAGTCAGGATGTCCCTGCGATGACAAGTGTGATGCCAGCCACTTATATATACTCTGGGATCAGAGTTATAAGGTCCTGTAAGGGCCGCGGTGTTATAATTGCCAGGAGATTATATGAGGCAGAGCTTGCCTCCCTCAGTGCAACTCCAGAGCAGTCCCTCCTGTCACCAATAGTTTCAGCAAGGCTCCCTAGATGACAATAGGGGCTCTTTTCCAAGCAGCTGCAGAGGTGAAGTCTGTATGTTTGATGGTAGCAGTGCCTTCAGCCTAAATGTACATTTCAATGCTTCAGTGGCTGGGCTTCTGCAAGGACCAGTGCACCATTATTCCCACTCAATATACATTCTGAACACTTTCCTTGTCAATTTGCCATAACAGTGAAAGACAAAAAAAATCCTTCCTGACCATGTGGTGCTCATACCAGGACAACATTCAAGTGCATATTTTACACTTTTACAAAAGTATTTTCTGCTTTTTTTGTGCTATAACCAGTTCCTGAGGCAGTTTATTCTCACAGCAATTCCAGTATAGAAACTTTTAAAAATCAGAAATTTATTTTCTCCAGTATCAAGATGGCTGGTGCTCTATTCACATGGGACTTACATGTCTCCCAACTGTATGCACAATAAAGCCACACTCATCCTGAACAGTAGGTGCAGCCCTACTGCTCACCCCCCAATCACAGTAGTGTCCACCCTCTCCCAAAGCTGTACAATTGCTCTATGCTTAAGCCTTATAATCACAGTACCTATAAATACTGCACCAAAACCACCATCAGTACCTCAATATATCACTAGAACTGCCATCAGCACATGCATACACTGATGAGCAAAAGGGTAACAATGCTTTGAACTTTAGATTTTTATGCTCCATATCTCACCATCCACCAAGCTTTGAGTGTGAAACTACATTCATTTTATAGACAATCATCTTGGTTATTTTATACATACATTTGACATGCAACTATTTAGCATATGATTAGTTATGAAGATTTGTGTCATGTCACTGCATTGTTATTGTTTTGCTCCTAAAATTCTAAATCTACATTTTTAATATTTTGTTAGTAATTATTTTGTAAGTCTGCTTTGGCTTTCATCACTGCCTGAATCCTTCTACCCATGCTTTTGAACAGATTCATGCTGCAGGTCTCGACTAAAATCTGCTTTCAAGTCTGTTCTACACATTCCCAAAGTTGGTGCAGACTGGTCGACTCACTTGGGTATGTATACAGCTTTTTCTTCAACTCTACCCACAGAGGTGTTCAATGGTGTTGAAGTCTGGGGACTGTGGGGCCAATCCAGCACCTCTACTTTATTGTCATTGAACCATTTCTTCACCAATCTCAACATATGCTGGAACACTATGTAGTTCTTTCCATAGACATAACAATTGAGTGTATGAATTAACTCGGCTTGTAGGATACTCACATATAGCTCAGTATTGAGAATGAGAGATGAGCGAAAGTTAAGGTAACGAGCACGGTACAGCCACAGATTAAGATAGAGAGCGGGGTGAAGCTTCTTTCTTCTTTTCTCGGAGAGATGTGTGAACACCAGTGTGTTCGAATTCTGATTTGTTCGTCGAATGTGGCGTATTCAATGGATTATTTGATGAACATTTGCCGAATTTTCCGAACACCATTGAAATCAATGGCAGGCAACATGAAACACATAGAAAACACCTTCAAAGGTGTTCAAAAGGTGCCAAACACACAGACACACACAGATCATCTTACCAGTCTCCTGCTTGTGGGTCCGTTCTCTCTCTCACTTAGTTCTGGTCCCGCCCATATTCATGCATATTCACTTCACTGATCGACAACATGGCATTGCCCCAGTTAAATGCCTCCGGAGGTGGTGAGGGTCCACACAGCTGGGACATATTGCCTTGTAGGTGCTCCTCTTTCTCGGGCTCCCCATAAAGATCCTGGTGATCTTGGGGAATGGGATCCACAAGCTGAGGCTGCAACACCGGCTGCATCTGGAATGTAGGCAGATATACAGCCAGTTCATCTGCAGCCTGACATGTGCTGCTCCCGGACCTAGATGTCGTAGGGTAAAAGTCACCTGACTGCTGAAACTCGCTCCTCAGGTCCGCGCTTGCATCGAAATTCAGGACTGGATCCCCACCCCATTGCAGATGATGGCCAAATCGGGAAGTGCGTTGGAGCTCCAGGTTTGAAAAACAGAGGTTTATGCGGTGATTAGTGGAGCGCTGGAGCAGGAAAGGACCTGAGATTTTGAGAGGTGTAAAACTTACTTTATTACCACATCAATTAGTGCTCTCAACCACCACCACTACGTGTTTTAATAACCCATACTATATCCATCAGGTGGTGCCGTGATGTCAGCTGGAGACGCCCAGTCAGATCACGTGACCGGATCCTAGGATCACAGCCGGAGAATCAGCGCTCACAACTAGGGGTCCGTAGGAGATCCCTCTGTCCCTCACCTGACACTCCAGTTGTGCGGGGGCCTTGGCACAACTGATTCAGGAGAGTGGGCAGTGCTATATTACCAACAATAAGCCACCTGCTACACAGGTCATCACTATTGGCGCAATCTGTTCTTTTTGTGTTTACATGCTTGGAGCTCCAGGTGACATAGGTCTCACTCTCCAACTCCTCTCCATGATGCCACTCTGTGTCTGGTTCGGCTGACCCACCTTCTTTTCCCGGGGTGCTTAGGTAGATGATATCCTCTGAGTCAAGGTCAGCCATGCCTTGCAGGGGATCCATGAAGGAACCAAACGACTGCAGTGCCGGATCCAGACAGCAGAGCTGCATTCCATTGGATGTGCAGGCACAGGTAAGATGGTGGGAGATGCTGTTAAAGATCTGCTGGTTTGGGTGTGTTTTGTTTATTTCCCTAAGGGACCCCGCCTCTTAGATTGAGTGCCACGATTCAGACCTGAGCAATCAGTACTGGAGTTGAAGGTTTGCGCACTATTGTTGCTAAATGCTTAGTGTGTGCTCGGCCCGGGCACCGAGCCCAATGTTATCCTATAGGAGACCCAAGTATTTTTCTGGCATGACACCCGGCAGCATGGATAAGGCCTAAAAATGTCACAAAAGTATTAGAACAGTGCTGAAATGACATGGGAACAGCATGGGGTAGACCTCTGTAAGCATTTCAGACTCCAAGGCAGGGGCGTATCCAGGGGGGTGCAGACGGACCTTTTGCACCGGGCGCCACTTAGTGGGGAGCGCCGGCGGCACTTCCGTATCCGCGCCAGTCCGGGGCCGCGGGGGCCACTGGGAGACTTGGTGTGGGGTGACCGCAGGAGACCCCGGAAACTGCATCACTGGCGGCGGCGCCGCCAGTGTGTGATCGGAGGACAGAGGAGAGACGGCCTGGACGGGACGGGAGACAGCAGGGGTGAGTGACGGAGGAGCCGGGGGAGGGGGAGGGGTGGCAGCAGGGGTGACTGACCGAGGAAAGCCCCCCCCCCGGTCCTCACCCCCTCACCTACCTTGGGGGGGGGGGGGCGGGGGCGCCAAAATAGATCTGTGCCCCGGGCGCCATCAAACCTAGTTACATCACTGCTCCAAGGTCACTGCTGTGAACAATGTTGTCAGAGTATTACGCCACTTTTATGGACTGTCAAGTAAACGTTACAAAATGAAACCAAAATGGATTTTCCTGGAGAAAATATTAACGGCTCATACCCACTTGTAAGACAGAGTTGGGGTATGCTAGTTTTTTGGATTACATGAAAGATTTAAAAAAAAAAAAAAAAATGTGTGGCACTCCCATGACCCTGGGAAGAGATGTACATGAGTGCCTCTTTAAATAATGTGCCCATTTTTAAGGAAGTGGGTGTTTTGTAGTATTGCCCTTTGGCAGGGCAGCCAAAAATTGTGTGGAACTCCGATGCCCCTGGGTAGAGGTGTACATGAAGGCCTGTTTAAATAATGTGCCCATTTTAAGGAAGTGGGTCTTTTGTAGTATTGCCCTTTGGCAGGGTAGCCAAAAATTGGGAGGCACCCCAAAGCCTTGGAAAGAGACGTGCATGAGGGCCTCTTTAAATAATGTGCCCATTTTAAGGAAGTGGGTCTTTTGTAGTATTGCCCTTTGTCAGGGCAGCCAAACATTGTGTGGCACCACAATGCCCCTAGAAAGAGACTTGCATGAGGGCCTCTTTAAATATTGTGCCCATTTTAAGGAACTTTGTCTTTTGTAGTATTGCCCCAGGTAGGGCTGCTAAACATTGGGAGGCACCCCAATGCAACTGGATAGAGACATGCATGAGGGCCTCTTTAAATATTGTGCCCATTTTAAGGAACTTTGTCTTTTGTAGTATTGCCCTAGGCAGGTCTGCTAAACATGGATAGGTACCCCAATGCCCCTGGATAGGGATGTGCATGAAGGCCTGTTTAAATAATGTGCCCATTTTAAGGAAGTGGGTCTTTTGTAGTATTGCCTTTTGGCAGGGTAGCCAAAAATTGGGAGGCACCCCAAGGCCTTGGAAAGAGACGTGCATGAGGGCCTCTTTAAATAATGTGCCCATTTTGAGGAAGTGGTTTTTTTGTAGTATTGCCCTAGGCAGGGCAGCCAAACATTGTGTGGCACTCTGATGCCCCTGGATAGATGCGTGCAAGAGGGCCTCTTTAAATAATGTGCCCATTTTAAGGAAGTGAGTCTTTTGTAGTATTGCCCTTTGGCAGGGCTGCTAAACATTGGGAGGTACCGCAATGCCCCTGGATAGAGACGTGCAAGAGGGCCTCTTTAAATAATGTGCCCATTTTAGGGAAGTGGGTTTTTTGTAGTATTGCCCTAGGCAGGTCTGCTAAACATGGATAGGCACCCCAATGCCCCTGGATAGAGACGTGCATGAGGGCCTCTTTAAATAATGTGCCCATTTTAAGGAAGTGGGTCTTTTGTAGCTTTGCCCTAGGCAGCGCAGCCAAAAATTGAGAGGCATTGCGATGCCCTTGGGAAGAAACATGGAGGAGAGCCTCTAAATGTTGTTCCCATTACAAAGAAGTGGGTCTCCTGTACTTGTAATGCCCATTCTCTAATTATGGACTAAAACATTTAGCACTAGGGGGTATACATGAAACTACTGTCTAACTTTTTAACGGTTAGGGTCATCATCATCATAAATATGATGTAAATAAATTATGTTTTCGTGGCATCATGAACCACGGTCGCACTGATCATATGAGGGTGGCGGATGAGGAGAAGGAGGAGCAGTACAGCAAGTAGCCAAACTCATGAAGGGTGTACCCATGTGTGGGTGTGCGGAGGTGCATGGCAATTTACCGACACAAAATTTAAATTCCGCTATCATTTGGTGGTGGTGTGGTGAAGTCAGGCCCAATACAACCCTTGTTCATCTTGATCAGAGTCAGCCTGTCCGCCTTCATTTACCATTTTTTGAGGCAGGAGGAGGTTGTAGCTCCAATTTGTATATGCCAAAACACTCTGTATACCCATCTCAGCGTTTGTGACTGACCGGTATACCTGCTGTAATTTAATCTCTAATCTGTCATCTTAGTGTCCAGCTAAAACACATCTTTTGGACGCCTTCATTTAGCTGTATACATGCAGCACAACATTGAAAATGCGCAAGGCCGGTAGCAAGGGACAAGGAACTGGACGTGATGGTGGTGCATGCAGAGGCTGAGGCCATGTGCAAGCTCGAATTGCACCACGACAAACGCCCACATCATCTCGCTCGACCTTCCTGTCCAAATTTGTAGGGGACCGCAGCAGTACACCACTATTAAACCAAGACCAGTGTAAATTGGTTGTTAGTTGGATAGCAGATAATGCTTCCAGTCAGTTTGGCATCACCACAAACACCCTGTCTTTCACACGGTCAAGTGTCAGAAGTCGTGAGACTGGACCGCACCCTCATCCTCCTTCCTCCCACCATGCCGACTGCCCAGCCCCGGACATAACTGATCCCACACTTGGACACGCTGAACAGCTGTTCACTTATCCATTCTTAGATTCTGGCCTCTCCCCAGCTCCACTTGAAGTGGATCATGAGGAGATCGTATGTACCAATGCCCAAATATTTGAGCAGCCACGGTCTCCCGAAGGCAAAGGTGGGAACGTGTCTCAACAAGAGGTGGATGATGATGAGACACAATTGCCAGAAAGTCAGGAGGAGGACTAGGGTAAGGAAGTGGAAGACGACGTGGTGGATGATCCAGTAACTGACCCAACCTGACAGGAGGACATGCAGAGCGAGAACAACAGTGCAAAGGTGGAGGGAGGCGTAGCATCACAACAGGCCGGAAGAAGCAGGGTGGTGGCCGCAGGCAGAAGGCAGGCAACTGTTCCCCGGAACAACAACATGACAGAAGTTGCCAGTACAACTGTTAGGTCTTCCCGAGTCTGGCTGTTTTTTAAGGTGTCTGCAGATAATTCCAAAAAGGCCATTTGCAACACCTGCCATGCCAGCATCAGCAGGGGTAGCAAAACTGGCAGCCTGACCACCACCAGCATGATCAGGCACATGGCAGCAAAGCACCCGACTTTGTGGGATGTACACCAGAGTCCAGGAGCAGTGTCTGCGAGTGACACCACTGCATCTTCCACTGTTGTGCGTGCAAGACAATCCCTTGTCCATACTGCATGCGAAGATGCCTCCTGTCCTTCACCTGTAGTTGCACAAGCAGAAATAGCACCATCATCAACCACGTCCTTGTCCTAGCGCAGCGTTCAGTTATCCATACACCAATCTTTGGAACGCAAGCGCAAATACGCTGCCAACGCCCCACATGCCACATTTCTAAATTTGCACATTTCGCGAATGCTTGTGCTGGAAATGTTGCCTTTTAGGCTAGTGTAGACGGAAGCATTCTGCGACCTGATGGCGGCAGCCATCCCACGTTACTTGGTCCCCAGCCGCCACTATTTCTCTCGGTGTGTTGTCCCCGCATTACATAACTACTTGTCACAAAACATTAAACTTGCCCTTGACAACATCGTTTCCGGAAAAGTCCACCTAACCACAGACACGTGGACAAGTGCTTGTGGGCAGAGGCGGTACATCTCGCTGTCGATACACTGAGTTAATATTCTGGAAGCTGGGACCCAGTCTGAGGTTGGGACGGAACACGTCCTTCCAACACCAAGGATAGCAGGCCCTAACTCAGTCAGGGTTTCACCAACAGTGTACAGCTCCGGAACGTCATGATCTTCAGCCCCCTCCTCCACTTAACCCTCTACACCAGTCCCAAGCTGGAAGCACTGCAGCACTGCCTTGGCTAAGCGGCAACAGGCTGTGCTGAAGCTAATATGCATAGGTGACAAACCCCACAATGCTGAAAAGTTGTAGAAAGCTCTGAAACAGCAGGCAGATCACTGGCTCACACCGCTGAACCTACAGCTAGGCATGGTCGTGTGTGACAATGGCTGGAACCTGGTGGCGGCTCTGAGGCGAGCTGACACATGTTCCATGCGTGGCCCATGTGCTCAACCTCGTGGTTTAGCGGTTTATTAAATCCTACCCGGAGCTGCTGTCGGATCTGCTCGTAAAAGTACGCCGCCTGTGTGCCCATTTTTTAAAGTCACCTACTGTTCAGCCACCCTTGCCAGCTTTCAGCAGCGATTGCATATTCCGTATCACAGACTGGTGTGTGATGTCCTCACGCATTGGAATTCCACACTGCACATGTTGGTCAGGATTTTTTAGCAGAAGAGGGCATTTGTTGTTTACCTGCATCAACTAGGCCGTCAGTATACTGTTCAAACTCCACACATAAGACCTCCAGAGTGGACATGGATGTCCGACATATGTACCGTCCTCCAAATCTTTGAGGACTCCACCAAGATGGTGAGGGGCGATGACACCATCATTAGTGTCAACATCACGCTTCTCTGTCTTCTAAATTTCTGTCTGCTCAAAATCAAAGACGATGCATTGCAGGCAGAGCACGATGAGTTGGAGCAATAAACCGTACGGGATGATTACACACAGTCCAGCCTCATCTCATCCCAACATGCATTGGAGGACTATGACGAGGAGGAGGATAAAGCCACTTTCATGCGGAATTGACGGTAATACATGCACAACCGTCATACCATAGGTTCAGCGTGGATGGCCAGAGGACAGGGGAGAGGAGGAGGAGGATGATGAAGACAGCATGGTCAGTCATCCTGTTGGTGAGGACCTGAAGTCTTGTCAGTTAACAGTCTGGTGCACATGGCTGACTTTATGTGATGCTGCCTGTCTTGCGACCCTCGCGTTATCAACATGTTGGCGGACACTCATTACTGGTTGGTGACACTTTTAGACCCACGCTGCAAGGAGAACTTTATTTCTCTTATTCCCGAGGCGGAGAGGTCTACAAAAATGCTGCAGTACCAGAAGGCCATAGTTGCGGAATTAGTCAAAAAATTCCCTTCTGAAAACGCTTGCGGCAGAGGTCACAGTTCGGTGGACAACCAAGGCGTCCGGCCGAGAGAGGCACAAATCCAATCCAGCAGAGTTAGGGGAACACTCTCAAAGATCTTGGAGAGTTTTCTCAGCCCCTCCCATAGCACAGGCCCTCAGGTGCGGGGTACTGTCACAAGGACTGCAAAGTTTGTAAAGATGCTGAAGGAGTACCTTGCCGATCATAAGAAAGTGCTCCTAGATTCCTCTGTGCCTTACAATTATTGGGTATCCAAGCTGGACACGTGGCAGGAATTGTCCTGCTATGCCTTGGAAGTCCTGGCCTGCCCTGCCGCTAGCGTTTGTTTCAGAGCGTGTTTTTATTGCAGCAGGTGGAATCATTACTGATAAACGCACCCGCATGTCAATTGAAAATGCTGACCAGTTGTTTTTGAGCTGGATACTGAGATTAAAGATTAAATTATAGCAGCTAGATCGGTCAGACACAAACGCTGACACGAGTATACAGAGTGTTTTCGCGTATACAAATTGGAGCTACAACCCCCTTCTGGCGCACAAAAATGGTAAATGAATGCAGACAAGAATTGGTTTTTAGCTGGACACTGAGATTACAGATTTGAGGTTAAATTCGAGCAGGTGGACCGGTCAGACACAAACGCTGACGAAAATCCAGAGTGTTTTGGCGTATCCTAATTTCCACTACAACTCACTCCTGGCGCACAAAAATGCTAAATGAATGCAGACAAGAGTTTGTTTTTAGCTGGACACTGAGATTAGAGATTAGAGGTTAAATCCCAGCAGGTGTACCGGTCAGACACAAACGCTGACGAGAATACCGAGTGTTTTGGCGTATCCTAATTTCCGCTAAAACCCACTCCTGGCGCACAAAAATGCTAAATGAATGCAGACAAGAGTTGGTTTTTAGCTGGACACTGAGATTAGAGATTATATCCCAGCAGGTGTACTGGTCAGACACAAACGCTGACAAGAATACAGAGTGTTTTGGCGTATCCTAATTTCCACTACAACCCACTCCTGCCTATAGAAAGCTAAATTAATCCCCAAAAGCACTGTTTTGGGATGGATGAGATTTCCAGCCTGTCTACCAGCCCCAGATGTGATGCAGGCTGGTATACTGGCACAACAAAGTTTGCTATATACCCTGCCTCCCTGCCTGCTTTTATACAGCTATATTAGTCCTCAGAAGGACTGTTGTGTTAATTAGATTGGCAGCCCTGCGCCTACACTAGCTGAAAGGCCACAAATCTGTCACTCAATCAGCAGCACCTCTCCCTACACTGATTGTCTGTGGAGCAGAGTGACGAGTACAGCGCGGTCAGGTCTTATAAGGACTTGATCACGCTGTGCGGCCAGCCAATCACTGTAAAGCCACAACCAACAGGGCAGTGGATTTACAGTGGCTGTTATCCAATCCCTGCATGCGGGCTGGCTCTGTAAAGAGCACCAACATGCAGGGAGGTGGACCCCGAGCATAGCAAGAGAGTTTCACGAGATTACTTTGCACTCGCCGAGTACCCCGAATACCGAGATATTCGTGCGAGTACCGAGTAGTGACAAGCATACTCGCTCATCCCTAAGCAAGACATGTACTATGAAACATAATGATGAAAATAAATAATTTTATTCAGGTCAGTATTCACCACAAATTAATCTGGAATGGTGATATAGATTACTAGGCGCTGCAGGAATGCCAGGAGGACATTTGGAATATGCATTATACATGAAATGTGAGCCCCAATGGAGACAGTATTGCAAATGGATGAAAAGCACTATATAAATGAATAAATATGTATTATAATAATAATTATAATAATAATAAGTAATATGATTATTATGACATTAAATAGTGATTGGACATATTTAAGAAGCAATAACCATACTATGGGGTTTCATTAGTGTGAACAGACCTATAAAATCAGGGATATGAAACATATAATGACCATATGCTATTTTTTGTATATTGCTTTTACATAAGTGTATAATAGTTGGTCTCGCATGCTGGTGACCATCTGCAATAATAAAAGTTTGCTCTCCAATAAAAATAAATAAATATAATAATAATAATAATAAATATTCACAAAAAATTCACTTAAAAATATAACGTTCTCTTAAATTGATGTTTTAAGGACATTGTAAGCTTCCTGGACTTCAAAACACCTGCAGACTTCCAGGAGGTTTAAAAAAAATTCCCCAAAATTCCCCAAAATTCTACAGCTTAATGAGCCGGTAGACATGATGACTGGGGACACTCCTAACTATAGGTTATGTGTTGTCCCCAGCCAGCGGATCATCCAGTGAGCTTTTTGGCCCCAAATTAACAGGTAAAGTTTTAGTGCCATTTTAAATTACAAATTTGTTTCGAACCAATTTGGGTTTGTCAACTTTTGGTGAACGTGTTCGCATTCGCGGTCACTAAAATCGGGTTCTTGCCAAATTTGAAATTGGTGTAAATGTTCGACCAAAATTCACTCATCACTATTGAGAACATCATTGATCCTGGTCAAGTATTCAACAACTTTGACTGTGAAATAACCCTATATCATCAGGTTTCTTTCACTGAATTTGACAGTTTGACTGTTCCTTCAATTTCGTAATTCGTTAGCCCCTTTTTCTTGTTTCTTCTAGCAACATTTGCACCCATCAGAGCCTAGTCTACTGACTTTCATTTCATCGCCCTAAATCACTCGTTTCCAATCTTCTACTTTCCATTTTTGTACTTATTTGCAAACTCGAGCCGATGCTGCTTATGACCATATTGAAGTTAAGACTTCTTAACCTTTTTTCAGGCCACTATTCCAGACATGTGTAATGTGCATTGCACGGTGCCTGCATGGAAATCCATGATCTCACTATTATAAAGAATACGAGCCACCTCCACTGCTGTTTTTGTCACACCAGAACTGACCTTGTGATGAGCCAACTTGTTGACTCTGATATTTTGCCTCGACGTCCACGCCTTTGCTTTTGAATGGATGAACAGACTTCATATCATATTCTTCCAACTGTCATGGCACTAAATGATTCACATTGCCATTTTTTTTTGGCTAAGGGCCCTTTCACATCAGCGTTTTTTTCAAATCGCGGCAGATGCGGTGAAAAAACTGCATCTGCCGCGATTACCGCATACCGGCTGCACTTGCGGCACGGTTGTGGCGCGGTTGCGGTAAACGCCATACAAGGTATAGGCGGACTTGCGGCAGGTGCGGCAAGTGCAGTTTTGGCACTTGCGGCAGGTGCGGCCGCGAAAAAAAACACGGCTGACAGCATTTTTTTTTCGCGTCCGCACCTGCCGCTGATGTGCTGATGTGAAAGGGCCCTAAGAGACCACTATCAATGATCTAAATGATGCCGTTTCTTTTCTCTTGGGAAATTATGGCTGCTCCTCATTTCGAATAAGTGACCTTTCGCTTGGGAATCCACCTAATTACTCAGCTGTTAGGGGATGTAAGATCAAGTTGTAATTTGTAGTATACATAAAGAAAAAGATTTTTCAAACATCAGGAACAAAAACAATGCAGTAGCATGACAAGAATCTACATAACTAATCATATGCTAAATAGTTGCAAGTCAAATTTATGTATGAGTCTGAGATAGTCAAAATGATTATCTTTAAATGAATTTAGTCTTGTGCTGAAAGATATATTTAATAGTAAGATGTGGAACCTGAGTTTCAAAAGTTCAAAACATTTTTTCCCTTTTGCTCATCAGTGTGCATCAGAAGATCCACCATCAGTAAATGAATAAATCATCAGAACCACCATCAATATATTAATACAACACCAAAACCACCATCAGTACATGAATATAGCACCAGGATTACAGGAGTTGTCCCTTTTCAGAAAATCCTGCTCCCTAAATGAAGCTTGTTTTTTTTTTTTAAAAAAAGCAATTTATTCAACGTACCCTTGCTCACTGATGGGTTTCCACCATTGCTTTGGTATTCTGGAATAGTTTCTAGCACTGATTTTGCATCATAAGCACTGTAGCCAATCAGGGAGCACTTCAGCCCTGTTAGAACAGACAGAATAACAATTACTGAGCTCAATGATGGGCTGCCAGGCTGTCGGTGAGATGTCAGTGTTGAAACCATTTTCAGACCCTGGGAGACTCAATTGAACCTGGGGATAGTAAGTAAAGTATGCTTGTTTATTTAACAAACTACATTTGGGGACCAGAATTTCCTGAAAGGGGACAACCCCTATAATATAGTGATCAATTTCAATGTCAGGTCAGCCACATATACATTTGTATCACATAACAATACATCTCCCAGTATGTCTAAATTTTAAGGATATGATGTGAGTTGTTACAGACATCATCACATTGTGGCCAAGACAAGAGTCACAGTACTTATTAGATACAGGCAGCAGGACAATTAAATATTTACATCCAGGTCCCTTATAAGTGATGTTTTTTTCTGACTGGAGTCTGTTCATTTCTTTTTTCATCATCTGGTCCAGACACCAGGATTACTTTTCACATCCACAGCTTGTCCCTGCAGACTTCCCTCTTCTTCGGTGGTCTTCAGCACATCCCAACACGGTGGTTTTAAAAATAACAGTGTCATTACAAAGTCCCCAAATAAAAATATGTCCTATATTGTGTTGCTAAATTAATTGCCCCTCACTGTGCCCCCTTGCACAACATATGACTCTCCTTAGGCACATGACCTCCACACTATCTTCACCCATAAAATATTTCCTCCACATCAACTGCCCTTATGAAACAAACTGCCACACTGTCTTCTCTTTTCAACTTTGACCTCCACACCAGTGGCGTAACTTTAGGCCCAGGGGCCCCGATGCAAAAGCTCCAACGGGGCTCCCAATTATTGCAAATCTTTAATAGTAGTAGTCTTTTTCTATGGGCCAAAGGCACTTTTGAGGACCCCTAGGCTGCAGGGTCCAGGTGCGATCGCAACCCCTGCACCTATTGTAGTTACGCCTCTGCTCCACACTATCCTTATCAATTTACATAAAAGCCATAGCCTGAATGTCTAAGTTTGTTCCCAAAATAGCGCCACCTATTGGACACTGGCCAAAGCGTAGGCAGATCCAGGTGTCTCCTGATTGGCCAAATTGTAAAAAAGAAAAAAAAGCATTTCCCTACTCATTCACAGTAACTGAAGCAGCCGGAATCTTTGTTCCAAACTATAAAAAATCCAGTCTTTCCATTCTCATGCACAATAACTGATGTGGCCATCGTCTTTGTACACCAAGTCATGCAAAGTAGCAGGCCGGGTGTAGCAGTGGCCATACTGCTACCCTTGGTCGTTACTTGAGAGACGTAACCATGGACTTTAATGGAATTGTAGCGGGGTCTGGGAGTAAGACCCACAGGTGGGCGTGGGGTGCAACGGTGAACCAAGACCATCACTTGAATAGGTTACACCTCTACACTCACCAACTAACATAGTCACGCCCACTTCGAAGCATACCATACATTCAGTAGACATGACCGACTTCATTGGTGGGCGTGAACGGCTTCTTAGGTGGCCATGGCAACATTTCCTCCCATCCACTGGAATCATGCAAGACTGGCCTTTGACCACCCCTTAACCATGCTTCTATCATATAACGCAAGTCCCATCAGACCTGGAAGGAGCACATACAGTCTAGCATCTACCATCAGATCATAGCTAATGCGCCTACCATGTTAGTACACCCACTGATGCGCAGTAGCACTGAGGGGTTAATGACCGCCATATTAGCACAGCAAAACGTTCCCAATATCGCTCCACTTACCAGATTTGAGGTCACACATGTAACCAGTACCATTTGGATATCATTGCCTGTTACAACATACACATTAGTCACACATATAATCAGTACCATTGGGATGTCGATTTTAATCAATACCAGCATTCGTTATATTTTTTATACATATACCTATTTTGTTGTTTGCATTTTAGACAATTCAACTGCTATTGCAGTTTTACATGCACCTATTTTTTTTTGCATTTAGTAACCTAATAAATTAATAATATACCGTAGTTGAACTAATATATAATCTCACATGTTCTAGAATCTCCCGATGTGATAGAATCAGGCTCCGGTTTAGTCTACAATATAAAAGCCCTATTGAGTCTGTCTGTAAGTTTGTCCTGGAGACAGCGCCATCGTGTAAATTCCAGAGGCAGTTAAACTGAAATGTGCAGAAGCATATCAATTTGGTTGATCAGTTAAGTTTGATTGATCAGTCAAAATCTATGCCGAAATGGGCCATCCCAAAAAGTACGCAGTTGACATCGAAAGGAAAGCAGCACAATGAAAAAGGCAATGCCACGCAAACAAGACTACTGAATAAACAGAGCATCGCCTTAACCAAGCCACTACACAGAAGCGCATGTGCGTTGCAGATGAGTCCCCAAAGTCCAGACCCATTATATTGTTACAGGATGCCATTTTGTAGCGACAGCGTCAACAACACAAATCTCCAGTGTAAAGATCAATAGGAGGATGCTTACAAGATGCTGCATCACAGCAAGAACACCGCGTGGGCGAGTCTCTAACGTCAAGCTCTAGTTTGTTGACAAATAATGCAATATCACAATGGCAGCGATGTGAGGAAGAATCTCCATTGTCCACATCAATGAGACTGTTGTAGGATATGCATCATTACATTGCCGGCACTGTGACAACAAATCTCGGAATCGCCCAATGTGATAGAATCGGGCCCCTGTCTAGTGAATTATAAATGCCACACTCCTCCCTTATGAAGTACTAGTTGAAGAGCCCGACGTTGCCCGGATATAGTAACTAACTCTTTTTAGTTATAGGCTGAGTGTGTGTGTGTGTGTGTGTGTGTGTGTACAGGTACAGGGGTTGGACAAAATAATGGAAACACCTGGAAAAATCAACAAAAGTTGGTTTAATATGGTGTAGGTCCACCTTCTGCGGCGATTACGGCCTCAATTCTCAAAGGTATGGTTTCATACAAGGTGATATCATTGTCCCGGCGGATGTCCACGAAGTAGCACCCCAGACCATTACAGAACCTCCGCCATGTTTTACGGTTGGGAAAAGGCAGTCTGGATGGAATGCTTCTTTCGGCTATCTCCAAACATACACTCGGCCGGAGGTCGGAAAATGGGGTAAACAATGATTCGTCTGAGAATATCAAATGTTTCCACTGCTCAAGGGACCAATTCTGGAGGTTTCTACAGCACTCGAAACGTTTGGAAACATTTGTCATTGAGAGCAGCGGTTTTCTAATTGCAGCTCTTCCATGGAATCCAGATTTGTGCAGCTCCCGACGAACAGTTTTTGTGGAAACTGGGCTCTGTAGGTGTTCATTGAGCTCAGCAGTGATTTTCGGAGCCGTGGTCTTGCAATCTTCACTCACAATTCGCTTTAGAGTCCGACAGTCTCTGTCAACTTTGACTTTCGGCCGGACCTGTGCTTTGCTGCGGACGTTTTTCCTCTTTCAAATGCAGTCATTACTTTGGAGACAGTACCTCTTGACACGCCAAGCATTCGGGCACTTTCTGTTACACCTGCCATACGAGCACCAACAATTTGGCCTTTTTGAAAATCCAAAAGGTCTGCCATTGGTATCAGATTATTATCAATGTTCTTACAATTCAGCAAAGCAAACAGTTAATTTACATACACATAACACAAATAATCAACTACAAGACATTAACATGTCATGGTTTGCATGTTTATAATATGTTCGAAGATTCTGAAGCCAAAACGTTAGGTGTTTCCATTATTTTGTCCAACCCCTGTATGTCCACTATATGCATCAAACCTGTCCCCCCACGCAAACCCCCAAACCCTCCCCACCCACCCCTACTCTGTCCAAACCTACCCCTCACCCTCACCCCAAAACTTTTCATCCACCCAAAACAGCCCCTGCCCTCTTCCCAAATTCGCACTCCCCCTGCGTAAAAAATGACTAACCCACCCAAAAAATGCTCCCCAAACCCACCCCTTCCAAAAAACAATGTGGCGCCCCGCAACGAGTGCGTCACAGGAGGGTATTGCAGCCATAAATGCAGCCACAATATTCTCTGACACAGCAGTTATCTGGTTAACTTAGAGATCCAAAACCCTGCATGCATCACTTAACATAGAGGGCCAATCCAAGGTCCTGGTGGGCAGAGTGTAAGGGTAGTGAAGGAGAAGTACAGACACTTAGTGTTAGTGAGGAGTAGTGAAGAGTCTAGACAAGACAAGACACAGACTTGAACTTGGAGTAGGAGCGGGGGCTCTGCACTACGGATCTCTGAGGGACACCTATAACTGCTGAGTCCACCCGGTCCACTACCCGTAAACTGTCCTGTGTTTGAGACTCCTAACCGAGGCTCCACAGACTTATTTGCATATTCATAATTCCCAGGAGGCAATGCGCCTAGGAATTCACTGTGTTGAGCGCTTTAGCCAGCTGCCCGCAGTGTTTTCTTGGACTGGTCTCCCTGAGATCAGTGAATACTTTGTGATGTTAGCTAGAATGGAGGAACACTACGGATCTCTGAGGGACACCTATAACTGCTGAGTCCACCCGGTCCACTACCCGTAAACTGTATACCATGTACTGCCTGCTGGTTACAGTAAAGACCCGTTACAGAGACTTTCAGTGTCCGTGCTTCCTTATGACTGAATCCGTCCGCACACAAGGTAACCGCAGCTGCCGCACAACATCTTAAGCAGCTCCAGCCTCCGGGGATCACCGCTCAGCCTGTGGGGAGCGTTCCATCTTGCTGCTGTCCATCCCCCGAAGGTTCCGCAGCATCGGTAACCCTAACCGAACTACTCATAGGTGGCGTCACGAATAAATTAACCCCTTTAATCTGTTCCTACAAGACGTCTTCAACTTTTGATCTGCACTCAACCGGGCCCCACTACCGGCAGGCGCGGCCCACCCGTGACAAGGAGGAAGGAGCTACAGCCTGTCTAAACCGGAGTCCACGGGCCGGCGGTGAGTCAGAGAATGGCGTCACGAACAGGATACGAGCAGGCCCGTTCCCTAACAGGTATAATGTGCTTAAAAATTACTTTATTGTCTACAATTTGGACTTTGTTCGTCCCTAAAAGAACTTTCCCGCCTTTTCACCGAGGGCCAAGATGGCGCCCAAGATGGCGTTCCCGCCATAAGGATCCGCCACGTGCAAGCCCAGGGGTGAGCCACCGCCCCTCATCGTGGAAGGGCTTAAGGCAAAGGCACCAAACTCTTTGTCCGCCCTGATTGCTCGAATCAACCATGGGGGCGGACCCCAAAGACTTTTCCCACGATTGGACTACAAAAGCCCAAAGGAAATGGGAGTGTCAGACAGACCGTTCTTCACCAGCTCTTCACCAGTACAGCTACCGGGTAGAGACGGGTGTGGTCCCTCCAAGAAACATGGCCAGCTTAAGACTGAGAGACCTGATGCAAGAAGTGGAAGCCGAGGCCAGAGCAGCAATAGGCCATCCGGGTCCGGGTCCCGTCCTTAATATCAACGGCAGCCCCGACTTCTGGCAAGAAGCTCTACAAGACCTCCGGGTACGGCTCCTAGAAACCGTAGAATGGACCATCCGCAGTTGGAGTGCGAGCTTGGGCAGCAGACTACATCGTGCGATGCAGCAGAGCCGCTTGGGTGCAACCACTCCAGGGCCGGACGACATCTCGAGTTTCAGCACCGCCTCGCCCACGCCGACCACTTGTCCAGCCTCGTCTCCAGAACCAATAGACTGTGTCATCCCGGTAGAGACCACCGCTTATCCTGCTCCAAAGCCTGGAACAGCGACCGTGTTTGAGCCGGAGCTTGCAACTTGCTTCACAGAAGAACCGCATACTTACCTGGTTCCACTTGCGGAGCCCGCGACTAGTTTCACCACTACCGAGACTGTCGCCTGTTTCTCCCCTGAACCGGAGGCCTCCTCTGCAATTACCGAGGCCTACCTGGTGACCGGGATCGAAACACCACTTCCCGCTGCTACAGAAGAAGAGGCAGGCAGCCTGGAAGCCCTGCATGACGACCTCGAAGAGAACTTTGCAGCACAGCCACCCATCGACCCAGAGGATTCCATTCCATCATCTCCGTCAGCCGAGCAGCCCGACGTAGTCATCGAGGGAGAGATCAAGGATGATGACGACGAGACCTACAGCCCAGCTGAGGACCTCTACACCGGTTCGCCTGGGGAGACACCAAGGATCCTTCTTCCGGGCGATCTGCAAGGGTACACTGGTCGGGTGCCGCCGCAGCAACATCTTCTCCGGTTCCATTCAACCGGGCTCCGCTCCAGACTGCCCACCAGACTCAAGCCATTCAACAACCAGCACGCCGTAGTGACTTTATCCACACGCCGCACCACTCCGACGAAGAGGTACATCGCATCCGAAGGGAGGAGTGGCACGCTCGGCTGCGCGCCAACATGCAGGCCCGCGCTGAAGCCCGCCGCCAACCACCATTGCCTAATGAGTTCCGTAAAACCGGACGGGTGAGCACCTTTAACTTATGCACCGGGTGGGGATTCGTAAGGGAGGAGGGTGTGAATACTGAAGTATTTGTGGGCGCCGTGATGTGGAATCGCACCTACCGCGAGGGCATCCTAACTGAGACTTATATAGAGGGGACATTGTAACCTATGAGCGACATATATGCTGTGACGGGTGGTTCGCTATACGAGTCCGGAACCCTGCCTCTCCATAAGTGACTTTGTTGATTGAACTTTTTGCCAAGAGACTTCTTCCTGTTTGCAAAATAACACCGCGACTTGGCGGCTACAGCCTGAACTTTTACCTAAGGACAGCCGACCGCCCGCCGAGTCCGCGCAATGTGTTAACCCGTTTATTTTACTGCCTCACTTTTATGCAAAATAATGACCTGTCATTAATAAAAGTGTATTACCTGTTATAAAATACAAAAACCTCTGTAATGTGGGTAGTGTGACGCTTGGGGACAAGCGTATTAAACCAATGGGGAGTGTGGCGCCCCGCAACGAGTGCGTCACAGGAGGGTATTGCAGCCATAAATGCAGCCGCAATATTCTCTGACACAGCAGTTATCTGGTTAACTTAGAGATCCAAAACCCTGCATGCATCACTTAACATAGAGGGCCAATCCAAGGTCCTGGTGGGCGGAGTGTAAGGGTAGTGTAGGAGAAGTACAGACACTTAGTGTTAGTGAGGAGTAGTGAAGAGTCTAGATGAGACAAGACACAGACTTGAACTTGGAGTAGGAGCGGGGGCTCTGCACCTCGTGCAGCCCCCGGGCCGTCACCGGTCGGGTGTTAGCACCTGAGGCCTCAACAACCGGGATCGGGCATCACCAACCACGGGTTCCAAAATACCCCCGTGCCCAACTCACAGCCGTTTCACTGGTACCGAAGCTGGCAGCAGTTCACCTTTGCTACGCAAACCAGAAGCGTGGAGGAGCAGCTTTACAGGAGCACCCCACCACCAGCCAACTTCCAGTCGTCTAACCAGCGGTGTACCCACCGAGGGACCCAAGGCTCCCCAAAGCATCCATAACGTACATCTTGGATAGGGATTGAAGCAGCCTCCCCGTACCTGACCTGGTATTCCTGGGCGACAATGGCAAAGACTTAGCTAGAATGGAGGAACACTACGGATCTCTGAGGGACACCTATAACTGCTGAGTACACCCGGTCCACTACCCGTAAACTGTATACCATGTACTGCCTGCTGGTTACAGTAAAGACCCGTTACAGAGACTTTCAGTGTCCGTGCTTCCTTATGATTGAATCCGTCCGCACACAAGGTAACCGCAGCTGCCGCACAACATCTTAAGCAGCTCCAGCCTATGGGGATCACCGCTCAGCCTATGGGGAGCGTTCCATCTTGCTGCTGTCCATCCCCCGGAGGTTCCGCAGTGTCGGTAACCCTTACCGAACTACTCATAGGTGGCGTCACGAATAAATTAAACCCCTTTAATCTGTTCCTACAAGACGTCTTCAACTTTTGATCTGCACTCAACCGGGCCCCACTACCGGCAGGCGCAGCCCACCCGTGACAAGGAGGAAGGAGCTACAGCCTGTCTAAACCGGAGTCCACGGGCCAGGGGTGAGTCAACAACACCCCTCCAAACTCAAACCACTTCGCCCCCCTAAACCCGCACCATCTCTCCCCCCAAAAAATGCCCCCACTGCACCCCATCCTCCAAACCTGCACCCCTTCCCCCTAAACCATCCTCCCCTTATCCGCATCCCCCCCACAAAGCTTGAGTCAAATGGGGAGTATGTGCAAAATTTTGGGATTGTAGGTTCGACGGTGCAAATTCCTTTAGGGGGACATGCATACATACATTGTGAAGGGGCGAGGCCATACAAGTGATGGAGCTATGAAGGAGTGGGGCTATGTAGAAGGCATGGTAATATGGAGTGGGTTGGGCTATGCCACATCTGTGAAGTGGGTGTGGCTATATGGAGTGGGCATGGCTACGTGGAGTGGATAGGGCTAATGCCACATAAAAACACATACATACACACATACACTCAGCTTTATGTATTAGAATTGCCTCCACACTTCTCCTTTACCTCGGTTTACCTTCACGTTGCGTCTGCATACTGTCTGTATCTTCAGTATTTTCCATGCTGGCTGTCTCCTTACTGTCCTCCACATGCTGACCTTCTCCATACTGACCTCCACATGCTGCCTCCTCTCCATGCTGCCCACCACAAGCTGGACCTCTCCATATTGTCCCTCACATACTGCCCCATTTTCATGCTGTGTCTTTCATGCTACTCCCCTCTATATTGTTCCACTCATGGCGCTTCTTTATGCTGTCTCTTATATACTGCCCCCTGTCCATACTGTCCTCCACATTTTACTTCTCTCTATACTATCCCCCTCAATCTGTGCCCTCTTTATATTGCCCCCTACAAACTACTTACTCTCCATTATATTCCCCCACATTGTCCCACATGCTGCTCTCTCACATTTCTCCCAACTCTTAGGGCCACTTTACACACACCAACTTATCTGTCCAACTTCTGACCAACTTACTGGTTGCAGTGAAATCATGGACACATTGATCCATTTTGTGACTGTGTACAATGGAACAATGTGTCCATGATTTCAAAGCAACCAGCAAGTTGGTCAGAAGTTGGACAGATAAGTTGGTGTGTGTAAAGTGGCCTTAAGACCTTTTCTCCCCATATTGCCCCCTTACACTATCACCAACCTTCTTTCCCCCTGTCTACAAAAATTGTCTTCTATCTTTGGCTCGTATGGCGTGCTTACCATCACTCCCTGAGGAACCACGTGTGAAACGTGAGTTGGAGTGTAGAGCGCAGGAACATGAATCTGGGTCAGTAACCTCCCTTTTATATGATATATCTGCCTACATGTCCATATCCCTATCAACTGGTTACATGTGTGATTATTGTAATAATATTTATATCCTTTGGTCATTTTTCTTACTGGAAGGATTAGAATCTTACCAAGGGCTTCAGCAATATTACATTTTCATTGTTTCCACATATGCATTAATTTTGACTTATTCCTTACCAGAAGAAGGTTGTCTTTTGATATAGCTGCCACTTTGATATATATTACCAATGGATTTATCTGACCCTCTCCATGTATTTGTTATTCCTTATAGGAAAGAACTGGCTGTGTTTAGTTTCAATTGATCAGGAATTGTTTCTTATCCCCTATTGGAAGGAGTCAGTTCTCTCTTTATTCCTTTGGGATCCTTATTAGTTCTACTTCCAAATCCATATTGGAGCTGGTTTTTTAAACCATTTTGGCCAACACATTATGTGATTCACCTTCTGTGATGCCTTTTGGATGTTACCATAGGGAACAAGTATCTTAAACATCCATATCTATTATATAATCGCGAATCGCAAAAGCGCCCCTCTCGGCGCTACTTCCGGCGTGGTCATGTGGATACGTGCGAAGCATTGGCCGCGAAGCGGCCATTGCGAGCAGTTTTAAGCCGACTCGCAATGGCCGCCAATGCCGCCACTGCTCCCCGCTACCCACAGACCACCTCCCACTATGCAGCTGCCCCCTGTGCCTCCCCCCCAGCCCCGATCCACAGCCCACCAACGCTCCCCACACCCGCACCGACCTCCAGCACCGCACACCCCCCCCCTCACTGCCCGCACACCTCCGCCGCCAGCCCCCATCCACAGTCTAGCACAGCCCCCCCGCAATGTCCGCACAGCACCCCCCCCAATGTCCGCACAACACCCCCCCACAATGTCCGCACAGCACCCCCCCACAATGTCCGCACAGCCCCTCCCCTCCAATGTCCGCACAGCCCCTCCCCCCCAATTTCCGCACAGCCCCTCCCCCCCAATGTCCGCACAGACCCTCCCCCACAATGTCCGCACAGACCCTCCCCCACAATGTCCGCACTGCACCTAAGCCCCGCCGCACCTAAGCCCCTACCCCATAAGCCCCGCCGCACCTAAGCCCCTACCCTCTAAGCCCCGCCGCACCTAAGCCCCTACCCCCTAAGACCCGCCGCACCTAAGCCCCTACCCCCTAAGACCCGCCGCACCTAAGCCCCTACCCTCTAAGCCCCGCCGCACCTAACCCCCTACCCCCCCTACTCCCTAAGCCCCGCTGCACCTAAGCCCCTACCCCCCCTACTCCCTAAGCCCCGCCGCATCTAATCTCCTACCCTATAAGCCCCGCCGCATCTAAGCCCCTAACCCCTAAGTCTAAGTCCGTCGCACCTAAGCCCCTACACCCTAAGCACCGCCGCACCTAAGCCACGACCCGCCGCACCTAAGCCCCTACCCCCTAAGCCCCGCCGCACCTAACCCTCTACCCCCTAAGCCCCGCCACACCTAAGCCCCGACCCGCCGCACCTAAGCCCCTACCCCCTAAGCCCCGCCGCACCTAAGCCACTACCCCCTAAGCCCCGCCGCACCTAACCCCCGACCCGCCGCACCTAAGCCCCTACCCCCTAAGCCCCGCCGCACCTAAGCCCCTACCCCCTAAGCCCCGCCGCACCTAAGCCCCTACTGTCCGCCGCCGCCCCGCCGCACCTAAGCCCCTTACCCCTAAGCCCCGCTGCACCTAAGCCCCTACCCTATAAGCCCTGCCGCATCTAAGTTCCTACCCTATAAGCCCCGCTGCATCTAAGCCCCTAACCCCTAAGTCTAAGTCCGCCGCACCTAAGCTCCTACCCCCTAAGTCCGTCGCACCTAAGCCCCTACACCCTAAGCACCGCCGCACCTAAGCCACGACCCGCCGCACCTAAGCTCTACCCCCTAAGCTCCGCCACACCTAAGCCTCTACCCCCTAAGCCCCGCCGCACCTAAGCCCCTACCCCCTAAGCCCCACCGCACCTAAGCCCCGACCCGCCGCACCTAAGCCCCTACCCCCTAAGCCCCGCCGCACCTAAGCCCCTACCCCCTAAGCCCCGCCGCACCTAAGCCCCTACCCTCCGCCGCCGCCCCGCGGCACCTAAGACCCTGCCCCCTAAGCCCCGCTGCACCTAAGCCACTACCCTCTAAGCCCCGCAGCATCTAAGCCCCTACCCCCTAAGTCTAAGTCCGCCGCACCTAAGCCCCGCAGCACCTAAGCCCCTATCCCCTAAGCCCCGCCGCCTCCTAAGCTCCCGCCGCTTTCCCCCGCCGCTGTCGCTAACACCTAAGGCCCTACACCCGAAGCCCCCGCCGTCCCCTAACCTAACGCCCCCGTCGATCACTTACATGCCTTCTTAGTCATCTGATCGTCCGTCCGATCCACAAGTCCTCCGTCCGGCCAGGCGTCCTCTTCCTCCGGCCCCGCCGGTCTTCTCTCTTCTTTCCGCCATCTCCGGCTCTTCGTCCGGCCCCCGGGGTCTTCTGTCTTCTTTCCGCCAACTTCCAGCTCCGACGTCCTCTTCACTTCTCATTAAGATAGAATGGACGATAAATCCGCCATTCTATCTCTATGAGATGTGAGGCGCTCTTCTGATTGGTCGCTGTCTACTGCCCTCAGCCAATCAGAAGAGCACCTCATTTCCCATTGACATACATTAGCGGTGTGTCGGCGATTTTATGGCCGCCCACCTGGTTCTATTTGTCGGCCCTAAAATCGCGGACACACCGCTAATGCATGTCTATGGCCAGTCAGCCCGATTTCTGATTGGTCGCTCTCTGCTGACGCCGACCAATCAGAATTCGACCTCACTGCCCATAGACATACATTAGCGGTGTGTCCGCGATTTTGGGGCCGACAAATAGAACCAGGGGCCCGGCCGTTAATTCGCCGACACACCGCTAATGTATGTCAACAAATAAATTTAATAATAAAAAAAATAATAAAAAAATAATTAAAAAATAATAAAAAAATAAATAAATAATTAAATAAAAAATAATAATAAAAAATAAAATAATATGCTAAGAATATGAGCCCTTTGAGCGGACCTGAAGGAGAACTGTGTCTCAGCCTCAGGCTCACTTAAAATCACTAATACATTTAATAATAAAAAAAATAATTAAAAAATAATTAAAAAATAAAAAAATTAATAAAAAATAATAAATAATTAAATAAAAAATAATAATAAAAAATAAGATAATATGCTAAGACTATGAGCCCTTTGAGCGGACCTAAAGGAGAACTGTGTCTCAGCCTCAGGCTCACTTAAAATCACTAATAAATTTAATAATAAAAAAAATAATTAAAAAATAATTAAAAAATAATAAAAAAATAAATAAAAAATAATAAATAATTAAATAAAAATAATAATAAAAAAATAAAATAATATGCTAAGAATATGAGCCCTTTGAGCGGACCTGAAGGAGAACTGTGTCTCAGCCTCAGGCTCACTTAAAATCACTAATAAATTTAATAATAAAAAAAATAATTAAAAAATATTAAAAAAATAATAAAAAAATAAATAAAAAATAATAAATAATTAAATAAAAAATAATAATAAAAAATAAAATAATATGCTAAGAATATGAGCCCTTTGAGCGGACCTGAAGGAGAACTGTGTCTCAGGCTCAGGCTCACTTAAAATAACAAATAATAAATTAATTTTATAATAAAAAAAATAATAAAAAAATAATTAAAAAATAAATAAAAAATTATACATAATAACATAAAAAATAACAATAAAAAAAAAAAATGCTAATAATAATGATATTACTGCTAATAATAATGCTATTAATGCTAATAATTATGCTATTAATGCTAATAATAATGCTATTAATGCTAATATTTATGTTATTAATGCTAATAATTATGCTATTAATGCTAATAATTATGGTAATAATGGTAATAATAATGCTATTAATGCAAATAATATTGCTATTAATTCTATTATTAATGCTATTAATGCTAATAATTATGCTATTAATGCTCATATTTATGCTATTAATGGTAATAATAATGCTATTAATGCAAATAATATTGCTATTAATTCTATTATTAATGCTATTAATGCTAATAATTATGCCATTAATGGTAATCATAATGGTATTAATGCAAATAATATTGCTATTAATACTATTATTAATGCTATTACTGCTAATAATAATGCTATTAATGCTACTAATTATGCTATTAATGCTAATAATAATGCTATTAATGCTATTATTAATGTTATTAATGCTAATAATTATTCTATTAATGCTAATAATTATGCTATTAATGGTAATAATAATGCTATTAATGCAAATAAATGTTGCTATTAATGCTATTAATGCTATTAATGCTAATAATTATGCTATTAATGCTAATAATTATGCTATTAATGGTAATAATAATGCTATTAATGCAAATAATGTTGCTATTAATGCTATTATTAATGCTATTAATGCTAATAATTATGTTATTAATGCTAATAATTATGCTATTAATGGTAATAATAATGCTATTAATGCAAATAATATTGCTATTAATGCTATTAATAATGCTATTAATGCTAATAATTATGCTATTAATGGTAATATTAATGCTATTAATGCAAATAATATTGCTATTAATGCTATTTTAATGCTATTAATGCTAATAATTATGCTATTAATGGTAATAATAATGCTATTAATGCAAATAATATTGCTATTAATGCTATTATTAATGCTATTAATGCTAATAATTATGCTATTAATGCTAATATTTATGCTATTAATGCTAATAATGCTATTAATGGTAATAATAATGCTATTAATGCAAATAATAATTGCTATTAATGCTATTATTAATGCTATTAATGCTAATAATTATGCTATTAATGCTAATAATTATGCTATTAATGGTAATAATAATGCTATTAATGCAAATAATATTGCTATTAATGCTATTATTAATGCTATTAATGCTAATAATTATGCTATTAATGGTAATAATAATGCTATTAATGCAAATAATATTGCTATTAATGCTATTATTAATGCTATTAATGCTAATAATTATGCTATAAATGCTAATAATTATGCTATTAATGGTAATAATAATGCTATTAATGCAAATAATGCTATTAATGCTATTATTAATGCTATTATTAATGCTATTAATGCTAATAATTATGCTATTAATGGTAATAATAATGCTATTAATGCAAATAATATTGCTATTAATGCTATTATTGATGCTATTAATGCTAATAATTATGCTAATAATGCTAATAATTATGCTATTAATGGTAATAATAATGCTATTAATGCAAATAATGCTATTAATGCTATTAATGCTATTAATGCTAAATATTATGCTATTAATGCTAATAATTATGTTATTAATGGTAATAATAATGGTATTAATGCAAATAATATTACTCTTAATGCTATTATTAATGCTATTAATGCTAATAATTATGCTATTAATGGTAATAATAATGCTATTAATGCAAATAATATTGCTATTAATGCTATTATTAATGCTATTAATGCTAATAATTCTGCTATTAATGCTAATATTAATGCTAATTATGCTAATAATAGTCATATTAACGCTATTAATAATGCTATTAAGGCTAATAATCATGCTATTTATGCTATTCAAAATGCTATTAATGCTAATAATATTGCTATTAATGCTCTTTTATGCTAATAGTAATGCTATTAATGCAATTATTTATGCTATTCTATTATTTATGCTATTAATGCTATTAATAATGCTATTAATGCTATTAATAATGTTATTCATGCTATTAATAATACTATTAATGCTATTAATGCTAATATTAATGCTATTAATTGTATTAATGCTATTAATGCTATTACAAATGCTATTAATGCTAATAATAATGCTATTACTGCTAATAATGCTATTAATTCTAATAATTATGCTATTAATGCTAATATTAATGCTAATAATGCTAATAATAATCATATTAACGCTATTAATAATGCTATTAAGGCTAATAATCATGCTATTTATGCTATTCAAAATGCTATTAATGCTAATAATATTGCTATTAATGCTCTTTATGCTAATAGTAATGCTAATAATGCGATTAGTTATGCTATTAATTCTATTATTTATGCTATTAATGCTATTAATAATGCTATTAATGCTATTAATAATGTTATTCATGCTATTAATAATACTATTAATGCTATTAATGCTAATATTAATGCTATTAATTGTATTATTAATGCTATTAATGCTAATAATAATGCTATTAATGCTAATAATTATGCTATTAATGCTAATATTAATGCTAATAATGCTAATAATAATCATATTAACGCTATTAATAATGCTATTAAGGCTAATAATCATGCTATTTATGCTATTCAAAATTCTATTAATGCTAATAATATTGGTATTAATGCTCTTTATGCTAATACTCATGCTATGAATGCGATTATTTATGCTATTAATTCTATTATTTAGGCTATTAATGCTATTAATAATGGTATTAATGTTATTAATAATGCTATTAATGCTATTCATGCTAATATTAATGCTATTAATTCTAATAATCATGCTATTAATCCTATTAATAATGCTATTAATGCTATTTTTAATTCTATTAATGCTATTAATAATTTTATTAATGCTAATAATGCTATTACTCCTCATAATAATGCTATTAACGCTATTATTAATGCTATTTATGGTAATAATGCTATTAATACTAATAACAATACTCTTATTAGTACTATTATTGCTGTTACTAATGCTATTAATGCTAATAATAATGCTGTTAATGCTAATAATTATGCTATTAATGGTAATAATAATGCTATTAATGCAAATAATATTGCCACGTTCTAGAATCCCGATGCATTTGCATCGGGCTCACAGCTAGTATCTTATAATAGGTTATTCCTTTGACCTATTTAGGATGTGTGGCACACTTTAAATTATATTCTAGTTTGTAGTAGGAAAACTAGTCTGAATACAGGTGCTCAATCTCCTGCAACCCAAGCATGTAGGCGATTGTGGCACCTGCGAGAAGCCATGCTGACAAGGAGAAGACTAGTGGTATTTATAGACACAAGGTTACCAACAGGGCATCAGCCACACAAGTCTATGTGAGGCACAGTGTCAGAGCTCAGCCTATCGGTCATGCCCAGCTATTAGACAAGGTGGGCTGCTCCGCACCAAATACATTTTTTTTTATTTATTTATATAAAATATTTTTGCCAAAATATCTACTAAGACCTCACATCATCTATACTGTTTTGTTGCACCTTTTTATCTTTTTGCAGTTGAGGCAGAGCCCTCTGGGTGGTGTCTGTCACTTGTGATCCATGTATTTGGTGCAGAGCAACCCACCTTGTTTAATAGCTGGGCATGACAATAGGCTGAGCTCTGACACTTGGCATCACATAGACTTGTGTGGCTAGCGCCCTGTTAGTAACCTTGTATCTATAAATACCACCAGTCTCCTCCTTGTCAGCATGGCTAGTAGCAGGTGCAACAACTGCCCCCATGCTTGGGTTGCAGGGGATTGAGCACCGGTATTCAGACACCTGTGTTGCCTTCCAGTGGAGCTGGCAGCCTCCTGCTAGGTGCAATGGATATTTGACATGACTAAATTTGTCAGTTTTTTGGAAGTTTTATGTCCTACTTTGGTGATTTTTCTAAATGTTTGGTGGTTTATCCACTAAACAAACATATGGTCAGGAGACATTTGGTTAGGACTCATAAGCGTGGGGGCCCTTGACGGTGGGTTACAAGCTTATGTTATTTTGGCCAAAATATCTACTAACACCTCACATCTTCATCTATAGTGTTTTATTGCACCTTTATATCTTTGTGCAGTTGAGACTGAGCCCCCTGGGGGGCATCTGTCACTTGTGATGCATGTATTTGGTGCAATGCGGCGTGCCAACTTGTCTAATAGCTGGGCGTGACCAATAGCCTGAGCTCTGACACTGTGTCTCACATAGACATGTGTGGCTGATGCCCTGTTGGTATCCTTGTGTCTATAAATGCCACCAGTCACCTCCTTGTCAGTATGGCTGGTTGCAGGTTCCACAACCTTCCCCATGCTTGGGTTGCAGGGGATTGAGCACCGGTATTCAGACACCTGTGTTGCCTTCCAGTGGAGCTGGTAGCCTCCTGCTAGGTGCAATGGATATTTGACATAGCTAAAGTTTGGTGAGTTTTTTTTATATTCTAGTTTGCGTAACATATTATCAACATATATCTAATTATACTGGAACCTTCACCAGTCATGTTCTAGGAACCCCTTTCTCCTTTATTCCTTTACTAGTTGTAGAGCCCGGCATTGCCCAGGCATAGTAACTGGCTGTTCTTAGTTATAAAAGAATAGAATGATTATTTTGCACATAAACGTCTGCCTCTAGATCATCCTCCATAGAATGTTATCTGGTGCTGCCTCTAGATCCTCCTCCATAGAATGTTGCCTGGTTCTGCCTCTAGCTCCTCTCCCTCCACAGAATATTGTCTGATTCTGCCTCTTGCTCCTCCCCTCCATAGAATGTTGTCTGGTTCTCCCTCTAGCTTCTCTCCCTCCATAGAATGTTGTCTGGTTTTGGCTCTAGCTCCTCCCCATACATAGAGTGTTGTCTGATTCTGCCTCTAGCTCCTCCCAATACATAAAGTGTTATCTGGTTCTGCCTCTATCTCCTCCCCCTCCATAGAATGTTGTCTGGTTCTGCCTCTAGCTTCTCTCTCTCTCCATAGAATGTTGTCTGGTTCTGCCTCTAGCTCCTCCCCCTCCATAGAATGTTGTCTGGTTCTGCCTCTAGCTCCTCCCAATACATAAAGTGTTATCTGGTTCTGCCTCTATCTCCTCCCCCTCCATAGAATGTTGTCTGGTTCTGCCTCTAGCTTCTCTCTCTCTCCATAGAATGTTGTCTGGTTCTGCCTCTATCTCCTCCCCCTCCATAGAATGTTGTCTGGTTCTGCCTCTAGCTTCTCTCTCTCTCCATAGAATGTTGTCTGGTTCTGCCTCTAGCTCCTCCCCCTCCATAGAATGTTGTCTGGTTCTGCCTCTAGCTCCTTCCCTTCCATAGAATGTTTGTTTCTGTGTATAGCTCTTCCCCTCCATAGAATGTTTGTTTCTGTGTATAGCTCTTCCACTCCATAGAATGTTGTCTGATTGTGTATAGCTCCTCCCCCTCCATAGAATATTATCTGGTTCTGTGAGAAGGTGTGCTATGAACTGGGCATGGCTAACTTGAGTGGGTGTAGCTTTGTTCAGTGGGTGTGGTTATGTGGAGTGGGTGGAGCTTGCTACATACATACATACACATACTCAGCTTTATATATAGATTTCATATATTTTTTTAATATGTCTTAATATGTGTTAATTGTTTTTATATCGAGTTTTGCTACTTTATAATAATACAATTTATATCTTTTTTTATCCAACTATGTAGTTTATATTCTTCTGATTACAGATCAATGATTATTTTATCAATTTTGTTTTTAATTCAATTTTGACACTCCCTTGTACCCTGTAACGCTTTAGTTTACATAGTGGGTTATAATAATTGTTAACAATTTTATGTGTTTCCATATGTCTTATTATTTGCTTAAAGACTTGCATCATGGACTATGGCCAGGGTCACATCTCCGTTTTGACCCTAGCCTGCCGGATTCCGGTTTTAACTTAGAACTTTTTCCAGCACCGCATAGCGTTACCGCTATGCGGTGCCGGAAAACGTAGTCCCTAGTTACCCTATGTTTTCCTTAACTACCTGTCACACAGGCAGCTGCTTGGAGTGCGCTTTACAGCGCCACACAGGAAACGCTGTCTGCAACGTTTCCTGTGCGGCGCTGTAAAGCGCACTCCGAGCAGCTGCCTGTGTGACAGGTAGTTAAGGTAAACATAGGGTAACTAGGGACTGCGTTTTCCGGCACCGCATGGCGGTAACGCTATGCGGTGCTGGAAAACGTTCTAAGTTAAAACCGGAATCCGGCAGGCTAGGGTCAAAACGGAGATGTGACCCCAGCCTATGTCTCACCAGGAATCTGGTTTCCTTTGCAGTTTTCCTGACAAGGTGATTTTGTGTTGGGCCATGGAAGTGTGTTATCTCTGATAATGTATTTTAGTTTCCTTTCATTTTTAAGCAACATCTGTAGTTTTTCTTTCTCAAGCTAATAAATACTGGGGATCTTGGAGACAAGACTCTACCTGCAGACACATAATGTTGCATGTCTTTTGTCTCCATTGATGGACTATTTTAATTGGAATCTCACTGGCAATGTGTAGACCCTTTGCTGTCTATACTAAAAGCTCTCCCTAAAGAAGGGTTTTCACAGCAGTACATGGTGCCCGAAACCTGGGATTGTCACAACTGGACCTCCTCTGGACCCATCAACAAGGATCTCTCTGGGAACCACTGAATAAAACTGCAGTAAGTAACCCCTTGTGTTACTAATAATTCAGTGTTATCTAGAGGGTTCCAGAATGGGTAATTGGTGGTTCTAAGAAGACAATCATTTTTGAACTCTTGCACGTGTTTGAATTTTTATGTGCATAATTTGTGATCTTTGATGTCTTATATATTTCAATGTGTCTTTAGTTGTATAATTGACAATTAAATGACTGCTGAATGATAATTGAATAAAGTGAAGAGTAACCAACCTTAGGGCGGCTTCACACTGCGGTCAGATCCGGTCCAGGGCTGTCAGGGATGAACCCTGACGGCCCCGGACTGGATCAGCACACAGAACTGGAGGGCTAATTTGCCCTCCGGTCCGGTGTGCAGCCGCACGCAGCTGCTGCTGCAGATAGGTCAGGACCGCAGCTAGCTCGCGAGCCGCGGTCCTGACCCATCAGCGGCGGCAGCTGCGTGCGGCTGCACACCAGACCGGAGGGCAAATTAGCCCTCCAGTTCTGTGTGCTGATCCAGTCCCGGGCTGTCAGGGATGAACCTGACAGCCCTGGACTGGATCTGACCACAGTATGAAGTCGCCCTAAGGCTGCCTTCACACTGTGGGTGTGATCCGATCCCTGGCTGTCCGGTTCACTCTGACAGCCATGGATCGGATCACAACCGCAGTGTGAAGGCAGCCTTACCCAGCGTTTTGAGATTAGGTACATTTGTAGCTCTCCTGCATATTTCATTTGTCGGAGGATTGTTATATGTTGCTTGTGTTTGTCTACATGATTGTAATGTCTGGAATGATGTTGTAAACTATGAGGATCCTTCAATGTGGGACTAAATGATTTTTGATTGACCAATAAGCAACTATGATCTCTGCTTGATAAGGGATCCCACATGGTGTGTTTCTTCACGTGGTGAAGGAAAAATCAATCCGTAAGAGGATTGGGGAAGTGTGATTGTCTATAAGAGCCTTTTCACATCACAATTTTGCTGTGTTTGACTGCAAAGCGTTTCTTGTGCTGCATTAATGCATAGAAACGCAGTCAAATGTATTTGTTAAAGCACCCATAGATTTGTATAGGTAAACGCATTGCAAACGCAATGCAAAACGTGGTTGCATTTGAGTGCATGCGTTTTTACCCAGTGCACAATAAACGTTGCCAGCAATGGATCCAAGGATATGGTTATGATTAAGAATGCTCCCGTTCGAAACACGTAAAATCCCAGGATGCAGATTTTATCATGTCAAATATGCATCCTGGGATTTTACTGTTTCGAACAGGAGCATTCTTAATCATAACCATATCTTTGGATCCAAGGATATGGGTATGATTAAGAACGCTCCTGTTCGAAACACGTAAAATTCCACCATATAAATTTTATCATGTTGAGTTTAAAGAAGTTATAGATGGAATTTTATTCTTCACTGAAATTTAATTTGGACGTTTCTGCTGCAGGAGCTTCACTTAATTTAATTACCATTGTCAGAGCACCATCCAGGAGCTCACACCCAGAGCTGGATAACTGCATTGTCGGTGAGCTGAAATCTTTATTTTTCTTCTATATTAAGATCCACCCCAAGTATGATGAATAGAAACATATCGGCCTGGGTCCCCCAGTGAACTCATTGCCCTCGCTACCCAGCTCCCAGATCCCCGAACAAACCTTAATGGCCACTTTACACGCGGCAACAGGAAGATAGAAAACGGCAGGTGTCGGAGACAATTGTACCTTTTACCTTCAAAACACCTTGCAGATACCTGAATTACACGCAGCCACTTCAAAGTGTTTTGAAGGTAAAAGGTACAAATGTCTCCGACACCTGCCGTTTTCTATCTTCCTGTTGCCGCTTGTAAAGTGGCCATAACATATAGAATGCGCCTCCCGGGTGTTCAGGAGTCATATCAGGCCACATGGGATGATCTAGTTTCTGTCATTCTGCAGAAAGGAAGCGACCCCTTACTTATGAAAATTACATGGATGTTGCCTGTCCAGGAACCAGCCATTAAAAATACATCAGATTCAGGTTGGGTGTTTATACAGAGGATGCAAAACTAGGCAAGGGCAGAACAGAATAAAAAACAAGACCTGTTACAAACTATTTTACTGGATAAGGCTCAGTCAGTCTAGGAGTATGCGCCTCTGTTTTAGAACAAACATGGTTGGATTTTGGGTATGGGCATAATGACGACAAAGATTGCAGATTATTGTTGCAGTGTTTTATGAATGGCCTTAGACCTATGGTTCAGACTGCAGTACTCACTAGTCGTCCGGAGTGGCACAATAAGCAATGGGTTCATTATTTTAAAGGATATAGCCCGAGGTGCTGAACTAGAAAGCATGTCAAAAGAAAACGGTTAACTGGGCTCCTGTGCAGCCCAGAAAAAGAAGGGGGAGGGGAAGAGGAGGAAGTACCCACCAAGGAGGAAATAGCGAGTACAGCAATGTAGAAAGTTGGTCTTGTGGGCAAAAGGGACATTTTTCATCAAATGTCCCACAAAATCAACAGCTAATATCCAGACCGCCCACCATAGGAAACTAGCAATCCAGATGTCTCCCTCTGCCCAGTTGTTACCCCCCAGAGATCCACATTCACTGTCAATGTATCCTTGGAGAAGGGACAAACTGTTTAATTCATGATACACTGGAGCAGCCCATAAAATATCAATTCAAAACATGCTCGGGAGGAGATGTGGTTACCCAAATATGTGACTTATGAAGGGTAGCTGGACGACTTACTAAATTACAAATGACTCATTCTCTCCGATTAAATTTGCATGACACAATTTCAATTGTAACCCAGGTTTTCGTTTCTCTGACGTACCTTTTAATTTGTTGGGAACAGATGTGTTGCACAAAATTGGGGCCAAATGGATTCACTCCAAATGGACCCAAGATGACCACCCCCTGGATGAGGACACATTGTCTAATCTTCTTTCCCTAACAATTCTCACAGTTCTAGACAATGCAGACTCTAAACCTCATTCCCAATATACCCAGTCAATTGTGGGCATGTAGCAAACATGATGTGGAAAACTACCCAGCCCTCCGGTGACTGTAAAACTTAAACCAGGTGTCCAAAACCTCTGTATAAAGCAGCATTCTTTAAGTGCTGCTCAGGATGTGGCAATACATGAGAATGTCCAGAAGCTCTTGATAAGAGATCTAATCATTCCTATAACCGCCCCATTTAACACTCCCCTTTACCCAGTCAAAATGAAAACCCAACCTGGACAGCCTATCATATGGTACTATCATATGGTACATGATCTTAGGGCAGTTAATGTAGTAACTGTAGTGGATGCTCCACTTGTGCCCAACCGACATACTCTCCTGAATCAGGTCCCCTCCACAGCAACCTGTTATTGATCTGGCCAATACAATTTTCTCTGTCTCCTTGTCATCAGAGTGCACCTCTTATTTTGCCTTCATCCACAATGGCGCCCAGTATGTACGGGCAGTCCTTCCTCAGGTAGCCGCTAACTCCCCTTCCTGGTTTTTGAAATACCTAAAGACTGTACTCAATAATGGGTGCCCCCTTGATTCATCCACCATACTGTTACAATATGTGGATGAACTACTCCTTTGCTGCACCATTGACCAGATATGCCACAATGAATCCCAATCTCTGCTGATATTCTTAGGGTACCGTTACACGTCGCAACATTGCATGCAATTTCACTTGCAATTTGCTGGTTGCAGTGAAATCATGGACACATTGTTCTATTATGTTGCCGTGTACAAATGGAACAATGTGTCCATGATTTCACTGCAACCAGCAAATTGCAAGTGAAATTGCATGCAATGTTGCGACGTGTAACTGTACCCTTAGCAGAACATGGGTGCAAAGCAACGAAAGTCAATCTCCAAGTGTGTAAATCCACAGTCACTTTCATTGGGCAATGACTGTCTCCAGGCATCAAGCATCTCAGCCCATGGATGATTGAGGCTATACTAAAAATACCCCTTCCAAGATCTACCAAGTCCCTTCGGGCATTCTTGGGCCTAGTCCATTACTGCCATCTCTGGATACAAAATGCCTCTAGTATTATAGCCATATTGTTCCAATGTCTCAAAACTGAGACTTTCACCATCAATTCCGAGGCTATTGATGTATTTCACACCCAGAAGCTCACTCTTTCTGCCTTCCCAGTTCTAGGTATCCCAAATTATGACAAGTTTTTTACTTTGTACTGCCACAAACAGGCTGGACATGCATCTGTTGTCCTTACCCAAGAGTATGGTGTTAGCCAGCGTCCTCTAAGGTATTACCGTAATACCCACAGGGCATGATGATGCAGAGTGGACTCACTTGACCATTGATGGTGCAGTGGCAGCTGTATACCCGATACTCAAGAGACAGGAGAGTGACTTTCGTAAAACCAAGGATATTTATTGTGGAAGGTTTAACAAAAGGGGAAAGGTGTCTGAGGGGAGTACCCTCTGGATAACGACACTGTACACTCATAGTGGAGCACCAGCAGAGGTAACCCCTGTACAGAGATTCACCCGTTACAATACCAGGAGACTTAAATGCTCCGAATCTTGGACCAGAGGGACGACCCGTAGAGACAATAAAGTAGAATAGGGAATAATAATAGTAATAATAATAATAATAATAATATTATTATAATATTATAGTAATAATAATATAATAATAGGGATCAGGTGAACTGCTCCATTAAGTATGTGCAGGAAGCGGCTGTCACGCTTAGACTAAGGTGGATGTCCAACTACCATGCGTGACTGTGAGCATGGACCTACGATGTCCAGTGCACAATGGAAAACAACAAACAAGGAGACACCAGAGGGATAAATACAGTGGAGGGCCCTGCTCATAGGGAATGGGGGAGAGGTGACCTCCTGCACTCACTTGCAGCTGTGCCTTGATCTCCCTACCGTCCCTTTACGAGTTCTTTCAACTTATCGACGAGCAGGATACCTTAAACCCTCGCTGGCCCTGATGTTAGCTATCAATAGGGAAAGGCCGGCGGGAGCGCTAGTCCCATCCACTATAATGAAGGAGAAAAGAGGAAAGAGAAAGACCTACAAGGAAAAACAAGGCAGCAACTTCACGCCTGCTGCCACTTCTCCCAAACAGCAGACGGCTTAGCAACAGAAGGTTCTCCAGAAGGCTTCCTTCACCTCAGGAAGCTTTGGCCAGAATAAGTTCAATCACCAGCAGAGCATGCTGGGACCATGTGATATATAAAGGGAAGGAGTAATCACAGAATGGCCACACCTGGACAAGACATAACTAGCTTGCTGGCAGCAGAGGCTGACATTATCTCCTCAACTGCCTAAAGAAAAAAGCATGTTTACTTTGAAGTCTCAATATAGACATGAGACATAGGTCCAAAACCAGTCACAAGTCTCTCAGATAAGAGAGACCAACGTGACAGGAGGTGCGCATCCTAAGAGCATTCCCAGGAGCCCAGATACAGTGAGCAATTCCAAGTGCTGCTTACCACTGCCACTTCTGTCAAGCTTCAAGGCAAGGACACATGGATCCATGCCAGTCATTGTAAAAAGGTCTTGAACCCCAGTAGCAGCAAAGATGATGACCCTGTTTGTTTGGACTATGCTGATGGCAACTTTATCCCTTGCCCCAACACTCAAAGAAGTACTAAAGGAGGACTTGGATAACAAACTGATAAAGGATCACCAAGTCTTGCTCCGAGACATGAATTCTAACGATTGTCCTAAGAACTGATGGATATGCTCCCTTAGTCCAATATTCCCCAATACTACGCCTTATTTAGCCATTCCAGTCACCTTGAAAGAAATGTTTCACTTAAGTAACCACACTTTTCCTATTAGACTAAGAATAACAAAATAAATTGGTTCAAGAGTGTAGGTGGATGTATAATGGGCATTATACAAGGTATTCTACAAATAGGAATTCTGTTATGACTAGAGTATATAGCGGCCAAGATGAGTATATTTGCTATTAAGAAACTATGCAAAAAAACACACAGGGTGAAGCATCACAGGTGAACAAAGAAAGGGTTGTCCAACTCCCATAGTTGAAATAAATGTAAATTTGTTAAATATCCTTCAAGCTACCCATTTACAGCAATACATGATCTCAGTCCATATGCATAAATAAGGCAGAAAGCGTCCCTTGTGTATTGTTGCAAATGGGAAGCCTGAAGAATATTTAATAAATTTACATTTATTTCAACTACGGGAGCTGGACAACCCTTTCTTTATTCACGTTTGATGTGCTTCCAGGACGCAGGTCCGTGCAAACAGGGACACCTGTGGTGAGCTAATTTTCCTGCTTGATTGATTGCTTAAGCATCACAGGCCTGCAAAATACAATACCGATTCTCCTATAAGCATATACGATGAGATTTACAAGCAAGATATTTTTCGTGAATGTGATTTATCCGCTCCAGACTTTTATAGCATGGACAAGTAGTTGATGAATAAATTGTTTTGTAAAATAATAAAAAGCGAGGATTTGTTATGGTTAATGTTTTATATCTGGCTTCATTATTATTAAACAAGAAGGCAGTGCGGATCTTCAATTTTTTTTCCTCATCTATTTTTGTCCTAAGGAGAAAATCATAGCATGCTGCATAAGGTCACATAAAACAGACAAGATTCACCAATGCAAGTATATATATATGACTGCGAGAAAAAAATGAACGGCACATGGACCATCTATATGCCGTCTAGTTTTATGGATACATTACCATTCTGTAACATAGAACACTGTAACTGGTCCTGTAAGTGATTGTAGAATAATAGTTATTCAGAAAAAAATGCATTGCTTATGGGTGTCGTAGACATGTAATACAGATGCTAGGAGAGAAAAAAGTTTCACATTCGCATCCACTTACATGACGTATTGAACACCAAACACATTTCACTCGCCCAACTTTCCTGGATGAAAATCAGACTGATTGTTTATATGCAGATGTGAGAGAACCCTAAGGGTACCTTTACATGCCGCAGCCGCGGTGAGAAATCTGACAGGCAATCTGTAGCACCGTCCCCATCGCCGTCAAATTACCTCGAAATTGCGGCGTGTAATTGTGGAATCTGGCGGTGATCAAAAAGGTTGCGCCTGGTTCCGATTTCACAGCACTGCTCCAAAATCAGGCAATCATGAAGGCAAAATTCCCTGCTTTTGGCGTGTGAAGGGGCGATAGGGATGGAATCTGCGTCACCTACTGATTTCCCGAAGGCGTGCCACAGCGTGCTGGAGACCGCGCCCCGTCAGCGATGATTGGTGGTGGCAACTGTGTTTCCATTGGCTGTCACTTCACAGGGCACCATATTTCAAGAGCTGTCCAATCACCACCACACAATGACAATGGCGTCATGTATTAGCCAGCCTTCCAGCGCAGGATGACCAATCATAACGTTATTGCGTTGTCTAATCAGCGTGCTTGGGGCGCGGTATACACTAGTCTGCCACGCCTATGTTTTTGCAGCGCTGAACATGTACGCCCACATTCCTTTGGGGATTGCGGCATGTGAAGCGGCGACGGGAGTCTACCGGATGTTTCCCGCTGTTTTGTGTGGCAACTTCCGGGGAGACACATCGCCTTAGGTTGAGGGCAAAATTGCGGTGTGTAAAAGCGCCTTAAGCATTCGGAGGCAACCATGAGAAATGTCCACGCGCACGTTAGGTTGCCTTCGATCGCCGCCAAAAGTTGCGGCGTGTAAAGGTACCCTAATAGTTGTCCTGTGGATAGATCCTTCCACTTGAGCTGTAGATCTCTGTGGCTCCTCCAGAGTGATCATGGGGCTTTTGGCTGCTTCTTTAATTAGTGCTCTTCCTCCCTGGGATGTTAGTTTAGTTGGACAGCCATATCTTGGATTGAACAATACTCTATCAGATGTTCAGAGCTTGGGCTACATTTAATAACCTAACCCTACTGTATTCTTCTTGACTACCTTATCCCTGACTTATCTGGTGTGTACTTTGCTTTTCATTATACCGTTTGATCTGTAATGTTCTCAAACAAACCTCTGAGGCCTTCCACATACAGCTGTAATTATACTGAGAATAAATGACATACAGTTAGACTCAATTTACTAATTAGGGGACTTCAGGAGGTAATTGGTCACTCAGGATTTTATTTAGGGGAATCAGACACCAGGGGGCTGAATAAAAATGCACGTCAAAATTTGTAGATTTACATTTTTAACATTGTTAGAAAACAATGTATCATTTCCTTTCTATTTCACAATTACTTGCCACTTTGTGTTGGTATATCACAGATAATAATCCCAATAAAATACATCTAAGTTTGTGGGTGTAATGTGAAAAAATGTACAGTTCATGGGGTATGAATACTTGTTCAAGGCTTTGTACATACAGTTGATACATTTGTTTATTTGGTACAAACTAAATATCAGTAAGTGGAATTAAAGATTCTGCATTATCATCTACTGAGTGAATCGATGATTTCAGGACAAATTTGAGAAGCAATTTTACCAACAGATGTAATGGCCACTTTACACGTCCCAACATCGTTTCGATATTGGATGCAACGGCACGGGAGCGCGCATTTTTTTGGCTGAAATCCAAGATCGCATAGGAGATGTTACACAGGGCGATATTGGCAGCCAACGCAACTGCGATGTCTACGCCTCCTTGTATGAGCGACCCAGGAACGACCATTTAACATGGGAGTGAATAGGAGAAGTTGTGCTTCAAGTCGGTGTTGGGCTGTCACTCAGCACGATCCGGCCACATCGTCTATCCAATATCGAGCAGTTGGAGAGCCTGCACAATTCTTCCCCGATATCGTTTTGGCATCGTTCTTGCATCGAATTGGTCAATTACACCACACAACGCACTAACGATATCAGGGCCAACGCACGAACCACGTGATTTTTTATCGAAGTTGGACGACGATATCGCGCTGTGTAAAGTGGCCATAAAAGTATATAGACAGGTAAATGCTGTGTCTATAAATACAACTAAAAGGGGCCTTTCACACTTGCGGTTTTTTCCTGATTTGGAACATTAGGAAAACACCTGATTCTTAGGGCCGCTTTACACACACCAACTTCTGAACAGATCTCTGGTTGCAGTGAAATCATGGACACATTGTTCCATTTGTACACAGCCACAAAATGTAACAATGTGTCCATGATTTCACTGC